>CM070836.1:2064120-2191620 GCA_036326025.1 Chrosomus eos | reverse complement strand
GCAAATACAGGTGCTTATTCAAACATGAATGATGAAACATACTCATACACTGCCACACACATAACAATCGAAGTATGCTTCGAGCTTGATCAATGTTAGTGCAGACAGTACATGATTCAGCTGGGTTTTACAGTCTTTCCTCAAACGTTTCCCAGACCCCAGTTTGAAAAGCCCTGCTATAAACCAAATAACAGCATTCATTTAAAATGATCCGTTGCATTTACTCGACCAGTGTTTCTCAACCGCAGAGTTGTGATTCACAAATAAGTCTATTTCGTAGACAGCAGTGCAAAAACACAAATAACAGAATGCAACTAACCGTTTTCTTTTAAAGCAAAATAAATAGGTTTATCAACAAAGCAACAGAATAACGCTCTTTGTGTTTTCTGCAGAACGTTAATTATCAGTCTCAACCGTATTTGATGCAAAATTGCGCTTGGTGTGTGACGTTCATTCAGCCTTGAAACTTGTAAACAAAACTGCACAAAGTAAAAGAAAGTGCAAGTCAGACTACATAAAGTCCAGCTCCACTTGTTCTGTGAAGAAAATCACTTGCAAACTAATTTACAACCAAATGTTGGAACAGCATCTAAACTCTGGAACAGCTTTCCTAGAATTGTTTGAGAAGCATACACACTCTGTCAGATTAAATCTAGAATAAAAATACATCTCTTTAACCTGGCATACACATAGAACAATATCATTGTCTGTAATTCAAATCAGGTAAGTGATTATTAGGCTGCATAGATTAGGTCAGCCGGAACCGGGAACACTTCCTATGTACAACACCTGATGTACTCGTTACATCATAAGAAGAATGGCATCTACGCTAATATTAGTCTCTCTGTTTATCCCGAGGTTTACTGTAATCAGCCGGATCTGGGCCGTATCCAGATCAGATGGAGGACCTGCGCCTAGACACGACCACAACACATGATGTAGTCAGCCGGATCCGGGCCGTATCCAGATCAGATGGAGGACCTGCACCTAGACACGGCCACAACGCATGATGTAGTCAGCCGGATCCGGGCCGTATCCAGATCAGATGGTGGACCTGAGCCTAGACACGACCACAACACATGATGTAGTCGGCTGGAAACGGGCCATATCCAGATCAGATGGAGGACCTGAGCCTAGACACCACCACAACACATGATGTAGTCAGCCAGATCCGGGCCGTATCCAGATCAGATGGAGGACTGCGCCTAGACACGACCACAACGCATGATGTAGTCAGCCGGATCCGGGCCGTATCCAGATCAGATGGAGGACCTGAGCCTAGACACGACCACAACACATGATGTAGTCGGCTGGAAACGGGCCGTATCCAGATCAGATGGAGGACCTGCGCCTAGACACGACCACAACACATGATGTAGTCAGCCGGATCCGGGCCGTATCCAGATCAGATTGAGGACCTGCGCCTAGACACGACCACAACACATGATGTAGTCAGTCGGATCCGGGCCGTATCCAGATCAGATGGAGGACCTGAGCCTAGACACCACCACAACACATGATGTAGTCAGCCAGATCCGGGCCGTATCCAGATCAGATGGTGGACCTGCGCCTAGACACGACCACAACACATGATGTAGTCAGCCGGATCCGGGCCGTATCCAGATCAGATGGAGGACCTGAGCCTAGACACGACCACAACGCATGATGTAGTCAGCCGGATCCGGGCCGTATCCAGATCAGATGGAGGACCTGCGCCTAGACACGACCACAACACATGATGTAGTCGGCTGGAAACGGGCCGTATCCAGATCAGATGGAGGACCTGCGCCTAGACACGACCACAACACATGATGTAGTCAGCCGGATCCGGGCCGTATCCAGATCAGATGGAGGACCTGAGCCTAGACACGACCACAACACATGATGTAGTCAGCCGGATCCGGGCCGTATCCAGATCAGATGGTGGACCTGCGCCTAGACACGACCACAACACATGATGTAGTCGGCTGGAAACGGGCCGTATCCAGATCAGATGGAGGACCTGAGCCTAGACACGACCACAACACATGATGTAGTCAGCCGGATCCGGGCCGTATCCAGATCAGATGGAGGACCTGAGCCTAGACACGACCACAACACATGATGTAGTCAGCCGGATCCGGGCCGTATCCAGATCAGATGGTGGACCTGCGCCTAGACACGACCACAACACATGATGTAGTCGGCTGGAAACGGGCCGTATCCAGATCAGATGGAGGACCTGCGCCTAGACACGACCACAACACATGATGTAGTCAGCCGGATCCGGGCCGTATCCAGATCAGATGGAGGACCTGAGCCTAGACACGACCACAACACATGATGTAGTCAGCCGGATCCGGGCCGTATCCAGATCAGATGGTGGACCTGCGCCTAGACACGACCACAACCCATGATGTAGTCAGCCGGATCCGGGCCGTATCCAGATCAGATGGAGGACCTGAGCCTAGACACGACCACAACACATGATGTAGTCAGCCGGATCCGGGCTGTATCCAGATCAGATGGAGGACCTGAGCCTAGACACGACCACAACACATGATGTAGTCAGCCGGATCCGGGCCGTATCCAGATCAGATGGTGGACCTGCGCCTAGACACGACCACAACACATGATGTAGTCAGCCGGATCCGGGCCGTATCCAGATCAGATGGTGGACCTGAGCCTAGACACGACCACAACACATGATGTAGTCAGTCGGATCCGGGCCGTATCCAGATCAGATGGTGGACCTGAGCCTAGACACGACCACAACACATGATGTAGTCAGCCGGATCCGGGCCGTATCCAGATCAGATGGAGGACCTGAGCCTAGACACGACCACAACACATGATGTAGTCAGTCGGATCCGGGCCGTATCCAGATCAGATGGAGGACCTGCGCCTAGACACGACCACAACACATGATGTAGTCAGTCGGATCCGGGCCGTATCCAGATCAGATGGTGGACCTGAGCCTAGACACGACCACAACACATGATGTAGTCAGTCGGATCCGGGCCGTATCCAGATCAGATGGTGGACCTGAGCCTAGACACGACCACAACGCATGATGTAGTCAGTCGGATCCGGGCCGTATCCAGATCAGATGGTGGACCTGCGCCTAGACACGACCACAACACGTGATGTAGTCAGCCGGATCCGGGCCGGATCCAGATCAGATCGTAGACCTGCGCCTAGACAAGACTTGTTGAGTTGAGACTTGATGTTCGCAATAAAGGCCCTAAATCAAACCAAGATTTGCCTCTGGTGTAGTCTTGCAGTAATTTGACCCAACTAAACCTAATAATCAAGGTGAGTTGGCCAGAGACTAACCCAGAGAACACGGTTCTGTTTCCACATGAGCAGGAGCAGCGTGTAGGAGTCACCAGTTTCAGAGTCACTGAAGTCAATCTTGAGCGTTTCATTTTCCACTACAAACAAAAGACAGAAAAGATGAAGTCAGTAAGTAATAAACAGGAAGTGGTCATAATAAGATGGTCTTGTACGTACGCAGAGGACGAACACACAGCCTCACGTGCACACACACGTCCAGCTGATGGAGAACAGTGTGGAGTCTGAGCCGAGGCAGGAGCCGATCTTCAGTCACGGTCACACACACACACACACACAAACACACACAACACACACGAAACAGAGAGTTCAGATGACAGACAAGCATCTCTAGCAGGGGTGTGACGAGGTGAAATTAAGGTGAAGCGATAAAACCATATGATTACTTGCTTTTGATACTTTATTTGAATTTTTTTTATTGCCTCATTGTTATTATATATGTATTTTAATTCGCTTTAAAGAGGCTTTGTGCGTTTTTCTGAAATTTAAACTCGCGACTGACACCTGTGGCCAAAAAACAGAACTGCTCTTCCTTTCTGCTCGCTCTCGCAGCCAGGGTTGCCAGGTCTGCACAACAAAACCAGCCCAATTGCTCATCAAAACTAACCCAATCACGGCCACAAATAGTCAAATAGCGTTCCCGGGTGTTTCCCCGATAACAATCATGTTCCAGTGAGTAAAACAATCGCGTCAACCCGTGCACTAAACAAACAACCCGCGGAAACAGTACAGGCATACGGACCTGGCAACACTGCTCGCAGCGCTCGTACGTGCGTGCACACTTCACAGGTCATCTGCTGCCTGCAAGGAGGTCAACATTATGTTTACAGAGGTAAGAACAGTCAAATACATATATTGTCTGAGATAAGTTTGCGAGTGTAGGCTACTTGCTGACTAGCGGTGGTGGCAGAGTGATCTGAAACGTTTAACATGAACGCGCTTGACGTCACATCCGCAGACAGCACGGGAAAAATCCGACCCGACAGAAAATAGGAAAAATAGGTGCACCCACTGTGAGCAGACAAGGTGTCAGTATGCTCAACAGGAGATGTTTGAGTCATAAATGGTAAAATAAAAAGGCTATTGTTACGTTTATTTTGGGGAAAAAGTTCCATATAGTCCCTTTAAAGGCTATTGTTCACTTAAGTCTATTTTTATTAGCACAAAAAATAATCAATTTAATCATCAAAATAATCAACCAATTACTTGATTACAAAAAAAACGTTACAGTTCAAGATTAATTGAAACATTTCAAAATGCACTCACGATGTTTTTCATTTAGTGACTTTCAGTCGAATAAAATAATATTTTTCCAGTCATATATTTCGTAATTTTTTTAGAAACAGTGTTTTTTAAATACCGTCTCGCTCTCGGGAACACAATGTATCGTCACACCCCTAATCTCTAGTGAGAATGATACTGTTCACATTTAATGTCAACTAAATATAAGCATCTTTGTGAAGTGGGCATTGAGGTAAATACTTTAAAACCTTTTAGCAGCTCATTTTTTGTGATATCAACGTCCAGTTTGAACACAACTTGGTTAGACACGTGGCTTTGATTTTATAGGTCTTTTGGAGGCCAAATTATTTTGTAAAATATATATTTTGTATAAAATCATGAGTTACTAGCATTTAAGTTCAGATCTACGCTGAAAAAGGGAGTGACAGTTAACAGGTTATAAGTAAATGTTTTGAGATTTTGAAACACAAAACCCTGAATGTCCCCATTTAAACTTCATACTTTGCATGTTTTACAAAGCATAAAACATACTACTAAATAGAATAAACAATGTAGATATTGTGAAGAGAAGTGTTGTGTAATTACTCACCAGCACCACTCCATTCCTTTAGAGAGAGAGAGAGAGAGAGAGAGAGAGAGAGAGAGAGAGAGAGAGAGAGTGAGTGAGAGAGTGTGTGTGTGTGTGTGTGTGTGTGTGTGTGTGTGTGTGTGTGTGAGAGAGAGAGAGAGAGAGAGAGAGAGAGAGAGAGAGAGAGAGAGAGAGAGAGAAAGAGATTTAGCTTGTGTTCAGTAAGTCTCAGAAAGACAAACATCATTGTCAGCTAAACAACATGAGTGTTGACCTTGACATGTGACAATCTAAGCCTTAATTAATTAATAGCATTGTGTGTGTGACATCAAGAGATCAAACATCTGCATTGTTTTATTGTCATTTCTTAGTTTATCTGCTGTGCCAAAACATGTCACTGTAAAATTAATGAGATCTTCAGATGAGAAAGAGATCGAGCATTTCTACACCAGAGTCAATCGATTTCAGGCACATTCTGCAGTTATATATTTACAACAAAGCTTAATATTTAACACACTAATATAATAAAACACATTTTTTTATTTTAAAGCTGCACTGAAAATAAATCTTGAATGTTGCCACTCACGACACAATAAATAACACGAGACAATACATTCACCATAAAATCTCAAATGTGCTGTTGTAAATCAAATGAATGCTGCTTTTAAATCATGCTAAGCCATTCAAATCCAAAAATCTTTAAAGAAAACTGCGTGCACACACACACACACTCACGCACACAGACGCACACGCACAGACGCACACACACACACACGCGCGCACACACACACACACACACACACACGGGGGGCGGTAAGATTTTTGTAAGAAGTCTCTTCTGCTCATCAATGCTATATTTGATACAGTAAATTCAGTGAAATATTATTGCAATTTAAAATTTTCTATGTGAATAATATTAATTTGTTTTTAACCCAAACTTTTGAACGGTAGTGTATATAATAGTCTAGCCTATTCTTAGATGTTATGAATATTATACATTATGTATTTTGACAGTGCACATAGGCTACTATTTAACACTTCTTTTATTGACTGCATTGTTTCATATCAGCACAATAATAAAGAAATATTATGATTGAGTTTATGATACAAATCCAGGATTTTATCAAGAGCAAGCCATCTCTACAACACACACAAAACACACACACACACACACACACACACACACACACACACACACACACACACACACACACACACACACACACACACACACACACACACACACACACACACACACACACACACACACACACTTCCAGTAAACGTTGGCGATATCTGACGATCATTACACCTGGACAAATAAAAACTGATATAAATCTGATCTCATATTTCTACAGCAGCATCTCCACAAATTCAGTTGAGATTAATTCTAGAATATTGACAATATTGCTATCGAATGCATGATTTGCACCTAATCTTTTCATCAGCAGAAACGCATGAAGCATAAAAACCCCGAAGACTTTCCCCAAAGACTCACTGAACTGACACACTCTGAAAAATAAAGGTTCCTTCCAGACATCAGCGGTTCCCCGGAGAACCTTCAACATCCACCGTCTTTCCAGCGGACAAAAGCTTCACTAGACTATTCAGACCTTCTTCATGCTAATAAATGAATGTTTCTGATCACTGACAGCTTCTTCGGGGAACCAGGTTCTTCTAATCTCTGGCATCGATCGATGTGAAGAGGCTTTTCGGAGCCGCTATTTTTAAGAGGACAATAAAACACTCTTGTTCAGAAAAAGATGTTATTGTCCATCATCTCTATAAGAGCAACGAGAGAAGAAATGCTGAATATCAGTCCGGCCGTGTGCTAATACAGTGATTTAAAATGATGAAATGTTATAAATTTAAGATGATGTTGTTCTTTTGTAAAAAGGCTGATCCAGCGTGACTTTAAAGACAAAAATGTCCAACAATGCTTTAATCTTCACCTACTGAATTGGATTCATGTAAATGAGAACAGAAGCTGTAACATCTTTTTAATACGTGATGCATGCAAGAGGTTTCTAACATTTACAGTGAACATAAATGACAGTAATGCGTTTACTTTCAGAGTGACTGTTCATTTCTCTTCTTACTGTTCATGGGCACTGTATGTTTGAAATTTTGTTTCCCATGTATAATATAGTGATTTACATGATCTCTCTGCTTTCAAACTATGCACATTTTTTGTTTGTTTTATGTTACATTCATATTTTAAATCATTTTGGACGTATATCCTCAACTAATTAAGCAAGAAAGTAAAGGGAGGATTTGAAGAAAAGCAAAACCTCCCCTTCATTTTCCTCTTTGCGTGACTGGAAACAGACACACGTCTGATAATATGAGATTATATTGTTGGTAAAATGCATTAATATGTGGAGAACACATTCAAGAGCTTCAACAGGACTGACTCGAGTGCCTTATGAAAATCAACCATGGTTTTATTATAGTAAAAGTGTAATAAGCATACTTTTTAGGCAGATTGAGTACCATAACCACAATTTTACAACAAATACCATGGTAAAACTATGGTTATTGTAGCAAAACCATGGTTCATTTGTAGTTATCATTGTAACATAGGCTATTTATCACAGTTTTGAATAGCACTAAATAATACAAATATCATGGGATTTATTATGTTGGGTGTCCACAAATGTTTAATTCATCATTATTCTCAAGTAGCTTCCATGCTGATTTGCCAACACTATGATTTAAGAAAAGTAGTAAGTTAGCCTAACTTCGCCTAATTACACGATTTATAGATTTGCAAAAAGGAGTAGGCCAGTGTCAAATTTGGACTGAAAGTGTGTAGAAAAGCATAATTACTATAGAAACAGGTTTGTGTAGGTACATAGGCGTTAGTTGTTCTTCAGATATTTTCTCATGACAAGTTATGAAGTAAACGACCAGTTTGATATGATTTCCACGGTTTCCCATTAAAATACACGGACTTTCGCCTCAGAGAGAGTGACTATAATAACCCTTCCAGAGTAAAAACAGTGTGAAACATTGCGTGTAAGTTCAGAAGGAATCAGCTCACCTCTCTGAGTCTGAGAACATCTCGTCGGAAGATCTTTACACACACCGAGCAGTTCAACACAACACACAGCAGAACTACACGCGTTACGAACGGCGATCCGGACATGTCTGTCAGGTAACAACATTAACCGGTTATTATGAATACATTGTCGAATAAAGAGAGTCCAAGCGCCGGAGAAGCCGAAGCGCGTGAGATTAGAGTTGGGTACAGTTGAGTGTGTGTGTGTTTGTGTGTGTGTGTGTGTGTGAGGCGGACGGGTTTTTAGTGACGCAAATCACCGGAATTCTGGCGCCTCGTTCAAAAGGTCACAGACTTCCGCATGAGTAAACATTCATTCATGACATTCATTTAAATGTTTATCTTATGACTTTACCACATTCACATCACCTCGCTGAACTCCACTGCAGTGAAGACTGAGAGGCTGAGAGTCGAGGCAAAACACTGATCTGTAAAACACAATAAACATGAGTTCTTTAATTCTGCACCTACACTGACTGTCCTGGTGGTTTTTGATACATTCTACAAAATAATCAGAATAGATGAGGTTATGATCTTCTTCATTAAAGTTTATAATTCTTTTTGGAAAGTTTAACACCCTCCTTTAATTTTTTTTGTAAAGATCTTAAAATATTCTATGACTCATTAAATTCAATCACTAGAAATAAGAAGTGCATTCATATTTTGAAAGAAATATTTTGTAGAATTTAATGTTTTACTTTGATCTGTTTTATGTTTTCCCCAATATCTGTTTGTCTTATGTTTGATGTTTAATGTCATTGTAAGCTTTTATGAAAGTTGAATAATAAAAATAAAATAAATAAAAAATAATACACTGTACTGAGTGGGAATAATCTTATATCTTTGATGTTAAAGGTGCTCTTGAATAAATCACCATAAAATCAAATTAAAAGTAGCCTAACACGTCTAAAATAAAAGAGGGTTTTGTTGGTAATTCTGTTTAATTAATCTCAGGTATGATGAAGTGTGCAAGATGTGATTGTTACACTGACACATACAGAAGGAGGCTTTCCTTACACTGTAAAAATGATTTAGTTTACTAAAAAACATCAGAATAAGAAATAATGTGTTGTTTCAAGTTAAAAAAGTATGTGTTTGTGCTTGACTTAAAATATTAAGTTCAGTTAACTTTAGTTAAGTTGAATATTTAAGTTATCCCAACAAATTTTAAGTTGTTATAACTAATTGCAGACAATTAGTGTGGGGCCGGATGTGGGCCGATATTATGTTGCTGTCTGGAAAGTTACACAGTCGGACGCTTTCCAACAGTTTTGTGCTTCATGCTCCACACAACATGCTTTCGTTCCTCGATTCACACGTTCACAACATTGTGAGTTCAGCAAACGACAATCTGGGATGGGTTTACATGTATGCATTTGGCAGACACTTTTATCCAAACTAAAGTGGCTTTCACTGCACTAAAGGTACATTACATATGAGCAGTTCTTGATTTCCCTGCGGATCGAACCCACGACCCCCTGATCTACTGACGGCCTGCAACAAACAGAAGCACATCTGCAGGATTATCCATATCCCTCATAATATCTCATGATCTAAAGCCCTCAATCTATATTCACTCAAACAGAAAGACACATCAGTATTCGCTGTATGCGAAATAATTTGTATTCAATCTATTAGTTTGATTAATGTCTTTTATTAATTATTCCTCATTAATCTCTTCTTTATGATTTCTAGTCTATGTGTTCATTTTTATTTGTGTATGATTTAACGCCATATCAGCAGCAATGGCTATATTCATGGCAATCAACAGTATTTCAATTTATAAAAGAATTATGATTACAATCAATTCAATACTTTTACAATCATTTTACATTTTTTCTTAAAAAAACAATCAAAATACAAAATCAGTCAAACAAAACAGGCCAATCTCACTCATCCAGAATCCCAGAATAACCAGTAGCGAGTGCAGCCTTGCAGAGAGAGTTAGTGGAGACATTTATGTAGTTGTTGTGGAGTTACACTGATCATCTCATCATCATGTTGAACTTCTACACAAGTGTCCACAGTTCCTGAGGTGTTTATAAGACAGCGCTGACATGTTCTGGCCAATAGTGTTCAGTGCTCGTCTGTGCTCAACCACACAACAGTTTCAGGCTTTGCTGGATCTTCTGTTGGGTTAGAACTGCTCTCTGTTGGGTGAGAACTGCTCACTGTTGGGTTAGAACTGGTCTCTGTTGGGTTAGAACTGGTCTCTGTTGGGTTAGAACTGGTTTCTGTTGGGTTAGAACTGCTCTCTGTTGCGTTAGAACTGGTCTCTGTTGCGTTAGAACTGCTCTCTGTTGCATTAGAACTGCTCTCTGTTGGGTTAGAACTGCTCACTGTTGGGTTAGAACTGCTCGCTGTTGGGTTAGAACTGGTCTCTGTTGATTAGAACTGCTCTTTTGCGTTAGAACTTCACTGTTGCTTAGAACTGCTCTCTGTTGGTTAGAACTGCTCACTGTTGGTTAGAACTGCTCTCTGTTGGGTTAGAACTGCTCTCTGTTGGTTAGAACTGCTCTCTGTTGGTTAGAACTGTCTCTGTTGCTTAGAACTGCTCTCTGTTGGGTTAGAACTGGTCTCTGTTGGGTTAGAACTGTCTCTGTTGGTTAGAACTGGTCTCTGTTGGGTTAGAACTGGTCTCTGTTGGGTTAGAACTGGTCTCTGTTGGGTTAGAACTGGTCTCTGTTGGGTTAGAACTGGTCTCTGTTGGGTTAGAACTGCTCTCTGTTGGGTTAGAACTGGTCTCTGTTGGGTTAGAACTGCTCTCTGTTGGGTTAGAACTGCTCTCTGTTGGTTAGAACTGCTCTTTGTTGGGTTAGAACTGGTCTCTGTTGCGTTAGAACTGCTCCTTGTTAGAACTGCTCTCTGTTGGTTAGAACTTCTCATGTTGCATTAGAACTGTCACTGTTGCGTTAGAACTGCCCCTGTTGGGTTAGAACTGGTCTCTGTTGGGTTAGAACTGGTCTCTGTTGGTTAGAACTGGTCTCTGTTGGGTTAGAACTGGTCTCTGTTACATTAGAACTTGTCTCTGTTGGGTTAGACATGGTCTCTGTTGCATTAGAACTGCTCTCTGTTGGGTTAGAATGGTCTCTGTTGCGTTAGAACTGCTCTCTGTTGGGTTAGAACTGTCTCTGTTGGTTAGAACTGCTCACTGTTGGGTTAGAACTGCTCTCTGTTGGGTTAGAACTGCTCACTGTTGGTTAGAACTGCTCTCTTTTGGTTAGAACTGGTCTCTGTTGCATTAGAACTGCTCTCTTTTGGTTAGAACTGCTCACTGTTGGTTAGAACTGCTCTCTGTTGGTTAGAACTGCTCTCTGTTGGGTTAGAACTGCTCTCTGTTGGTTAGAACTGCTCTCTGTTTGGTTAGAACTGGTCTCTGTTGGGTTAGAACTGCTCTCTGTTTGGTTAGAACTGGTCTCTGTTGGGTTAGAACTGGTCTCTGTTGGGTTAGAACTGGTCTCTGTTGGGTTAGAACTGGTCTCTGTTGGGTTAGAACTGCTCTCTGTTGGGTTAGAACTGTCTCTGTTGTTAGAACTGCTCTGTTGGGTTAGAACTGCTCTCTGTTGGGTTAGAACTGCTCTTGTTGGTTAGAACTGTCTCTGTTGCGTTAGAACTGCTCTCTGTTAGAACTGCTCTCTGTTGGGTTAGAACTTCTCACTGTTGCATTAGAACTGCTCACTGTTGCGTTAGAACTGCTCTCTGTTGGGTTAGAACTGGTCTCTGTTGGGTTAGAACTGGTCTCTGTTGGGTTAGAACTGGTCTCTGTTGGGTTAGAACTGGTCTCTGTTACATTAGAACTTGTCTCTGTTGGGTTAGACCTGGTCTCTGTTGCATTAGAACTGCTCTCTGTTGGGTTAGAAATGGTCTCTGTTGCGTTAGAACTGCTCTCTGTTGGGTTAGAACTGGTCTCTGTTGCGTTAGAACTGCTCACTGTTGGGTTAGAACTGCTCTCTGTTGGGTTAGAAATGCTCTCTGTTGGGTTAGAACTGCTCACTGTTGGGTTAGAAATGCTCTCTGTTGGGTTAGAACTGGTCTCTGTTGTCTCTTGAGGACCGGACTGTCGGCTGGTGTGTGTAAACGTGCAGATTAAGAGCCGGTAATATTATAATAAGATCCTCTTCATACGTCAGGAGAGAAATCTGATCTGCTTATTATTTGACATGCTTGCAGAGAAACACTCACCAGAAGTTACTGGGTTTCACTTTTCATGTTTTGTGTCGGTAGAAGCTCTGGATTACAGCATTTAAAAAAGTCATATTTTTATGATATGTCCCCTTTAATTCGCTTTAATTCCTCTGAATATAACCATGTCATCCAGATACACTGTAAAGTGGGATCCTGCAATTGTTATCTTAAAGAGCTTATCTATTTGTTTACCCCCCCAAAAAGTGAGTTTGTTGGTATAAATTGATTTATTTAGGTTGATTCAGCTACATTAAATCATATTTTTGACCAGTTAATTTAGGATACCATTTTTTTCAGTGTATAGGCAGCTGCACACTTTCCAAGGTAAAAAAACAGAATCCATTAATAAACCCAATAAAAACAAAACCTTCCAGTGTTTAATCTAGTGTTTCTCAGTGATCCTGCCAGGGTTAGACACACACACATTATATTTTTCATACATTTATCACAGAATATACAGTCAAACCAAAATTTATTCAGACACCTTCAACATTTCTCACATTAACACAGTTTATTCACTATAGTTTATAAAATGGTGATAAATGTGAGCAGAACTCAGTGTATATTTGACAGGTTTTATCCGTCCTTCTGTTAGACTCTCACACATGAATTATGTTGAATATCTGTCAGCTGTTAAATTTAACTACACAATTAGATAATACCAGTTTAGCTCAACCAGTGACCCAGCAATGCTTCATGTTGTTCAGTCTGTGTGTAAAAAACCATTAGTTATTAAAGAAAAAACACTTCAAAACATGATCAGATCAAAGTTATAGATTTTACTGCTAGTCACTGTATTAATTATTTTTGGGTATAATATGTCACAGTTTACTTTATTTTGCTCTCATCACTTACATACATGAACTATAGTGTCCTGCTCACACTAGTAAACATAAAAAATATTTGGTGTCTGAATAATGTTTGGTTTGAACTGTAAATATGAGGGACGCATCAATGATGCAAGACTCCCATGTTCATGTATATTTGTACGGTGTGTTTGTGCAGTCGGGACTGTTAACTGAAGACTGAATGAACACGAGACCGTCAGCAGTTCTGCAGTAAAGCGTGGAGCTTCAAAGCGTACGACAGGAAAGAGTCGTTCTGCAAACACAGGTTTCCTGCAGGTTATCTCCAGATCTCTCTGAGGTAAACACACACACACTCACACACACACTCACGAGAACTGCGACGAGAACACAGATAACAGACCAGCGAACAGCATCAGCAGCGCTGATCTCACCACAACTACAGTGTGAAATAATCTACTGTATGTTACAACCTTGGTTAGACCATTAGATATTATCATCACTTCTATAAAATATCCTTTATTTATGTGTACATGTGTAATATAGAAATAATTGCTTTTGCGTGAGGGAATGAGGCAACAAGCTGGTGTAGCAACACTAGCGTTCAGAAGTCTGTGCCAAGACTTTTTTTGTTGAAAGAAATTATATTTTATTCAGGAAAAATGCATTCCTTTAATCAAACGTGACAGTAAATGCAAAATCATGCTAGATATGTGCTAGTTTTTACTGTATATATATATATATATATATATATATATATATATATATATATATATATATATATATATATAATATATATATACACACACACACACACACGCGTCACTTAAAACTCGTCATACAACGGTTTTAAGTGAGGTGTTACTAAAAAGGTTTACACCAGTGACACAAAATCCATAATGCACATTTATGCATATTCTCACATGCATGTATATAAGTAATGTAACTAACAAAAAGATTTACATTAGATGAAGTGAAAATCAGTGTTTGTGAAGTAAGTTCAGTAAGTCTAGGTTTTAGGCTTTATTTGTGCATAAATTAAATGCTACATCAGTTCACATCTTGTTCACATTCAAATATGAACACGATTAGAATACCATTAAAAAGTGATTTTTTTAACAGAAAAGTAAACATTTTTTTTAGAAAAAAAACCCAAAGCTTTTTGATTTCCTAGTTGGTACTGGACACCGCTCACTGAATTATAATGCAGTCAGTCAAGCAAACTAATCTATGCACTGTTTCACATGCTATTTCTAACATGAGTTAAATAGTTAAACATTTGCAGAGCGTTCCCAGTTCAGTGTGAGTCAGTGTGAAAGTGTTGATGGAGTCAACATCAGATTAATCCTCAGGGTTAGTGGCTGGAGTACATAAACACACACACTAATGAGACACACGTGATGGTGATTGTGTTTCACTGAGGTTCCTGAGGGTTTCTGAGAACAATAGAAGGACAATCTGAATAACCTGATCTACTTTGTGTGTGTGTGTGTGTGTGTGTGTGTGTGTGTGTGTGTGTGTGTGTGTGTGTGTGTGTGTGCGTGTGAGTGAGTCAAACGAGTTCTGCTTCGTCCCTATGCATTAATGCCTGTCATACTGTACGTCACTGTTCTGACGCCATTTTCCACTATTTTAAGCTGTTTGTGAGGATTGCTATCACTCATCAAATAAGTGTTTGAACAAACCCCAAATCCGGAAGTATTAGCAGTGACTCGCAATGATGATTCCCTCAAATCTTGTGGCTTGTTGAGCAGAAGCGTGTTGAAGCTCAAGAGGCTGTGTATAGGCCTACAGTAAATTTAGCAAAGAAAAACATCTGCCTATTTTAATGCGATTTTTAGTTTTCTCATGCATTAATTATAAAAATGTGCATAAAAATGTATGCGCTTAAAGGTGCTATCAGCGAATTCAGGCCCAAAAATAACTGTTCACATTCATCTAATCTTTCCTAATGATCCGCTAGCTGCCCGCCCCATAAGCAGCCGTCCAAAAACTGCGTCTCTGTAGGCAGCCTAGGCTCTGAGATCTGCACACAAAAACAAATGGGTTCACCAACACGCAAAACCAAAATAAACAGAGTTCCACCAATCACCGACGGGCGTGTTGTGAGGTTTTGCGCTCGTGCACGGCTGCACGCGAAGTCGGACGCGGATCTGAAGAAGCCTGCGTCTGTCAACGACCGAATGTGAACATGTCAATCCCCAAAAGGAGGAGGAGGAGGAGGATTAGGGAATACCATCGTGTTTATTCAAAGACACGAATAGTAATCGGGGAGGCTTTTGAAAGGTGGAGAGAACTAAAAGAATTGAAATTTTTTAAATCAGACGCAGAGGTTGCACTGTTTCTTCTTGACAGGTGAGTAACGTTAGCTGCTAATGCTGAATTTTTGGGATGTGAACTGCGTGTGAAAATATCCTTCTTAAAAAAAATCAGTGAAACTCGACTAAACAACGCAACGGGAGGGAGGGGCGAGCTGACTTGGTTTGTTTAGGATCTCGCTTCAAAAACAAACAGAAGAAACGTCACCCACAATCGCTGATAGCACCTTTAATAGAGGCAGACAGTTTTTATCAGAGGGAATATAATACCTCAGTATGTATATGTCATTGCTCTCCTCTTTTTCACACTGACAAACTTCACTTTTCCACAATATCAACAGCGCTTCAGACACACACTAACTTTTCATAACATTGAGTTCTGTCCTCCGACCTCTTCAGTTTGCTCATCCGGTGAACCGGTCCATGATGATGCTGTCAACACGGATCTGCATTACAGCCGGCAGCATCTAGATAAGCCAGGGATGGAACTGTCAAAGGACATGTATTTTTGTTGAGATGTGTATTTATGTTTTTGTTATAAATTAATGTAAATTTGAGTTCATTCAATTTAAAAACAATTGTGATATTCAGAAGCCGATATTTATAATGTATGGCCTTTGAGGTGTTTAAATTTAGGGGTTCTTTAAGGAGGATTTACGTAGAAAACGTGATGTGTCACATGACCCGGTTCAGTTTGGAGCGGGTCTGCGTCATTTTGGGTCAGAATGAACATGGATGCAGAGAAACGACATGTAGTCTGAAAAATAATTGCCTAATCTGCATGGTGTGAGAGGCGCACGAGGGACATTTAATTCTCAATTGAACAATACTATTACAACATTGTTTTCCTGTTATCTCTGTAAAGCTGCTTTGAAACAATTTGTATTGTAAAAAGCGCTATATAAATAAAGGTGACTTGACTTGACTTGACTTAAGCAAAGATCCTGTTTGAGGACTTCCCCTGAAGTCAAAATGTAGTTTTTTTTTTTAGCTATTAGTATGAATATGTTATCCTTAAGGTTATGAATAAGCTTCCAAAACAATGACAAAATTCAAATTTAGGAGATATAAGCATTCAAAACGTACAGTCTCTCACTTCCGCTAAAATGAATGGCCGGCATTGCAAAGTGGCACCGATCAGGAGAGGGACATCTATTACCCCTTTTCCACCAAAGCACTTTAAGAGTCGGTTCGGAGCCGGTTCTACTCGCGAACCAGTTCTTTGTGTTTCGACAGCCAAAGAACCGGTTCTCGGCCAGGAAAATTGGTTCCAAAGCAGCACCAACTCTTTGCTGGACTAGAACCGTTCTTTTACCGCGTCATGCTTACGTCGGGGGCGGGGTTTAAAACGTCTTCTCGTCTATCTAAACGTTCTAAACGTCTATCGCAAAGCCAGGAGAAATATTTGCAGAAAGACGATGTAGTCCGTGATTGTAATTGTTATGCTTGAAGTTGGCGCAAGTGTTTCTAGCTAAGACGTATGGTGACGTACACAGTGATGTAACGAGGTCATTCGCTGGGCTCTCTAGTCAGTGGAAAAACAAACAGGTTCTGAGAAAGTTCGCAAGTTGAACTAACTTTGAACCAACTTTGAACCAGCACCAGTTCCGAACCAGTTCTTTTTTGGTGGAAAAGGGGTATATGATGGGAACCTCCTGAGACTGTCTCCCGGCAGCTTCTCCCTATCCTTCCCGCTTGTGCCAAGCACATGAAGCAAAGCTGATGAGACCCAGATCTCAAGGTGAAAGACACGACGGCCTTCAGCATGGGCGACCCCCCGCCATCGAGCCTTCCATCGCCAGACACCTCAACCCTCCTCAAGCTGGGCCGCTTGCCCTCCCAAGCCTAGCAAAAGTGATCGTTCCTCTGCGTCCATCCATCAGGCTTCCTACAAGGCCTCGGCATTAGCCGTCAGGGCTTTGAATGTTTGAATGTACCAGGCCGAGCTTCTTGAGGACATGGCTCTCTCCGTCGTCGGTGAACGCGCACTGTGGCTTTATCAGGTCTCCCTGATACCGAGAAGTGTCGCGGGAGCACCGGTTGAGGCCGGTCCTGGTCCTTCGGTCCTGCTGTCGCCCTTACAAAAAGAACGAGGACAAGGCATTTAAGTTATGTCTTCCCCAGAAATCAGCGCTGCGCCAGGTTCCCCCTTCAAGGCCATCTAACACGCCCACAGCGGGTCGTAATTTCCAGGGTCCAGTCAGAGCCAAACCTCAAGGCAAACTGCCAGTGCAGCAATCCCCCGCCTGCAAAACCATGGGAGAAAACATCCTTTGGCACGGCCAAGAAACCCCCTAATTCCACTTCCTCTGATCACAGACGCAAGCGGCCGGCCTGATGCACGGCTACAGGGGCTTTGAGTCCGTGTGCGCCGGACGCCTGTTCTGCTCTTCATATTCCCTGTTAAAGAAACAGAGGGTCTCTGTTCGCGAGGTCAGCCTCTCTCGGGTTCAGGGTGACTAGCCGCATTTCCACTGTCGGGCCAGGGCCGGGCCAGGGCTAACGGCGAGCCGAGCCAGGCCAGTGGCTTCGGGCCTTAAGCACCGGGCTTGCGTTTCCACTGCCAGGCCAGTAGCTTTGAAGCGCTGCCCTAAACCCCGCCCCTAACACGCCTTTCTGGATCAAACGTCATACAACCCAACCCATTTCAGCGGGTATTATGAATTTATTTATTTTTTAAGTTTGGAAGATAGTATGTATATTAACTCACCGGCCGTGGCTGCAATAGTGTCCCGATTGTCTCGCGAGTCGCCACTAACAAAGGGACGGTGATCCAGCACACTGATGGTGACCCAGCACACGTCCATCAAGTCGAACCATGGAAAGTTCCTTCTCTGAGCTCCGCTTTGTCCATTGTGCATTTTAATCGCCCGCAACTATTTTTTTTTCCCCGAACTTGAAGTGTTGCTCGCTGAATGCTTAGCTTAGAAAGTTCAGCATCGATGTATTTTATAACGTCCTCGTTTCTTCACACGCCGTCAAATTGACGTTGTACCCTTTCTTCTGCCCAAATGCTCAGAAGAGCTTTGGTATCTTCGACAGACCAGTACAGCGATTCTCCATTTCCAGCAGCGATTATTTTGCGCGATAAAAAAGTGAAATGTGCATCTTGCTTCAGATCATAACGTTCCCTAACACCGATAAACTCCGCCTTTACCTTGAGCACGCCTCTAGCCCGAGCTGGCCCGCTTTGGCCCAAGGTATTCGACGGGCCAGAAATCCTGCCGTTGGCCCCGAGTAAGCCCCGATCAAGCCCCGGAAGTTACAGTGGAAACGCGACTGGGCCTGGCACGCACTAGCACGGCTCGGCCCTGGCCCGGCAGTGGAAACGCGGCTAATGTGAACAAAAGCAGTTTTTCACCCAGTCAGACTGTGATTTTCCTGGGCTTGGAGTTGAACTCCTCCTCCATGCGAGCACATCTCTCTCAAGAGCGCGTTCTCTCTCTTATGTCTCTAATGCCTGTCGCAGTTCAGAGAGGGGGTGAAAGTACAATATCGCACATGCCTCAGACTGCAGGGTCTTATGGCTTCCTCTACCCAGGTTTTGCAGCTGGGACTCCTGAGAATTAAATGGGTTTTGTCACTACATTGTGCGATCTTTGCCGCTCTGTAACAGTGACGCGCGCCTGCTCGGCAGCTTTACGTCACTGGAAGAGCGCAGACTTTTACGCACAGGGAACCCCTCTGGGGACAGTTATGATGCGGAAAGTTGTGACGACAGATTAACAGGCTGGGCCACCCAGGAGGGTGAGCACATTTTAGCTCACAAGCTTTTGGTGTGGAGCAGACGTTTTTTCCTGTCGTTACGCAAGACTCATGTTCCAGGCATTCTGAACTCAACCTGCTATCGAGGGGGAACCCACTCTATGGAGATTGGCGCCTCCACCCTCAGATAGTGGGCATGATATTGATGAGTATCGGACCGTAGATCTATTCACGCAAAATGTCCTATGTTCTTCTCGCTAAAGGACGTGGACGCACTGGCCCACCCATGGCCCAAAGTGCTGCTGTATGCTTTTCCTCCCCCTGCCTGGTAACTCCCACGCTGGCCAGGGTGAGAGAGCAGGGCCTGATAGCACCCAGGTGGCCCAAAGCACCATGGCTGGCCTGGCAGAGTTATCCGCCCATTCGTGGCACCGAATACAAACCAAGCGCTCTTTGGTGACGTGGATGATTACATTACTGTTGATCATCGTATAAAGCCCACCCTGACAATTTGATTGGTCCAAACTGTTCTGGTTCAGCCAAAGTACAGACCGAATTACCAAACCTCAAATGTTGTGGACGGGGCTAAGTTGGGCTGGCATCCAGGCTAGGATGCTATAGCTTTGGCGAATGAAAGGGAGTGCAGGCCCGGGGAACATCAGAGCTTACTCTTCGATTAGGCTGTGTTCAGATGAGTGTCACTAAAGGACATCAGCTCCGCTGCCAGCTGGGTTTCTCCTCATACCTGTGTGCGTTACTACCAGCTGGATGTCACCAGAACCTCGGTAGCACATCGTTTTGGGGGTGGGGGTGTAGCCCTTCCCTGTGAACCCCCTTTTTCTTTTACAATTACCCATTGGAAGTAAAAGAACAGGGGTTGAATGGGCCAGCAGGCCATGTCATGCATGCACTTACATTCCTTCCTGGGTGTATATATATATATATATATGTAAGGGATAATGTATAGCGAGGAGGTTGTTATAGCGAACACAAACCCGACAGGCTGATTTTGAGCCCGACACGAAGCGGAGCCTGAAGGGTTTGTATTCGCTATAACAACCGCCTTGCTATACATTATCCCGCTTATTACATGGCTACCTACCAAATAAATCAATAATTTGTCTCAAAATATTGATTTAAAAAGGAGTTTATTGATTTAAAAACGATTGTATTGCTTCCGCTAAGGAAAATAGTCAGTTCCGTCTCTACGGTTAGAATCCATGGCAACGCTCTGTTTTTCATGGCAACGGTGTGTTATACTAAGCAGCGACTGTTATCAAGAAATAACACACCGCATTCTACATTAGAATTCAACCAAGTCATGTAAAAAATATTTAGTAAGCCATGTAATAAGCGCGATAATGTATAGTGAGGCGGTCGTTAAAGCGAATACCACCCCTTCAGGCTCCGCGTCGCGTCGGGCTCATAATCAGCCTGTCGGGGGGGTGTTCTCTATAACAACCGCCTCGCTATACATTATCCCTTACATATATATTTATGTATGCATGTGTGTGTTTGTTGCCGGGGCTATTATCATGTGTGTGTGTGTGCCACATACATGTTTCATGTCCTGCATTAGCACAGCAGTTATGTGTGTGCGTCAGGACTGCAGGTTCATGATTATTGGACGTGTCAGGCACCGTCTCCATGGGGCGACCGTCCTCTGGCTTACAGAACATCACTGTGAGTGTATTGGGCAATCGAGGAGCTGTCCATGGCCGTTTCTCAATATGCGTTCTTGTGGACTTGTGAAACGTCATCAGTCACTGCCCAAGTACTGTCCCAATTCAAAGTTCACATCTAGCCAAGAACAGTTCAAAACCCCGGATGTCTTCTTGATCCGCCCCGTTAACCCAGGATGCATCGAGAGGTGACTCGTGCGGACTTGAGACAGCCAGGTATCCCAGAATGCATCTCGCACCAACCAGCAAGCGTCAATACCAGAGGAGAAAACCCGCGTAATATCAAAATACTACTGTTATTGTGTTATGAAATGTAATTTTAACAGTGTTTCAGGCGAGAATGTAGTTTAAAGCTCAAATCTGTGGTTTGTTTATAAAGATAGAGCCTATTTGAAAAGTTTATCTGACGCTTTCGGAGTTGTGAGATCCAGGCAATCACCGGGCGCTCAGCGCTCATTAACCCCGACTGGAACAGCTTTTCCTCGGCTAGTGCTTCTGTGTGCCGCTGGCTCTGGTGTCTCTAGTCTAATGGATAAACATGATGTATATTCGTCTTGTGTCGATCTTTGGTCTGACTCAATCTATATTTGTTCCATGGCAAATCGTTTTGGCTGAGGGCAAAGTGAAGTTTCGTAACTATATATTTAGGCTATTTAACTTTAACTTTGAAGCCTAATTGTTTGCTTAATTTCTCATTGTAAGTTAGCTTCTTATACCTTTATACTGGATATTATTGATCAGTAAATATGACATTTAACAAAAAGAGACAGGGTTTATTTTTTTTTTTATACTTTAAAATAGATATATTTTTTATATTTATTTTAACATTCTCTTCACTATATGTAAAATAAAACGACACAACCCTGTCTCTCTTTGACAAATGGCAATAAAAATCAAGAATGTTTCATATTTTTAAAATAAAATAAAAAAAGAAGCAGGGTTGTGTTTTAATATTTCTTATTTCACGCCAAAAAGAATGGAAGCGATCTCCATGTTGTGTTCTTGGATCTTGCAAATGCCTTTGGGTCAGTTCCTCACAATCTCCTCTGGGCTGCATTTCAGTATTTCAGCATCCCAGAAGAAATCACCCGCCTCGTCAAATCCTATTTTCAAGACCTGCAGCTATGCCTAACTTCTAATGAGTATACCACAGCATGGCAACGTTTAGAAATCGGAATAATGGCAGGATGCACCATCTCACCTTTAGCATTCACTATGGCTATGGAGGTCATCATTCGCGCATCTCGGTGGGTAGTAGGAGGGCAGAAGCTCAAATCTGGTCTTCGTCTCCCTCCCATCAGAGCCTATATGGACGATATGACCATCCTCACCACAACCAAGGCTTGCGCTAGGCGCCTGCTGAACAAACTACAGGAGAACATACAGTGGGCACGGATGGAAATAAAGCCAGGCAAGTCCAGGAGCATTTCAGTCGTCAAGGGAAAGCTGTCGGAACAGCGGTTCTATGTGGGCAAGGAGCCTATACCAATAGTGTCAGAGAAGCCAGTCAAGAGTCTTGGACGTTGGTACCACGCCACCCTCAAGGACACAGAGCAGGTAGACCAGCTTAGGCAAGATACCATGCACGGCCTTGAGAGTATCGACAAGACCATGCTCCCTGGCAGGCTAAAGCTGTGGTGCCTTCAATTTGGGCTACTACCTAGGATGATGTGGCCTCTTACCATCTATGAGGTCTCAATCTCAAAGTTAGAAAAGCTGGAGAGAGTGATCAGCTCATTTGCCAAAAAGTGGCTGGGACTGCCCAGATGCTTTACTAATATAGGACTGTATGGAAGAGGCATCTTGGAGATTCCTGTTTCCAGCTTGGTTGAAGAGTTCAAGTGCTCTAAAGTAAGGCTGGAAATGACACTAACAGAGTCCCGTGATCCATGCGTTTCCCAAACAGCTCCTACCCTGGTGACCGGAAGGAAATGGATCCCAGCTGAAGCCACTCACCAGGCGAAGTCAGACCTCAGGCACAGAGACATCATTGGCAATGTGCAACAGGGGAGAGGCGGCTTCGGATCAGGAGAGAGCAGGCCATTGTGGCATAGAGCAGCTCCAGCTCAGCGGCGACGGCTGGTTGTCGAGGAGGTGCGACGGCACGAGCAGGCAACGAGGTGTGCAAAGGCTGTTTCACAAGCCATGCAAGGGCAGTGGATGAGATGGGAGGGAGTTGAGAGGAGAAAGTTATCTTGGAGGGAGCTGATGAGCATGGAAGCATTTCACATCAGCTTCATCTTACGTGCAACGTACGACGTCTTGCCTTCCCCCTCAAACCTCAACCAGTGGTACGGAGAAGACCCAACGTGCCCCCTCTATCCATCCCCCGCAAACCTCAAACACATTCTGGTTGGATGCAAGACAAGCTTGTCACAAGGCCGCTATACCTGGCGGCACAACCATGTCCTGAAGTGTCTAGCAGCCACCTTGGAGAGCAGACGACTAAAGAACAATGCTCTGCCTCCTCCATCATTCCATCCCTCATATGCAAGGGAGTTCATTCGAGAAGGGGTAAAGACAGCCAAAGGCTATACAACAACGATTAGCGGCCAGCTCGGAAAGGCTCGAGACTGGAAATTGGTGGCAGATTTGAACCAAAGGCTTTACTTCCCTTCTGAGATTGCCACAACGAACCTAAGACCAGACCTCGTGCTCTGGTCCCCATCACTCCACATCGTGTACATAATAGAGCTTACCGTTCCCTGGGAGGATGCTGTAGAGGAGGCATTTGAGCGCAAGAGACTTAAGTACACCGAACTGGCAGCTGATGCTGAGCAACGCGGATGGAAATCCAAGGTTTGCCCAGTGGAAGTTGGCTGCAGAGGCTTCGTGGGCAAGTCAACCATCAGGCTGCTTAAGGAACTGGGGGTGCGAGGCCAAACCCTACGCCAAACCATCAAAGCCCTCTCAGGTGCAGCAGAAGAAGCAAGCCGATGGATATGGGTGAAAAGGGGAGACTCCAACTGGGCCCCTAATACCAACTGTGGCAGGTAAGGGTTAAAGCAGAGGGGGGCACACCTGGGACGCCAGGTGCTGCCGATGAGCCCTCTGGAGGTGTCGTGGGCCTATCATTGAAACACCAGAGAAGGGGGTGCCCACCTGATGACCCCAATGAAGCTTAACCCCCATTCTAATCCCACTAAACCATTACCACAGTGAGGAAATCATTCCGATGGATGCGTTGTTACGACTCAGACCTAAAACCTGTCACCACTCCGATGGATGCATCGTCACCACTCATAACTCAGGTCTTAAACAGGGGATTGTTTCACCTAGTCCTAAATCATAATTGTTGTTATAAATATGCAGTGAAGATAATTAATGTACACGTTGCCTGAACCACAATTGTGTGGCCATTTAGGCTAATATGTTTAAGATTTTTTTTATGAAAAGAGGCAGAGTGGTGTTTTCTAAAATATTTCGTTTTATTGTTGATGAAAAGAGGCAGAGTTGTAGCATATTTCGTTTGATTGTTGCCTAAAACATACAATTTCATATGCTATTTTATCACTCAATTCACTTCTGAGAACATTTGATGCAAGAAATCAACTGTGAAGATTTCAAATATTGGCATTTTTACGAAAGTGTATGGCGAGTCGTAAATGTTTGAGTTCTGTATGAGGGTATTGCGCAATAATACCTGCAAGAACACATCGTCTCAAACTGTCAGCAGGTTCTGTCTGCTCGTCACCTTGCAAGTTCATTCTTCCGAGAACAACTAGCAAGAGCGTTCTCCCCAAGAACACAAGTCCGTTCTTTGCATTCTTGGTTTTGAGAAACACCCTGTATCTCCCATAGGTGATCTCTCCACTCGACGTTTCAGAGAACCGGGGTTAAGACGACAGTAAACTATAGTTTCCCCCGGCCTATCTCCACCTCAAACATCCAGCACACCAATTACTAGCGGTTTTTATAATCCATAATTCAGTGCTCTTACAGGGTTTATGCCACTTGAGAGTTAGGCAATAAATAGATATTATGTAAATACAAATTTTTATTTATACAGTTTTATATGTACAGTACATAAATAATCTTATTTAGATGTTCTTTCTGTTCTGTTGTGTTATGTATGTATGTACCAGAGCTATGGATCCTTGTTTTCACCACAGAATAAAACATCTTAAAAGATAATCGACTTTTTATCTCACAATTGCGAGTTTACAATCAAGCAATACTGACTATTTCTCCCCATTGTGTGTTGCAATTCTGAGAAAAGTCAGAATTTCGAGTTTATTTCTCGCAATTGCAACTTTATATTATGCAATTGTGAAAAAAAGTCAGAATTGTGAGATAAAAAGTCACAATTACCTACCAAATCCTTTTGGATCCTTTTGATTCTGGATGACTTGAGTTATCGCTCTCATTTCTACTTTCTCATTTCTATTATTCAAAAAACAAAAAGAAACAGATGTACAAAACTCAAACCTTTTTTTTTATTAAAGTCTATCGCATGTATTATTTATATATATATTTATATATATATAAAAGATCTACAGTGACGGAACTGGCACATAATCAGACAACAGTGAGTCATTGATTCTTTCATTCATTCATTCATTCATTCATTCTCATTGAAAATACAAAGCACAAGAGATTTACACAACAAACACCGACAGATTCACCACTTCACGAGCCGAGGGTGTGCGGGGACTTCATGGGAAGATCGGGGGCATTTGGAAGAACAAATAAATACATTATTACCACATTTGACTTTTCTGCATCCTCTCCATAAATGTGTAGCATGCTCTTCATGTCAGCCTCATTTACCAACATTTACATGGATCCTCCACAGCAGATCACAGGTCAGGTGTGTAAAATCACTGCAAAAAATATTTTCTTCCTCAAATTTGTCTTGTTTTCTAGTACACATATCGAAACACTCTTAAATCAAGACGCATTTACTTGAGAAGCAAAATTACAAGATATTAAAGGATTAGTTCACTTCAGAATTAAAATGTCATGTTTAAATTTCAATTTCAAAGTTGTTCATGTGTTTCTTTCTTCAGTGGAAAAGAAATGAAGGTTTTTGAGGAAAACACTCCAGGATTTTCTCCATATAGTGACTTCAATGGAGTCCAACGGGTCGAAGGGTTAAATGTGAGTTTCAGTGCAGCTTCAAAGTCTCGACACGAGCATTTCTGGTTAAAAAGTATATAAATGTTTATTTAGTTATAAATGTCGCTGGTTTGTCTAGATCAGACTCTTATTCCTCGGCTGGATCGTGTCGAGACTTTGAAGCTGCACTGAAACTCACATCTGGACCTTCGACCCGTTGGACTCCATTGAAGTCACTATATGGAGAAAATCCTGGAGAGTTTTCCTCAAAAACCTTCATTTCTTTTCCACTGAAGAAAGAAACACATGGTCTTGTCTAGCGAAACGATAAGAACAGAACAGAGCAAAGCGAGCATTTGTGCTTATAAAACTTAAACTTTTGTATTTATTTTTGAAATGAGCGATGGTTTGGCTAGATAAGACCCTTATTCATCGTCTGGTGTCGTTTAAAGCCCTTTGAAGCTGCACTGAAACTGTCATTTGACCTTGAACCGTTTGGCTGCCAGTAAAGTCCATTATATGGAGAAAAATCCTGGAATGTTTTTGTCAAAAACCTTCATTTCTTTTCGACTGAAGAAAGAAAGACATGGACATCTTGGATGACACGGGGGTGAGTCAATTATCAGCAAAAGATTTTTTAAAAGTGAACTAATCCTTTAAGTCTTGTTTCCTGAAAAATGTGTCATAATGAAGGGAGTTTATACAACAAATATATACATGCATGTATGTATATACATATTTTTATTTTAATCTTGTTTTCCCTTTGAATTTGGTTTATTTGTCTGACCCCACTGGCAGATATTTGTTCTTGTTTTAACCATAAACTCACTTGATTTATATATACTTCTCCAGTAAATTTCTCTTACTTTAAGAATGATTTAGATATTCGTACTGGAAAGCAAGACAGAAACAGAGGATCAACATATTTTGCAGTGTTTGGGGATGCGGTTTCAGGCGCAATTTAGAATCGCATTGTTTTTTCTGCCGTTAGCAGAGGTCTGAGAAAAAGTGTTTTGATCAAATCTTGAATACTGGCTGTAGTGTGAGGTAAATGGACTGTGTATCTATGACTCGAAAACAGCCACATCTAACATTAAAACACTCATCCTGATGACACGTGACGCACTTTAGCACCAGAGTAGAGAATTAGAGTGTGTGTGAGTCGAGACCCGTGTGTGTTTGTGTTCAGTCGCTGTCGCTGGTGTCGCTGCTCGGGTCGCCCTGGACTTTGTTTCGGTGTTGCATGGCCCGGTGATACGCCACCTGAACCGACTTCCTAATGTTCGACTTTCTGCCTTCCAGCATCTTCTCTTTGTCCAGATCCTGATTGACGCCCAGAGGAACCAGTTTGGAGCGCGGCAGCCATTGCCTACACACACACACACACACACACACACACACACACACACACACACACACACACACCACACACACACACACATTTAGTGACTTGTATCACATTCTCTTTTTTCATATACAGCATTTTCATGTTCATTTCCTTTGGCCTATTTCTCTGTTTGCCCACAGCGGATGTTCAGAGATGCTGACAGGGTTCATAAAGCGCATTATGAGTTTTTGCACAGTGACATTGTTTTTTAAAACCCATTAACCCCTGCCTACATCAACCATGATGCTTTAAGAAAACGCCAGCGCTACAGTAATAACTGTGTGACCATTAGGAACAATGACCATTCATTACAAATTACAAAGAAAACATTACAGTAATGAGAATGAGACAGTATAGGGTCGTTTCGTGACTTTGTAAATAGTTTTATCTGAAGAAAAAGCAACATAAATGGTAATAAAAGCCAAAATATGAAATGCCATGAATGTATATTGATGGAGTAATCCACTATTTAGTATATGAGGGTCAAAATGTCAATTTTCACCATAGATTTGGAGTCAAATTAGAGGGGTGTAAAAATGACTGTAGAAAGATGGCAGCATCATTATTGGTTTGGTAAGTCTATTAGTGAAATCTGTTGACTATCGATCTTTGCTGCTTTATAAGCCATCAGTAACCATTCAAAAACAGGAAAAACCTCTTTTTTCTTGGCTGAAGTTTGCATGCCTGTAACTCAAGTATTAAAGATAATTGAATAATAAAGGGGATGACCTCACACCTTGCCTTAGAAAAGATTACCTACTTTTTGAAAAACAAACCTTATACCTTTTGGTCCATCTGGAAAGTGCTCTATGACTCTGTGGAGAGTCTTGACGGTGACTCCTTCGTGGAATTGATGGACATTGAGACAATATAGACAGCAAACGATGCCCGCGACGCAGCCGAGAAAACATCCATCAATGGACGCATTTAATGCCCCGGTCACTCTTTCGAGAAGAAGAGAGTTTTAAAGGGCACCTATTATGGATTTTTGAAAATTGCCCTTCATGTAGTGTGTAACATAGATCTAAGTGAATGAAAACATCCTGCAAAGTTTTAAACATGAAAGTTCACCGTATACAAAGTTATTGTCTCTCAAAAGTAAGAGTCGACTCTGAGTCGCTGATATGAATCGTTTGACGAACGATGCTTTTCCTTTGTCTATGATGTCAACTTGACAAGTTATTTGAATAAGATACACCCACTTATTGCGTTCGGAGACGCCAGGGAAAACTAACATCATGTCGACGAGACGCTGTTCTGAAGTGCGACGCAAAAGCAAACTTTTTTCATCTGCCCAGTGAGGAGCATTTGAAGACTAAGTGGCTACAGTTCATATATACAACTATACCACAGAAGTATAGCCCAAACCTTGTTCTGTGTTCATATATACAACTATACCAGAGAAGTATAGCCGAACCTTGTTCTGTGTTCATATATACAACTATACAACAGAAGTATAGCCGAACCTTGTTCTGTGTTCATATATACAACTATACAACAGAAGTATAGCCCAAACCTTGTTCTGTGTTCATATATACAACTATACCACAGAAGTATAGCCCAAACCTTGTTCTGTGTTCATATATACAACTATACCAGAGAAGTATAGCCGAACCTTGTTCTGTGTTCATATATACACCTATACCACAGAAGTATAGCCGAACCTTGTTCTGTGTTCATATACAACTATACCACAGAAGTATAGCCGAACCTTGTTCTGTGTTCATATATTCAACTATACCACAGAAGTATAGCCCGAACCTTGTTCTGTGTTCATATATACAACTATACCACAGAAGTATAGCCCGAACCTTGTTCTGTGTTCATATATACAACTATACCACAGAAGTGTAGGCGAACCTTGTTCTGTGTTCATATATACAACTATACCACAGAAGTGTAGGCGAACCTTGTTCTGTGTTCATATATACAACTATACCACAGAAGTATAGGCGAACCTTGTTCTGTGTTCATATATACAACTATACCACAGAAGTATAGCCGAACCTTGTTCTGTGTTCATATATACAACTATACCACAGAAGTATAGGCGAACCTTGTTCTGTGTTCATATATACAACTATACCACAGAAGTATAGCCCAACCTTGTTCTGTGTTCATAATACAACTATACCACAGAAGTATAGCCGAACCTTGTTCTGTGTTCATATATACAACTATACCACAGAAGTATAGGCGAACCTTGTTCTGTGTTCATATATACAACTATACCACAGAAGTATAGCCGAACCTTGTTCTGTGTTCATATATACAACTATACCACAGAAGTATAGGCCGAACCTTGTTCTGTGTTCATATATACAACTATACCACAGAAGTATAGCCGAACCTTGTTCTGTGTTCATATATACAACTATACCACAGAAGTATAGCGAACCTTGTTCTGTGTTCATATATTACAACTATACCACAGAAGTATAGCCGAACCTTGTTCTGTGTTCATATATACAACTATACCACAGAAGTATAGCCGAACCTTGTTCTGTGTTCATATATACAACTATACCACAGAAGTATAGCCGAACCTTGTTCTGTGTTCATATATACAACTATACCACAGAAGTATAGCCGAACCTTGTTCTGTGTTCTATATACAACTATACCACAGAAGTATAGCCGAACCTTGTTCTGTGTTCATATATATACAACTATACCACAGAAGTATAGCGCGAACCTTGTTCTGTGTTCATATATACAAACTATACCACAGAAGTATAGCCGAACCTTGTTCTGTGTTCTTCATATAACAACTATACCACAGAAGTATAGCCGAACCTTGTTCTGTGTTCATATATACAACTATACCACAGAAGTATAGCCGAACCTTGTTCTGTGTTATATATACAACTATACCACAGAAGTATAGCCGAACCTTGTTCTGTGTTCATATATACAACTATACCACAGAAGTATAGCCGAACCTTGTTCTGTGTTCATATATATACAACTATACCACAGAAGTATAGCCGAACCTTGTTCTGTGTTCATATATACAACTATACCACAGAAGTATAGCCGAACCTTGTTCTGTGTTCTATATACAACTATACCACAGAAGTATAGCCGAACCTTGTTCTGTGTTCATTATACAACTATACCACAGAAGTATAGCACCTTTTCTGTGTCATATATACAACTTACCACAGAAGTTAGCGAACCTTGTTCTGTGTTCATATATACAACTATACCACAGAAGTATAGCCGAACCTTGTTCTGTGTTCATTATACAACTATACCAAAAGGAAGTGCTATTAACTCACAGAAGTTATAGCCGAACCTTGTTCTGTGTTCATATATACAACTATACCACAGAAGTATAGCCGAACCTTGTTCTGTGTTCATATATACAACTATACCACAGAAGTATAGCCGAACCTTGTTCTGTGTTCATATATACAACTATACCACAGAAGTATAGCCGAACCTTGTTCTGTGTTCATATATACAACTATACCACAAGAAGTATAGCCGAACCTTGTTCTGTGTTCATATACAACTATACCACAGAAGTATAGCCGAACCTTGTTCTGTGTTCATATATACAACTATACCACAGAAGTATAGCCGAACCTTGTTCTGTGTTCATATATACAACTATACCACGAAGTATAGCCGAACCTTGTTCTGTGTTCATATATACAACTATACCACAGAAGTATAGCCGAACCTTGTTCTGTGTTCATATACAATATACAAGAAGTATGCGAACTGTTTGTTCAATACACTATACAGAAGTATAGCCGAACCTTGTTCTGTGTTCATATATACAACTATACCACAGAAGTATAGGCCGAACCTTGTTCTGTGTTCATATATACAACTATACCACAGAAGTATAGCCGAACCTTGTTCTGTGTTCATATATACAACTATACCACAGAAGTATAGCCGAACCTTGTTCTGTGTTCATATATACAACTATACCACAGAAGTATAGCCGAACCTTGTTCTGTGTTTCATATAACAACTATACCACAGAAGTATAGCCGAACCTTGTTCTGTGTTCATATATACAACTATACCACAGAAGTATAGCCGAACTTGTTCTGTGTTCATATATACAACTATACCACAGAAGTATAGCCGAACCTTGGTTCTGTGTTCATATACAACTATACCACAGAAGTATAGCCGAACCTTGTTCTGTGTTCATATATACAACTATACACACAGAAGTATAGCCGAACCTTGTTCTGTGTTCATATATACAACTATACCACAGAAGTATAGCCGAACCTTGTTCTGTGTTCATATATACAACTATACCACAGAAGTATAGCCGAACCTTGTCTTGTTCTGTGTTCATATATACAACTATACCAAGATAGTATAGCGAACCTTGTTCTGTGTTCATATATACAACTATACCACAGAAGTATAGCCGAACCTTGTTCTGTGTTCATATATACAACTATACCACAGAAGTATAGCCGAACCTTGTTCTGTGTTCATATATACAACTATACCACAGAAGTATAGCGACCTTGTTCTGTGTTCATATATACAACTATACCACAGAAGTATAGCCGAACCTTGTTCTGTGTTCATATATACAACTATACCACAGAAGTATAGCCGAACCTTGTTCTGTGTTCATATATACAACTATACCACAGAAGTATAGCGAACCTTGTTCTGTGTTCATATAACAACTTACACAGAAGTATAGCGAACCTTGTTCTGTGTTCATTATACAACTATACCAAGAAGTATAGCCGAACCTTGTTCTGTGTTCATATATACAACTATACCACAGAAGTATAGCCGAACCTTGTTCTGTGTTCATATATACAACTATACCACAGAAGTATAGCCGAACCTTGTTCTGTGTTCTAATATACAACTATACCACAGAAGTATAGCCGAACCTTGTTCTGTGTTCATATATTCAACTATACACAGAAGTATAGCGAACCTTGTTCTGTGTTCATATATATACAACTATACCACAGAAGTATAGGCGAACCTTGTTCTGTGTTTCATATACAACTATTACCACAGAAGTATAGCCGAACCTTGTTCTGTGTTCATATACAACTATACCACAGAAGTATAGCCGAACCTTGTTCTGTGTTCATATACACAACTATACCACAGAAGTATAGCCAGAACCTTGTTCTGTGTTCATATATACAACTATACCACAGAAGTATAGCCCGAACCTTGTTCTGTGTTCATATATACAACTATACCAGAGAAGTATAGCCGAACCTTGTTCTGTGTTCATATATACAACTATACCACAGAAGTATAGCCGAACCTTGTTCTGTGTTCATATATACAACTATACAACAGAAGTATAGCCCGAACCTTGTTCTGTGTTCATATATACAACTATACCAGAGAAGTATAGCTGAACCTTGTTCTGTGTTCATATATACAACTATACCACAGAAGTATAGCCGAACCTTGTTCTGTGTTCATATATACAACTATACCAGAGAAGTATAGCCGAACCTTGTTCTGTGTTCATATATACACCTATACCACAGAAGTATAGCCGAACCTTGTTCTGTGTTCATATATACAACTATACCACATAAGTATAGCCGAACCTTGTTCTGTGTTCATATATACAACTATACCAGAGAAGTATAGCCGAACCTTGTTCTGTGTTCATATATACAACTATACCAGAGAAGTATAGCCCGAACCTTGTTCTGTGTTCATATGTGATGTGATCTGGGAAAACCCGTCGGATGTCGCGCTTGTACATTTTCAGTAAAGTCTAAAAATAGATTGAATGTCAGTTTATTGTCAAATTTGGGTTTTCAATAAATTATTATTCTATAACATCTTGTTTATCATCTCTGAGTATATCTAGTGAAAATTCACTAGATTAGTGCAGAAAAATAGCGATTTATAGTGGCAAGCTGAAAAGACGTGTCTTTCTCTTTAAGAACACGCGAGGAGCGGAGGTGCAAAAAAACAACAACAACGGCTATTTAGTTCTCCTTCTCTTAACACTACAAAGACAGTTTCTCCTATCAAAATAAACCACATAACAGAATAAAGGTCCCGCCAGTCCTGTGTAAACTACAACGGCACGCAAGTTTTTATTTATTTATTTTTATTCAGCGTTATGTGATGCGGAGCACACGAGAACAACAGAGTCTGAAGCTGCTCGTTTAAAAGACCTTGCTCGCCTCTCAATCGCCCAATTTCAAAACGGTTTTCACAGGATGAATTTTGAGTTTGTAAGCTTTCGAATGATACCTAATCTATGATGATTACTAAAATATGTGATATGAAAAAAGGCAATAAAAAAAGAGCACCCGTCGTCCCGCTAGCAGGACGTGACAGTTATTTAAACCTGTTTTTCTCAAAATTCCATTTCTGAAAATCACATTGATCAGCCGACTTCAGATAACCATAACTTTTGTTACAGACAAACTATAAAAGAAATAAAAACAGATTTGGAAAGGGCTTGAACCAAGCTTTAATATGATCGTAAAACCTGTAATATGTCAAATTTCATCATGTGGTGGGTTTTCCCAGATCGCATCACATATATACAACTATACCACAGAAGTATAGGCGAACCTTGTTCTGTGTTCATATATACACCTATACCACAGAAGTATAGCCGAACCTTGTTCTGTGTTCATATATACAACTATACCACAGAAGTATAGCCGAACCTTGTTCTGTGTTCATATATACAACTATACCACAGAAGTATAGCCGAACCTTGTTCTGTGTTCATATATACAACTATACCACAGAAGTATAGCCGAACCTTGTTCTGTGTTCATATATTCAACTATACCACAGAAGTATAGCCGAACCTTTGTTCATTTGTTCATTATATAACAACTATACCACAGAAGTATAGCCCGAACCTTGTTCTGTGTTCATATATACAACTATACCAGAGAAGTATAGCCGAACCATAGCCGAACCTTGTTCTGTGTTCATATATACAACTATACCACAGAAGTATAGCCCGAACCTTGTTCTGTGTTCATATATACAACTATAACCACAGAAGTATAGCGAACCTTGTTCTGTGTTCATATACAACTATACCACAGAAGTATAGCCGAACCTTGTTCTGTGTTCATATATACAACTATACCACAGAAGTATAGCCCGAACCTTGTTCTGTGTTCATATATACAACTATACCACAGAAGTATAGCCGAACCTTGTTCTGTGTTCATATATACAACTATACCACAGAAGTATAGCCGAACCTTGTTCTGTGTTCATATATACAACTATACCACAGAAGTATAGCCGAACCTTGTTCTGTGTTCATATATACAACTATACCACAGAAGTATAGCCGAACCTTGTTCTGTGTTCATAATATACAACTATACCACAGAAGTATAGCCGAACCTTGTTCTGTGTTCATATATTCAACTATACCACAGAAGTATAGCCGAACCTTGTTCTGTGTTCATATATACAACTATACCACAGAAGTATAGCCGAACCTTGTTCTGTGTTCATATATACAACTATACCACAGAAGTATAGCCGAACCTTGTTCTGTGTTCATATATACAACTATACCACAGAAGTATAGCCGAACCTTGTTCTGTGTTCATATATACAACTATACCACAGAAGTATAGCCGAACCTTGTTCTGTGTTCATATATACAACTATACCACAGAAGTATAGCCGAACCTTGTTCTGTGTTCATATATACAACTATACCACAGAAGTATAGCCGAACCTTGTTCTGTGTTCATATATTCAACTATACCACAGAAGTATAGCCGAACCTTGTTCTGTGTTCATATATACAACTATACCAGAGAAGTATAGCCGAACCTTGTTCTGTGTTCATATATACAACTATACCACAGAAGTATAGCCGAACCTTGTTCTGTGTTCATATATACAACTATACCAGAGAAGTATAGCCGAACCTTGTTCTGTGTTCATATATACAACTATACCACAGAAGTATAGCCGAACCTTGTTCTGTGTTCATATATACAACTATACCAGAGAAGTATAGCCGAACCTTGTTCTGTGTTCATATATACAACTATACCAGAGAAGTATAGCCGAACCTTGTTCTGTGTTCATATATACAACTATACCAGAGAAGTATAGCCGAACCTTGTTCTGTGTTCATATATACAACCAGGGCTTGACAGTAACTTTTTTGCTCACTAGCCAATGTGGCTAGTGGTTTTTCAAAATTACTAGCCATGCAGCATTTTTACTAGCCACATTTTTGTTGTTGGAAAATTACGTTTTATATGATTAAAATTGACAATGGGGCTTAAAACTTGAAACTAAAATGTACTAATATCATTAGCTCTGATAAGGTTGTGTGTACAGTTTTGCATCAGGTTTTTTTACCAGTAAATACTGTAATAATTATCTGCATTAGAAACAACGAGCAAAGAATAAATGATTTTTTCTACGAAAAAATCCACTAAGGCAACATGATTAAATCTTTATATAGGCCTATGATCGTTTTGGAGACTTTGGATTGTTTGTTTTGCATCTGCATTTCCTCTGAGCTCTGACTGGTTTAATAGTCATCATGAAGCTCTCTGAGTAACTGGACTGGAGATATGTCCACCTGAAAGTATAGGCCTACAGGTCTTTATTTTACAGATTATTCACACAAACGCCTCTCCTGCTTTCTTTCATGGCATGATTAATTTATTAAAACATAGAATTAACTCTGGAAATATAGTTGTGATACGTGACATAAGGGCAGCCCTGTTAGTAGTTACACCGTGTCCCTTAATCGTGAAGATAATTTTTTCTTTATCTCAGCTCTGCCTTTTCTCTTTACCTCGTTCTCCAGCGCATTTTTTCTACGCACTGCTCGGCCACGCACACTCACGCACTGACTGAACGCTGTGTTGATGTGTGTGTGCATGCGACCAGTCGCGTGTGATGACAGAGATCATACGTACCATCAGGTTAAAATCAGGCGGGAGGCTGACGGTATACAGGTCTGAACTGTGGCTGCCCTGTGACAGATTCAACTTTATCGTTTGACAAAAGTCTGGATGTCATATTTGGCGCGCGCACCCTCGCGCAGCGGCACTGCAGGAGAGCGGGAGACGCGCCTGTGGTCTGGATTCTCCTGCTATTAAAAAAGATCGCTATATCATCGCTGCTGCTGGTTAAGTTGATAATTAAGGGCAGACTAAAACAGCCCTCAGTCCGACGGCCAGTCCGCGTGTTTTGTTATTTCAGATGCCTTTTTGACATGACTACAATTTTTCAACACGCCAAAATGGCTAGTGGGAGTGACTGTGTTACCCGCCACGGGTGAAATCCACCCGCATTTGGCGGGTTGGCGGGTGTTAATGTCAAGCCCTGTATACAACTATACCAGAGAAGTATAGCCGAACCTTGTTCTGTGTTCATATATACACCTATACCACAGAAGTATAGCCGAACCTTGTTCTGTGTTCATATATACAACTATACCACAGAAGTATAGCCGAACCTTGTTCTGTGTTCATATATACAACTATACCAGAGAAGTATAGCCGAACCTTGTTCTGTGTTCATATATACAACTATACCAGAGAAGTATAGCCCGAACCTTGTTCTTTGTTCATATATACAACTATACCACAGAAGTATAGCCGAACCTTGTTCTGTGTTCATATATACACCTATACCACAGAAGTATAGCCGAACCTTGTTCTGTGTTCATATATACAACTATACCACAGAAGTATAGCCGAACCTTGTTCTGTGTTCATATATACAAATATACCACAGAAGTATAGCCGAACCTTGTTCTGTGTTCATATATACAACTATACCACAGAAGTATAGCCGAACCTTGTTCTGTGTTCATATATACAACTATACCACAGAAGTATAGCCCGAACCTTGTTCTGTGTTCATATATACAACTATACCACAGAAGTATAGCCGAACCTTGTTCTGTGTTCATATATAAAACTATACCACAGAAGTAAAGCCCGAACCTTGTTCTGTGTTCATATATACAACTATACCACAGAAGTATAGCCGAACCTTGTTCTGTGTTCATATATACAAATATACCACAGAAGTATAGGCGAACCTTGTTCTGTGTTCATATATACAAATATACCACAGAAGTATAGCCGAACCTTGTTCTGTGTTCATATATACAACTATACCACAGAAGTATAGGCGAACCTTGTTCTGTGTTCATATATACAAATATACCACAGAAGTATAGCCCTAACCTTGTTCTGTGTTTATATATACAACTATACCACAGAAGTATAGCCCAACCTTGTTCTGTGTTCATATATACAACTATACCACAGAAGTGTAGCCCGAACCTTGTTCTGTGTTCATATATACAACTATACCACAGAAGTATAGCCCGGACCTTGTTCTGTGTTCATATATACAACTATACCACAGAAGTATAGCCCGGACCTTGTTCTGTGTTCATATATACAACTATACCACAGAAGTATAGCCGAACCTTGTTCTGTGTTCATATATACAACTATACCACAGAAGTATAGCCCGAACCTTGTTCTGTGTTCATATATACAACTATACCACAGAAGTATAGCCGAACCTTGTTCTGTGTTCATATATACAAATATACCACAGAAGTATAGCCCTAACCTTGTTCTGTGTTCATATATACAACTATACCACAGAAGTATAGGCGAACCTTGTTCTGTGTTCATATATACAACTATACCACAGAAGTATAGCCGAACCTTGTTCTGTGTTCATATATACAAATATACCACAGAAGTATAGCCCTAACCTTGTTCTGTGTTCATATATACAACTATACCACAGAAGTATAGCCCGAACCTTGTTCTGTGTTCATATATACAACTATACCACAGAAGTATAGCCCGGACCTTGTTCTGTGTTCATATATACAACTATACCACAGAAGTATAGCCCGAACCTTGTTCTGTGTTCATATATACAAATATACCACAGAAGTATAGCCCGAACCTTGTGCTGTGTTCATATATACAACTATACCACAGAAGTATAGGCGAACCTTGTTCTGTGTTCATATATACAAATATACCACAGAAGTGTAGCCGAACCTTGTTCTGTGTTCGTCTCATTTTGAAGATGATTGCTTCACAAACCTAAATGCTATAAAGTATGGATTTGCGAGCCGGCTGATACTGAAGGTTCAGTACCGAGTTTATTTGGATCAGCTTCCTTCCCCGAATCACAAACTGTAAGTATAATTAATATTAATTGTTGCTTTTATGTTTTATGTATCATGCTCAATAATTATTTTGTGTGTTGTGTACGCACAGCGCAGCTTCTAGGTCTTCAATGTCAATTGTATTGAAATATGTGAAGTGCAGGGCTCTCAAGTGTCACGCATTGAGCGTGACAGTCACTCATTTCGGTCTTTTGTCACGCTCTTCCGCCACACATTGTATTTCTCACGCTGAAAAACTATTTGTAATATATTTAATATGCCGCAGCGCCCAAAACTCTGGCCGCGCCGCTCTCACTGTGGAACCGGCAGGAATCAAGCGCGTCTCCTCTGTGTTGTCCGTCTGGTGTTGTTAGCCAATCAGAAAATAGCACTATTGTATCTGGGTAAGATTTAACGCAACAACCAATGACATCCCGTCGGCTCGGTGTCACTCCTTTGGGCTATGGTAGCTAACATATCACCGCAGATTAGCGTCACGCAAAGGCGGGGTTTGGAAAAATGACTCGCTAAACGATTCATATGGGAGTCGGTGAGCAAATCAGGTAAAAATAAATGCATATTATAAGACAACAAAAGTGTTTTTTGTCATTTCATGCTTGTAAAACTGTTGTTGGGGACTCCCAGAACAATATTAGGAACATTTTAAATGCCATAATAGGTGCCCTTTAACACAAGTCAATCAACCGTCCTGGTCATGACGTTAAACTGATCCAACAGCGTGTAGCTCGGGTGACCTACCAGAGGATCATAGATCATAGAGTACCCTAGCCAGCCCCTCAGAAAAACGCGATTATGCGATTGCATAATACAATGCATAATCAGCCTAAGTTCGCATACCGTAATTCCTCAAATAAAAACCGGTATTCAAATAAACGCCGGGCCTCTGATAGTGGCCGGGTACGTGGTCAACGCAGACAAATAAAGGCCGGTCTCAAATTAAGGCCGGGGAAAAATTAGTGTACACTCAAAGACGGACGCGCTCAGCGCTTGTCATATATCACAACTACTATTCAGTGTTTTTAACCACGTTTATTTTAGGTTTCAGACATTTAAATAGATAAGATTTATAGCAAAACAATACATTTATAGTTTGTAAAATACACAATGGTGTCTATGGAAGCAGCAATAATCCATTCAAATATATTTGGCGACGTGTTTTATTCATATCAGATACACAGTGTAAGTATAAAGTTTACTCTATTCTTCTCCCAGTTCACCGGCCACTTACTTTCATGCATTTCGGGAGAAACTGAAGAATTCACGCGCTGTGTAACGTACAAATCCAACAGACAGGAATCTCTGAACTGCGGTGCCGATCTCACGTTACAGATCAGGATCAATTATAAAGGGTTTTAAACGACAAAACAAACTCACTTACACTGAATTGAGAGTCAGAATAGAAGATAGTTGATGACATGGTAAGCAAGTTTGTTAATATTTAGAAATAAAAGCGCTACATCTGTCATACAGCGCTATTTTGGCTGTGGTGAACACGTGCCAAGCATGACGCGTCACCATGGAAACTTGACTGGCGGGCGGGCGGGGATCGCGAATTAGAAATAAAGGCCTGCCTCTAATAAAGGCCTGCTTCAAATAAAAGCCGGCTACCATCTGCGGTTCAGGTAAATAAAGGCCCCGGTCTTTATTTGAGGAATTACGGTATTTATGCGTGGGCAGTTTTTCAAATACGCCGCATAAATGGACGATTTCCACGCAAAATATGTGGATCTTGCATGATTTCATAATCCCCACATTTTCGTTGCAAAAAAGTCTCATAACTCAGCAGAAAGTTGAAAAATGTTGCGTTTGCTTCACACAAGAGCCGCCATTTCCCCCTGTTGCCATGGTAAAGTTATGAAGTAATTACGTGATGTGAACATCAGCGAAAAGCTGTAAAACAGGAAGCACACGTTTTTTATTTTTACAGAAGTTGTAGCATATTCCTTTTGTAAAGCTATGGTAGGTTGGCCACTTTGCTCGCCAACGTTACAACCCTAAACGACACCATCTGCAGCGAAACTCATCACGCACAAAGTTGATCGAATCATAGCCGGCTGCGAGAAACATGTTAGTCTCTGAACACCCGACTCGTGCTAAAGGGCTAAAGGCTAAAAGAACTAACTAAGGGCTATAAGAAATCCAGCAGCTGGACGGTGGCACATACAGATTGATCGCAAAGCCACGGATCAGCCTTGCTATATAACACCAGAATCGCTCAGTCGATCGTCTCTGTCTCCACTAAATCAGAGCGCATAATTGCCATGCATTTAGAAGGCAATCCTAAAATATGCTTTCCAGTGACAATTAACAACATTTACTAATCAAAGGAAAGGACGTTAATATCGTCTACGAATTCAAGTATCTTGGATCCTACATCATATCAACGGAGAAAGACGTCATCCGTGATGCCCATCCGTGTTGCCCATCCGTGATGCCCATCCGTGTTGCCCATCCGTGATGCCCATCCGTGATGCCCATCCGTGTTGCCCATCCATGTTGCCCATCCGTGATGCCCATCCGTGTTGCCCATCCGTGATCCCCATCCGTGTTGCCCATCCGTGTTGCCCATCCGTGTTGCCCATCCGTGTTGCCCTCCGTGATGCCATCCGTGTTGCCCATACGTGTTGCCCATCCGTGTTGCCCTCCGTGATGCCATCCGTGTTGCCCATCCGTGTTGCCCATCCGTGATCCCCATCCGTGTTGCCCTCCGTGTTGCCCATCCGTGTTGCCCATCCGTGTTGCCATCCGTGTTGCCATCCGTGTTGCCCATCCGTGTTGCCGATCCGTGTTGCCCATCCGTGATGCCCATCCGTGTAGCCCATCCGTGTAGTCCATCCATTTTGCCATCCGTGTTGCCTATCCGTGTTGCCCATCCATGATGGCCATCCGTGTTGCCCATCCGTGATGCCCATTCGTGTTGCCCGTCCGTGTTGCCCATCCGTGATGCCCGTCCGTGTTGCCCATCCGTGTTGCCCATCCGTGATGCCCATCCGTGTAGTGTTGCACGGTGTACCGATACTTCCTCGCGATACTCGGAAATTAAAAACGTCACGATACCTAAATTGATTAGTATCGATACTTTTTTCTCCTCACGCACGCAGCAGAAGAAGCTGCAGCTAAAGTCTTATTTGATCGGTGAGTAATGTAACTTAGATGCGCGTGTGACAGGGCGAGTAATGTAACTTACTTGCGCGTGTGACAGGGCGAGTAATGTAACTTAGATGCGCGTGTGACAGGGCGCATGTCTAACTGAGAGAGAGAGAGAGAGAGAGAGAGAGAGAGAGAGAGAGAGGAGAGAGAGAGAGAGGAGAGAGAGAGAGAGAGAGAGAGAGAGAGAGAGAGAGAGAGAGAGAGAGAGAGAGAGAGAGAGAGAGAGAGAGAGAGAGAGAGAGAGAGAGAGAGAGAGACGGTCGCGCGCGTGCACACTCTATCTCTGCGGAGCCAGGCGAAAGTAAACAAGGTTTCCGTCTCAAAACTAAGCGCTGTCTTGCTCTCTCCCACATATTAATCAAAATAAATCGACACGATGGTATGGTCTGAAAACTAAATTTTCACGTGGAGCATTCGGAGATTTGTTTTCCTGAATTACCGCTGGGTGTGAATTGTGCTAAAATATGTTGCCTTAATTATCTTCTCTGAAAAGCGTTCCGCACATTCAGCTGATATAAACCACACTTTAAATAAACGAAAACAAACCTATCCAGTGATGATGTTTTCTGTGATGACACAAATCTTGTGGGATGTCCTAAACTGCGGGGATAATCACACAACGCGCACACGTCCGATAATGACACGTCCAATTCGCGAACTAATGACTCATTTGAACTGATTCGTTTTAATGAATGGTTTAAACAACTGATCTGTCCAACACTGAACTCACGAGACATCTGAATCGGTTTATAACTAATTGGTAACACTTTACAATAAGGTTTCATTTATTACATAAATTACATAAAAATACAGTTTGCTTACTCAAGTGTAAGCTTTAAAACAAATAAAACCACTTGTTAGCATGAGACTACTTTTTTCCACACACTGCTATCAGGAAGCGATAAGAGAATCGTTAAAGAATCGGATCGATTAGCAGAATCTTCAGTGGCATGGATATTGATAAAATCTTATCAGTTCCTGTTAACTCTTATGTTGCTTATGATAACTGAGATAATGGTGCTAAATTTATTATTTTTTTACCTTGAATGTCATTGCTCTAATTTATTTTTTATATTTTGTTCAAATGTTTAACATATCTGCTGTTCATATGTTCATTTATTAGTGCGGTGTGTATGATTAGAATGTTGTCCCGGTTTTAAAATAAAGCACAGCAATGATGTTTGAGAGTGTTTCTCCCTTTTCAGGAAAAGTATCGAAAAAGTATCGAAATCGCAATACTTGACTTGGTATCGGTATCGAAACAATAATTTTGGTATCGTGACAACACTACATCCGTGTTGCCCATCCGTGTTGCCCATCCGTGTTGCCCATCCGTGATGGCCATCCGTGATGCCCATCCGTGTTGCCCATCCGTGATGGCCATCCGTGTTGCCCATCCGTGATGCCCATCCGTGTTGCCCATCCGTGTTGCCCGTCCGTGATGCCTATCCGTGTTGCCCATCCGTGTTGCCCGTCCGTGATGCCTATCCGTGTTGCCCATCCGTGATGGCCATCCGTGTTGCCCATCCGTGATGCCCATCCGTGTTGCCCATCCGTGATGCCCATCCGTGTTGCCCATCCGTGATGCCCATCCGTGTTGCCCATCCGTGATGCCCATCCGTGTTGCCCATCCGTGATCCCCATTCGTGTTGCCCATCCGTGATGCCCATCCGTGTTGCCCGTCCGTGTTGCCCGTCCGTGTTGCCCGTCCGTGATGCCCGTCCGTGTTGCCCGTCCGTGATGCCCGTCCGTGTTGCCCGTCCGTGATGCCCGTCCGTGTTGCCTATCCGTGTTGCCCATCCGTGATGGCCATCCGTGTTGCCCATCCGTGATGCCCATCCGTGATGGCCATCCGTGATGCCCATCCGTGATGCCCATCCGTGATGCCCATCCGTGATGCCCATCCGTGTTGCCCATCCGTGATGGCCATCCGTGTTGCCCATCCGTGATGCCCATCCGTGATGCCCATCCGTGTTGCCCATCCGTGTTGCCCATCCGTGATGCCCATGCGTGATGCCCATCCGTGTTGCCATCCGTGTTGCCCATCCGTGTTGCCCATCCGTGTTGCCCATCCGTGTTGCCCATCCGTGATGCCCATCCGTGTTGCCATCCGTGTTGCCATCCGTGTTGCCCATCCGGGGTGTTGGGTGTTGTGACACTGTTTTTGCTTTTAGATAAACAAATAATAAGCCAAAATGATTGTCATGATAATGTCATGCATAAGACTTTTTTTTCTTGTCTTGGAATCAAACCTCTTTGGACTCGGTCTTGACTCGGACTCGAACTAGTCCTGGTCTTGGACTCGACAAAGGTGGTCTTGACTACAGCCCTACCTTTTAGATTCTGGTTTTTATCAAACTTTTCTTTTGGCATATTCATTTTTAAGGCCCAACATGATTTATTTCCAGAGATATCAGCGTCTCAATGTGGCTCTGAGTAAATTGTACACATTTTCAGACATCAAAACCCAAATGTGGCTCACTTTGCACACAGCTGATACTTGAAGAATATCTGAAGAGCAGATATTCTGCTCAAATTTTTGCCCCTGTATCAACACAATTGCATAAAAAATTCCTTTCTGAGTGCCAAATATAGTCTATTTCCAACGTGTGCATACCTGTAACTCTTACTCAATAAGTATTATCTCAATATCCTTTAGACTCTGGCTCTCACTTTTATGGATCCACCAATGAAAGGGGATTGTTCACAGAAACATTTTTTTGTCATGCTGGTTGAAAGTCTTATATCCTGATAGCAATCACTATGTTAAACGGTCTAAATGTATTTTTATAAATCATCTGTGGAAGGTGTAGGACCATAAAATATTCATTCACTTTAACTTTTCAGTGTATTTTTGGCAAGATACATTCTTAGTTTTAACATTATTTGTTCTTCAGACATTCAGACTTCAAGTATCAGCTGTTCAAAACGTTTTTAGTTTTTGACCATTGACAATGGGTAAAATTCAACAATTTGCACAAACAGCCATTTTGAGATCCTCATATGTCTGGGAATAAAAGACACACAGGGGCCTAGAAATGACCAAAGTAAAGTTTATTAAAAATGAGAATCTAGAATGACATTGAGATATCTTTAACACTTCTGGAGTTACAGTCACACAAACTTTGGAAAAATAATATTTATGGCACTCAGACAGGAATGCTCAATGCTATTTTTTGATAGAAAGAAAACAAGATACATTTGTAGTTTCAACATTATTTGTTGTTCAGATATTCCTCTTTGAACTAAAAAAGTATCAGCTGCAAAGTGACCAATGTTTGGTTTTGACCACTTGAAATCTGTACAATTTACTCATGGAGCCACATTGAAATCCCAATTATCTCTGGGATTGAAACATATTGGGCCATAAAAATTAAGATACCAAAAGAAAGGTTTGATAAGAACCAGTATCTAAAAGGATATTAAGATATGTTTAATAATTCTTGAGTTACAGGCATGCAAACTTCAGGCAAAAAACACACATAGTGCTTTTCCGTACTTCTGAACGGTCACCGTTGGCTTATAAAGCAACAAATATTGATAAAGTCAACAGATTTGACTAATAGACCTACCAATCTCTGTTTAAATATAAAATAATGATGCTGTTATCTTTATAAAAGTCACTCTTACCCCTAAATCTCAAACAAAACAGTGGGTTACTCAGTAAATACACATCTGTGACATTACATATTTTGGGCTTTCATCACTATTTATGTTAGTTTTTCTTTAGAAAAAAATATTCATATCAAAAATTTTAGCCAGGGAAGTTTTTGAAATTTGTTTGATTTGACATGGAATGAGCCTTTATAATTATAGCAATATGTGCTTAGATGTAAAATATCTAAGAATGAAGTAATACTGTTTTCAAGTGGCAAATGTAAGAATAAATTTACAATAAAGTCACTTTACAATAAAGTCCCAATAGTTAATACATTAATAAACATTTACAATGAGCAAAAAAATATTTTGTTAATGTGATTTAATAATAATTAAAACAAAATCCCAGGTCCATTAAACAAAATCAGCTTTTGATTTTAATAATGTATTAGTAAATGTTGAAACACGGTTAGTTAACTTAGTTCATTAACTATTGCAGGTAACTAATGTTAATAACTGGAACTTTACTGTAAACTTTACAGTGTAACCAAACAAACATGTGACCCTGTAATTGACGTCAAAGACAAAAGAAATATCTTCACGACCCACGCGTCAAACTGTGGAAAATAACCAGACGAGGTTTCTACACTGCAACTCTATACTGTGGAAGATTCCTCACATCACCACACATGAAGACATGAGAAGCAGAAATCTCAGTTTCCACTGTCACTGGATTTCAAGATTTCAATAAAAACAATGTCAAATACAGTTTCCTCTATTCAATTACTTCCGGAACTGAAGTAAATAACAACAAAAAATTTATGCAAGCAAATATTTGCAATGTATTTTATATTGAGTCCCATTTAAAAGTGTGGGGTCGCTAAGAATTGTAATTTAAAATAACTTTTTTTTAAATATATATTTTAAAATGTAATTTATTCCTGTGATCAAAGCTGAATTTATCATCATTACTCCAGTCTTCAGTGTCACATGATCCTTCAGAAATCACTATAATATGATGATTTGATGCTCAAGAAACATTTATGATTATGATCAATGTTGAAAACAGTTTGTCGGGGAAACTGTGATACATTTTATTTTTCAGGATTCTTTGATGAATGGAAAGCATTCTGTCACTTTTAAACAATTTAATGCATCCTAGCTGAAAAAGAGAATTCATATTTTTCACACAAATAAACCAAATCTTACTGTCCCCAACCTTTTGAACGGTAGTGTAACTGAGGTGCCTGTTAAACACACACACACACACAGCATGAGGAAGAAGAGGAGCGTGACTCACCAGGTCCTCTTGTTGTCGAAGAAGAGCACGAGGAAGAGGTGTTCACGGGCCTCCTGGGTCATCTGCTCACCCAGCTTCAGGACCTCCAGCGGCGGGACGGGGATCGGGACGCCCCGGTGGAACACACCCTCGCGGGGCATCTTCGGGTCGATGATCTGAGGGAAGGAGAACACACACTCAAAACCAGAGAAGTGTGAGGAGAGCGTCCTCTGCTGGACACACACAGCAACTGCAGCTTCAGCTAAGCACGTCACATGCACACGTGTCAATATTACCGGTGCAAAACTGGAATATGTGACCCTGGATCACAACCAGTCACAAGTCGCACGGCTATATTTGTGGCAATACCCAACAATTTTTCTTTTATGCCAAAAATCATTAGGATATTAAGTAAAGATCATGTTCCATGAAGATAATTTGTAAATTTCCTACCGTAAATATATAAAACATTTATTTTTGTGAGTGAATGCAGGACAATCGCGAACATTAATTCACATAAAATAAATAAGTTATTACCTATCGTTAACAAAAATGAATAAATGCATTAACAAATGTATTTTTCATGATAGTTAATACATTAATGTTAACGAATAAACCTTATTGTAAAGTGTTACCGCAGTGTTTCCATCCCATGTGTTCAAGAGAACAAAATCATCACTTCCTGGGAAATTGATGAAAAATATTAGTAATAAAAATGGAAGTAGCCGTTTTTCCCTCCATCATAAACGAGTGTGTGTCGAGCATCAGACCAAACACAAACGCGTTGGGATGCTGGTGTTCGGGAACACGCTCGTGTGTGTAAGACGCTTCTGGAGAGAATTAAACCTAATCATTCAGAATCACCAAACCAACATTAGAGATGCTGCGATGCCATTGGTCCACTGGTTACTCCATTTATCCAATCACAGCTGACGCTGAGACAAAGTCACATGAGGGATTTATTCTGTAAATGTGTTTCTATTTTTAAGCGCATGTCTTCTTATCGGATAAAACTCTTATATGCCTCAATTGAGCACATACATTTTTACGCACATTTATTCACATCTTGGCGTTTTCATCCAGCACTTTATGCAATATCCCAACATGTAAATAAATATATGTGGATGGAAACATAGCTAATGTAGATGGAAAAGAATTTCAACATTTCTGATTTATTAAAAGGTAAAGTGTAGTTGGATCTATTTTGTTATTCTTTTTATTTTATTTTATTTGATATTCTACAATGTAACTTAAAAACTGTTTTTGAAAAAACATGAATTTGTCAAATACTTTTTTGGGGGTTTTCTGTCATTTGAAACTCTTCTTTCAACGGTTCAAGGAAAGCCATGTTCATAGCTTGTCAGTTAGCAAAAAACAACAACTTTAAGAGCATATCCATAAAACCATACAGTTAAATATATGCACTTTACAATAAGCGGATAGTATTTTTACTTAAGCTGTTACTAATGTCTCTCGCATGAATGTATGTTTGAATACATCGCCTAATTCGAGTCTAGTTTCCGACAGCCAGTATGATCGTGAATATATCTCGTCAACAGTCTGACATACAGTACTGAAGTACTTTATAAGTCATAAGTACTTTCTCTAAAATTATGCATTTTCATTCTTCACAAGAAAGAATATCAGACAATTTGGAATAAAATATATATTTTAAAATAATACATGATGTACGTATGTAAGACAATGCCTCTATTGTCTTATTAGAACTGCTCTTTATAGAATACAAAAATAATAGAATAATTAGAATTTCTTTCATATTTAATAAAGTTAATTTGAATCAGAATAATGATTCTGTTATTTTCCTGTTTATCACTGTGAAACTGCTTGGAAACAATCTGTATTGTATAAAGCGTATAGACTAAAGCTGACTGACAATTGTGAATTTGGGGATAAATGTGTGAACTGTCATGAAAATAATGAGTGAAAAATATGAAAGGTGATGAGATTTTTTTTGGTAAAAACGTGACTACAGTTAGTATGCCAATTGAGACTTGGGACATAAAACAGTAACAAGTCGCAAGGTATATTAGTGGCAATAGCAACAATAGAGTTTGGGGCATGAGACTGGATCTACTGTAGCAGACATAGATCGCAGTATTGGTTGGAGTGGCTACTGTAGCAGACAGAGTTTGGGGAGTGTCTACTGTAGCAGACTGAGAGTTTGGGGAGTGGCTACGTAGCAGACGAGAGTTTGGGGAGTGGCTACTGTAGCAGACTGAGAGTTTGGGGAGTGGCTACTGTAGCAGACTGAGAGTTTGGGGAGTGTCTACTGTAGCAGACTGAGAGTTTGGGAGTGGCTACGTAGAAGACTGAGAGTTTGGGGAGTGGCTACTGTAGCAGACTGAGAGTTTGGGGAGTGTCTACTGTAGCAGACTGAGAGTTTGGGGAGTGGCTACCGTAGAAGACTGAGAGTTTGGGGAGTCGCTACTGTCGCAGACTGAGAGTTTGGGGAGTGTCTACTGTCGCAGACTGAGAGTTTGGGGAGTGTCTACTGTCGCAAACAGAGTTTGGGGAGTGGCTACTGTAGCAGACTGAGTTTGGGGAGTGTCTACTGTCGCAGACTGAGAGTTTGGGGAGTGTCTACTGTCGCAAACAGAGTTTGGGGAGTGGCTACTGTAGCAGACTGAGAGTTTGGGGTGTGGCTACTGTAGCAGACTGAGAGTTTGGGGAGTGTCTACTGTCGCAAACAGAGTTTGGGGAGTGGCTACTGTAGCAGACTGAGAGTTTGAGGAGTGTCTACTGTCGCAAACAGAGTTTGGGGAGTGGCTACGTAGAAGACTGAGAGTTTGGGGAGTGCGCTACTGTCGCAGACTGAGAGTTTGGGAGTGTCTACTGTCGCAGACTGAGAGTTTGGGGAGTGTCTACTGTCGCAAACAGAGTTTGGGGAGTGGCTACTGTGCAGACTGAGTTTGGGGAGTGTCTACTGTCGCAGACTGAGAGTTTGGGGAGTGTCTACTGTCGCAAACAGAGTTTGGGGAGTGGCTACTGTAGCAGACTGAGAGTTTGGGGTGTGGCTACTGTCGCAGACTGAGAGTTTGGGGAGTGTCTACTGTCGCAAAACAGAGTTTGGGGGTGGCTACTGTAGCAGACTGAGAGTTTGGGGTGTGGGTGCTACTGTCGCAGACTGAGAGTTTGGGGAGGTGTCTACTGTCGCAAACAGAGTTTGGGGAGTGGCTACTGTCGCAGACTGAGAGTTTGGGGAGTGTCTACTGTCGCAAACAGAGTTTGGGGAGTGGCTACTGTAGCAGACTGAGAGTTTGGGGAGTGTCTACTGTCGCAAACAGAGTTTGGGGAGTGGCTACTGTAGCAGACTGAGAGTTTGGGGTGTGGCTACTGTCGCAGACTGAGAGTTTGGGGAGTGTCTACTGTCGCAAACAGAGTTTGGGGAGTGGCTACTGTCGCAGACTGAGAGTTTGGGGAGTGTCTACTGTCGCAAACAGAGTTTGGGGAGTGGCTACTGTAGCAGACTGAGAGTTTGGGGAGTGTCTACTGTCGCAGACTGAGAGTTTGGGGAGTGTCTACTGTCGCAAACAGAGTTTGGGGAGTGGCTACTGTAGCAGACTGAGAGTTTGGGGAGTGTCTACTGTCGCAGACTGAGAGTTTGGGGAGTGTCTACTGTCGCAGACTGAGAGTTTGGGGAGTGTCTACTGGCGCAGACTGAGAGTTTGGGAGTGTCTACTGTAGAAGACTGAGAGTTTGGGGAGTGGCTACCATAGAAGACTGAGAGTTTGGGGAGTGGCTACTGTAGCAGACTGAGAGTTTGGGGAGTGGCTACTGTAGAAGACTGAGAGTTTGGGGAGTGGCTACTGTAGCAGACTGAGAGTTTGGGGAGTGTCTACTGTCGCAGACTGAGAGTTTGGGGAGTGGCTACTGTAGCAGACTGAGAGTTTGGGGAGTGTCTACTGTCGCAGACTGAGAGTTTGGGGAGTGGCTACTAGTGTTGCACGGTGCACCGATACTTCAAAAGTATCGCGATACTCAGAAATTAAAAACGTCACGATACCTAAATTTATTAGTATCGATACTTTTTTCAGCAAAGAAGCTGCAGTTGTCATATGACAAACACTACAGCGAATTTTTGTCCCGCCAAAGTCTTATTTGATCGGTAAGTAATGTAACTTAGATGAACTGCTGCGCATGTGACAGGGCGCATGTTTAACTGAACGAGCAGAGAGAGAGAGAGAGAGAGAGAGAGAGAGAGAGAGAGGAGGAGAGAGAGAGAGAGAGAGAGAGAGAGAGAGAGAGAGAGAGAGAGAGAGAGAGACGGTCACGCGCGTGCACACTCTCTCTGCGGAGCCAGGCGAAAGTAAACAAGACTTCCGTCTCAAAACTAAGTGCTGTCTTGCTCTCTCCCACATATTAATCAAAATAAATCGACACGATGGTAAGGTCGGGAGACTAAAGTTTTATGTGGAGCATTCGGAGATTTGTTTTCCTGAATTACCGCTGGGTGTGAATTGTGCTAAAATACGTTGCCTTATCTTCTCTGAAAAGCGTTCCGCACATTCAGCTGACATAAACCACACTTTAAATAAACGAAAAAAAACGATCCAGTGATGAAATGTTTTCTGTGATGACACAAATCTTGTGAGATTTCCTAAACTGCGGGGATAATCACACAACGCGCACACGCCCGATAATGACACGTCCAATTCGCGATCTAATGCCTCATTTGAACGGATTCGTTTTAATGAATGGTTTAAACAACTGATCTTTCCAACACTCTGAGACGACTGAATCGGTGTATAACTAATCGTTAACACTTTACAATAAGGTTTCATAAATTACATAAAAATACAGTATGCTTACTCAAGTGTAAGCTTGAGCCCCCAAGTATTTTGTTCAAATGTTTAACATATCTGCTGTTCATATGTTCATTTATTAGTGTGTTATATGATTAGAATGTTGTCCCGGTTTTAAAATAAAGCACAGCAATGATATTTGAGAGTGTTTCTCCCTTTTCAGGAAAAGTATCGGAAAAGTATCGAAATCGCAATTCTTGACTTGGTATCGGTATCGAAACAAACATTTTAGTATCGTGACAACACTAGTGGCTACTGTAAAAGACAGAGTTTGGGGAGTCGCTACTGTCGCAGACTGAGAGTTTGGGGAGTGGCTACTGTAGCAGACTGAGAGTTTGGGGAGTGTCTACTGTAGCAGACTGAGAGTTTGGGGAGTGTCAAGTCAAGTCAAGTCAAATATATTTATATAGTGCTTTTCACAATACAGATTGTATCAAAGCTGCTTTACAGTATCAATCAAAACAACTCAACAATGTTTGTTTATTACTGGACATCCAAAAAGGACATCCAAGTTTGGTAGAGCTGATCAATGGTATGATTGATCTTTCCAACACTCTGAGACTCTTCTAAAGTGTCTACTTTAGAAGACAGAGTTTGGGGAGTGGCTACTGTAGCAGACAGAGTTTGGGGAGTGGCTACTGTAGCAGACTGAGAGTTTGGGGAGTGGCTACTGTAGCAGACTGAGAGTTTGGGGTGTGGCTACTGTAGCAGACTGAGAGTTGTGGTGTGTGGCTACTGTAGCAGGACAGTTTGGGGAGTCGCTACTTTTAGCGGACTGGGTGTTTGGGGGTGGCTACTGTAGAAGACAGAGTTTGGGGAGTGGCTACTGTAGCAGACTGAGAGTTTGGGGAGTGGCTACTGTAGCAGACAGAGTTTGGGGAGTGGCTACTGTAGAAGACTGAGAGTTTGGGGAGTGGCTACTGTAGCAGACTGAGAGTTTGGGGAGTGTGTACTGTGCAGACTGAGAGTTTGGGGAGTGGCTACTGTAGAAGACAGAGTTTGGGGAGTGGCTACTGTAGCAGACTGAGTGTTTGGGGAGTGGTCTACTGTCGCAGACTGAGAGTTTGGGGAGTGGCTACTGTAGAAGACAGAGTTTGGGGAGTGGCTACTGTAGCAGACTGAGAGTTTGGGGAGTGGCTACTGTAGCAGACTGAGAGTTTGGGGAGTGGTCTACTGTAGCAGACTGAGAGTTTGGGGAGTGGCTACTGTAGCAGACTGAGAGTTTGGGGAGTGGCTACTGTAGAAGACTGAGAGTTTGGGGAGTGTCTACTGTAGCAGACGAGAGTTTGGGGAGTGGCTACTGTAGCAGACTGAGAGTTTGGGGAGTGGTCTACTGTCGCAGACTGAGAGTTTGGGGAGTGGCTACTGTAGAAGACAGAGTTTGGGGAGTGGCTACTGTAGCAGACTGAGAGTTTGGGGAGTGGCTACTGTAGAAGACTGAGAGTTTGGGGAGTGTCTACTGTAGCAGACTGAGAGTTTGGGGAGTGGCTACTGTAGCAGACTGAGAGTTTGGGGAGTGGCTACTGTAGCAGACTGAGAGTTTGGGGAGTGTCTACTGTAGAAGACGAGAGTTTGGGGAGTGGCTACTGTAGCAGACTGAGAGTTTGGGGAGTGGCTACTGTAGCAGACTGAGATTTTGGGGAGTGGCTACTGTAGAAGACTGAGAGTTTGGGGAGTGGCTACTGTAGCAGACTGAGAGTTTGGGGAGTGGCTACTGTAGCAGACTGAGAGTTTGGGGAGTGGCTACTGTAACAGACGAGAGTTTGGGGAGTAGTTGGTTACTGTCGCAGACTGAGAGTTTGGGGAGTGTCTACTGTAGAAGACATGAGAGTTTGGGGAGTGGCTACTGTAGCAGACTGAGAGTTTGGGGAGTGTCTACTGTCGCAGACTGAGAGTTTGGGGAGTGGCTACTGTAGAAGACTGAGAGTTTGGGGAGTGGCTACTGTAGCAGACTGAGAGTTTGGGGAGTGGCTACTGTAGAAGACTGAGAGTTTGGGGAGTGGTCTACTGTAGCAGACTGAGAGTTTGGGGAGTGGCTACTGTAGCAGACTGAGAGTTTGGGAGTGGCTCTGTAGAAGACTGAGAGTTTGGGGAGTGGCTACTGTAGAGACTGAAGTTTGGGGAGTGTCTACTGTAGCAGACTGAGAGTTTGGGGAGTGGCTACTGTAACAGACTGGAGTTTGGGGAGTGGCTACTGTAGAAGACAGAGTTTGGGGAGTGGCTACTGTAGAAGACAGAGTTTGGGGAGTGGCTACTGTAGAAGACTGAGAGTTTGGGGAGTGCTACTGTAGAGACGAGAGTTTGGGGAGTGGCTACTGTAGAAGACAGAGTTTGGGGAGTGGCTACTGTAGAAGACAGAGTTTGGGGAGTGGCTACTGTAGAAGACGAGAGTTTGGGGAGTGCTACTGTAGAGACAGAGTTTGGGAAGTGGCTACTGTAGAAGACAGAGTTTGGGGAGTGGCTACTGTGAAGACTGAGAGTTTGGAGTGGTACTGAGAGACGTTGGAGTGGCTACTGTAGAAGACAGAGTTTGGGGAGTGGCTACTGTAGAAGACTGAGAGTTTGGGGAGTGGCTACTGTAGAAGACAGAGTTTGGGGTGTGGGCTACTGTAGAAGACTGAGAGTTTGGGGAGTGGCTACTGTAGAAGACAGAGTTTGGGGTAGTGGCTACTGTAGCAGACTGAGAGTTTGGGGTGGTCGTGGCTGTGCTACTGTAGCAGACTGAGAGTTTGGGGAGTGTGGCTACTGTAGCAGACAGAGTTTGTGGGGAGTGGTGCTACTGTAGCAGACTGAGAGTTTGGGGAGTGGCTACTGTAGCAGACGAGAGTTTGGGGGTGGCTACTGTAGCAGACTGAGAGTTTGGGGTGTGGCTACTGTAGCAGACTGAGAGTTTGGGGTGTGGCTACTGTAGCAGATGAGAGGAGTTGGGGTTGTGTGGCTACTATAACAGACAGAGTTTGGGTTGTGGCTGCTGTAGTGGACTGAGAGTTTGGGGAGTGGCTACTGTAGCAGAGGGAGAGTTTGGAGTGTGGCTTCTGTAGCAGACTGAGAGTTTGGGGCGTGGCTACTGTAGAAGAGGGAGAGTTAGGGAAATGGCTACTGTATCAGAGTGAGAGTTTGCATGCGCGCGTGCATCAATATTGACTACCAGCTATATACAGCGTGCTAACCTCGAAAATCCAGCTGTATTCTAACAATAACTTAGCTCTCCTTATTAGCTAGGCTCCTTGCATGCTGGCTAATAACTTTTTTTAAAGCTGGGTCTCCAACATTGACAGCGCTGTGTTGGACAAATTTGTCCAGCGGTGTTCCATGAGCGTGAGAGGTACGGGTGAGAGAGAGAGAGAGAGAGAGAGAGAGGGACGAGCGAGAAATAGTGCTGCGCGATTGCGCTACGGCGCTCTGCAATCAAATACGATGTGTGTGTGTGTGTGTGTGTGGTGAGACACTCACCAGAGCGGGGTATGATGGGTATCCTCTGCACTTGGCCCACACCAGATCGAGAGCGTCCAGAGAGCTGTAGTCATCTGAGCTCATCCAGCATCCCGAGCGCCCCCTGCTGCGAACCACTGAAACACATGTCAAGTCTTATTTATACAGCACAAGTTTAACACAACCCTAGGTGATCCAAAGTGTTTTAAAATACAATAAAATAAATCAATAAACAGAAAATAAAGAGAAAAGGAGTAGAAAAACATCTCAGTCAGTGTGTGTGTGCTGCATTTACAGTGAGACACTCCTCGGGATCCTCCCATGGAGTAGGAGTCGTTCTCTGTGCCGGACGTCTCCTCGCTGCTGTCGTCCGGGAACGTGGAGCGTGAGAACGAGGCCTTCCCTCGACCCTGTTTAGAGGGAGTGGTGCTGCCCGGAGAAACACACACACACAGTGTAAAATTATTCAGTAATATAATTTGAAGCAAAGAAAATTTAAACCTAGAGTAAATTGAAATTGTGGCGCTAAAGTAAGCTTCAAACGCTGGACTCATTTTAACAGATAAGCAGATTTGTTAATTATAGGACTGTAAACTTTGTCCAGGATTTTGTCAGTTTGTAAGGAAGCAAAGCAGTTCACGTTATATATATATATATATATATATATATATATATTATATATATATATATATATATATATATATATATTATATATATTGCTACGGATTTTGCTGTAGATTTAAAGCTGCAGTCGGCAAGTCTGGCAGATTGAGTGGACTTAGGCAAAATGTTGAATGTTTACAACTCTCATGCCCCTCCCCCACTATCAACGAATACCCTCCTACCGAGTTCGTGCTCGTCAGTGCGTGTGCACCAGGCTTTCTGTGAACGCGCCCGTCTCATCAGCATCCATCAACACCATGGAGTATTTGGAGGTACGCTGCCCTGGCTAATCTACCGATAGATTGCAATTGCTAATGTCATTTATATTCTAAATGAGCTTTTCCGCCATCACTCTTCGGGGGTGGCGTGTGCCCGATCTGTGATTGACAGTCAGATCTCACGCCCCCCTGCACTGATTGGACCCGATGATGCGGGAGCGGTGGATTTTTGCAAAACAAACAACACGCTCCAGGTGGAGTTAGAAGCTCGGGTTTTTTCTAAAACCACTTTATTAATGTTGTTTCTGTCGGATTGTAGTGTCGATTTCACTGAATATGATCAAAAAAATTTTGCCGACGGCAGCTTTAAAGTGAAACAACAGTGAGCAAATAGTATTTAAAGCTCTTGAGGATTTGGGTTTATGAGCGCTGTAAATGAGCGTGTGTGTACCTGGTCCTGTCTGACGCTGCGCTGCTGCTGGTGTGTGTGTGTGTGTACCTGGTCCTGTCTGACGCTGCGCTGCTGGTGGTGTGTGTGTGTGTGTGTGTGTGTGTGTGTACCTGGTCCTGTCTGACGCTGCGCTGCTGCTGATGTGTGTGTGTGTGTGTGTGTACCTGGTCCTGTCTGACGCTGCGCTGCTGCTGATGGTGGTGTGTGTGTGTGTGTGTGTGTGTGTGTGTGTGTGTGTGTGTGTGTGTGTGTGTGTGTGTGTGAGTGTGTGTGTACCTGGTCCTGTCTGACGCTGCGCTGCTGCTGATGGTGTGTGTGTGTGTGTGTGTGTGTGTGTGTGTGTGTGTGTGTGTGTGTGTGTGTGTGTGTGTGTGTGGTGTGTGTGTGTGTGTGTACCTGGTCCTGTCTGACGCTGCGCTGCTGATGTGTGTGTGTGTGTGTGTGTGTGTGTGTGTGTGTGTGTGTGTGTGTGTGTGTACCTGGTCCTGTCTGACGCTGTGCTGCTGCTGGTGATGTGTGTGTGTGTGTGTGTGTGTGTACCTGGTCCTGTCTGACGCTGCGCTGCTGCTGATGGTGGTGTGTGTGTGAGTGTGTGTGTGTGTACCTGGTCCTGTCTGACGCTGCGCTGCTGCTGATGGTGTCTGTGTGTGTGTGTGTGTGTGTGTGTGTGTGTGTACCTGGTCCTGTCTGACGCTGCGCTGCTGCTGATGGTGTGTGTGTGTGTGTGTGAGTGTGTGTGTGTGTGTGTGTGTACCTGGTCCTGTCTGACGCTGCGCTGTTGCTGATGGTGTGTGTGTGTGTGTGTGTGTGTGTGTGTGTGTACCTGGTCCTGTCTGACGCTGCGCTGCTGCTGGTGAAGTTTGTGTGTGTGTGTGTGTGTGTACCTGGTCCTGTCTGACGTTGCGCTGCTGCTGTTGAAGTTTGTTTGTGTGTGTGTGTGTGTGTGTGTACCTGGTCCTGTCTGACGCTGCGCTGCTGCTGTTGAAGTTTGTTTGTGTGTGTGTGTGTGTGTGTGTGTGTGTGTGTACCTGGTCCTGTCTGACGCTGCGCTGCTGCTGGTGAAGTTTGTGTGTGTGTGTGTGTGTGTGTACCTGGTCCTGTCTGACGCTGCGCTGCTGCTGTTGAAGTTTTGTGTGTGTGTGTGTGTGTGTGTGTGTGTGTACCTGGTCCTGTCTGACGCTGCGCTGCTGCTGATGGGTGTGTGTGTGTGTGTGTGAGTGTGTGTGTGTGTACCTGGTCCTGTCTGACGCTGCGCTGTTGCTGATGGTGTGTGTGTGTGTGTGTGTGTGTGTGTGTACCTGGTCCTGTCTGACGCTGCGCTGCTGCTGGTGAAGTTTGTGTGTGTGTGTGTGTGTGTACCTGGTCCTGTCTGACGCTGCGCTGCTGCTGTTGAAGTTTGTGTGTGTGTGTGTGTGTGTGTGTGTGGTGTGTGTGTGTGTGTGTGTGTGTGTCTGTCTGTTGAGTGCGCTGCCTGTTGGGTGTGTTGTTTCTGCTGACGCTGCGCTGCTGCTGTTGAAGTTTGTTGTGTGTGTGTGTGTGTGTGTGTGTGTATGGTCCTGGTCCTGTCTGACGCTGCGCTGCTGCTGGATGAGTGTGTGTGTGTGTGTGTGTGTGTGTGTGTGTGTGTGTGTGTGTACCTGGTCCTGTCTGACGCTGCGTGCTGCTGTGAGTTGTGTGTGTGTGTGTGTGTGTGTGTGTGTGTGTGTGTGTGTGTGTACCTGGTCCTGTCTGACGCTGCGCTGCTGCTGTTGAAGTTTGTGTGTGTGTGTGTGTGTGTGTGTGTGTGTGTGTACCTGGTCCTGTCTGACGCTGCGCTGCTGCTGTTGAGTTGTGTGTGTGTGTGTGTGTGTGTGTGTGTGTGTGTGTGTGTGTGTGTGTGTGTGTGTACCTGGTCTGTCGACGCTGCGCTGCTGCTGTGATGTTTGTTTGTGTGTGTGTGTGTGTGTGTGTGTGTGTGTGTGTGTGTGTGTACCTGGTCCTGTCTGACGCTGCGCTGCTGCTGCTGCTGCTGGTGGACTCAGAGTCGGAGCTGGAGCGCGGGAGACTCCTCTCGTTCCGGTACACCAGAAAACTCTCCGTCTTGGGCTGACCACTTCCACCGAAGCCGTTACTGTGCAGACCTGAGGAGAGGAACTCCGTTACACTGATGTGTGTGTTGCGATGCCACTCGTTTACACAGGACCAATCAGAGAGTGTCTGAGGAATCTGCACGTCGCTCTTCATGTCAGTTCTCCTTCTCTGGAGCTTAAACGTACACACGCAAAATGAAGTAAAAATGCCCGCATGTAGCTTTAACAAAGTTAAATTATATTAATTAATGAGTTATATTTCATTAATATAGTGAAGACTGCTATTAAATAATGTATATTGTGAAAACTGCAATATTAATATGACTATTTCAAAGAGCAGCTTTACAGAAAACCATGATGTTTTGGCTTATAATATCATCACACTTCATAGTTTCATTTATCAGATTAGAGATGAGTGATAATAGTTACAATTTGTGATGATATAATCATTAATGGGTTGAGATTTGCTATAGTATATATCGTTTAACTTGAGTTAACTGTTTTAATGCTGATAGAGTGAAACCGTAATGGTATCATTTATTATTATGTAGGGCTGCAACTAACGACTATTTTAATAGTCGACTAGTCACCGACTATTGAAACGATTAGTCGACTAATCGAATAATTATTAAATTTTTCTAAAATTTAGCATGAGATTGCTTTAATTCGGTGGAAAATGATAGTAAACACAAGAAAGAAGGGGGTACTTCAATGAAAAATGCATATTTTATATTATATATATATTTTTTTTTACCGAAAATACGCTTATAAAATGTACATCCAAAACAAAACGTATCGGCTTCCATATTATTTAAATCTTACCGAGGCGAGTCAAACTCTGTTTCATTCAACTGTCCGTGCTTTCTCTTTAAATGTTCGTGCATCACCGAGGTGCTGCCGTGATACGCAAGGACTGCTTTGCAAACCATGCAGTAGGACTGCAGTACGATATTGGTAAAAAAAAAAATCACATTGTGATATTTTATTTTCCTGCGATATATATTGCGATATAAAAACAATTTCACCAGATGACTTAAATAGCTCTATTTGGAAAGAATGAATCATTCTAGAATGACTGGGGTGGATTTGTCATGGAGTAAATCCACATAGTGTGGATAAACTAATATTAACAAATGTTAACTAATGTAGTTAACTAGACATTATAAATTGAACCTTATTGTAAAGTGTTTCCGATTTTTTTCCGACGTTATTTGAGCACAATTCACAACCAGTGGTAGTTAGTTAAAAAAAAAAAAACGTCGGTCTTCCGACCTTTTACCATCATGCAATCTCAAAGATATTCAGTCAACTCAATTCACTAATATGAGAGAGAGAGAGAGAGAGAGAGAGAGAGGAGAGAGAGAGAGAGAGAGAGAGAGAGAGAGAGAGAGAGAGAGAGGACGGTGAGTGTGCGCGCGCGACCGGGGGTTTCACTCTCTCTGCTCGTTCTCTCAGTTAAACAAGCGCAGCTGTCAGTCATCTATTCTATATCACTCACCTGTCTAACTTTTGTGGGACAAACGCATTAGTACGGCTGACAGAAAACAGCGCGCAAGTTCCAGTCTTCTTGCGCTTGATGTTTAAACTGACAGGACTCGCAAAGTAATAAAAATCATTCACAAGCATTACTGGCCGGGGAGCTGCTGACTCGTAGCATACTGATCATGAATCACGCATCAACTGACATCGCACATATCTGCCTATCGTGGATGCGCACATCGCGATATCGATGCTAAAATGATACATCGTGCAGCCCTACAGGTAATCTTTTTATTCGCCGTATCCAGGCTAAAATGCACCCAAACTTTAGATGTTTTGGTACGCGCAGCTGCTGCGTTGGACGCCGCCATTACTGTATGTTATCGCTCAGCAGAGAAGCTAATTCGCATGTGAGACTCTCGGAAGAGAGATGCCTCGGTCGGAAAAAACATGTCTGGCGACAACTTCGACAATGAAATTTATTGTCGACTATTTCTATTATCGACTTTTGTCGACAACGTCGACGAATCGTTGCAGCCCTATTATTATGTCGTCATTAATTTAAGTTAATAAATTGTTATTATGTGGGGATTCTGAAATTTATTGAACCTGTGAGGTTTTATACGATTTATAACAATTTGGTGTAATTTTACAAGCCTAATTATTATGTGGTGATGCGTGTCACAAGTGATGCATGAATGAATGACAGGGTTAAAGATGTTAAAGACAGTTGTTGTATGAATGTCATATACAGTAACTCGTGAAGATTAACACTTCTTGGTGTTCCACGGAAAAAGAAACCGAGTAAATAGTGATTTTTTTGCTTGTTATTTTTTTAGGCTTTGTTTTCTGATCCTTGTGTCTTCTGGTGGTGGGGATTTCCCAGCATTCAAAGCTCTTTACAGAAAACATCTGACTCAGAGAAGTGTGGGAGTTTCCTCGTAGTCAGTCTGTGAATGATCAGCGATGAGAGAAACCGTTAAAACCACAGGATCAAGAATGGCAGAAAAACAAATGATGAATTCTGCTGGAAATGCCACTAAATGAACTTCAGCTAATGTGGAGATTTGAGATTCATTTGGGAAGCAAACACTGCTGTGTGTGTGTGTGGTGTGTGTGTGTGTGTGTGTGTGTGTGTGTGTGTGTGTGTGTGTGTGTGTGTGTCTTAGAGATGTGCCATTGCGGTTTAGGTGGAACTATTTTTGTTGGTGAAAAACAGAATATTGTGCCTAAAATGTAACACTAATTTTATAGAACAGTTTAATAAACAAGAAGCTAATATTGTTATCACATTGTGCTGATATTCGGGAAAAACCGCACACTTAATCAGGTGATATTGCTTAACAATATCATGTATAAAAAATAAAAGACAAAAACTCATAAGTGGCATTTTCCCCCTCATATACTGGGTTTCGAGCTCCTTCTACTAGGCTACATCACACAGTGAAAGTGTGCACTCAAGAAGGGTTTTAGTTTTTTGCAAAGGCATAATCGATTATGTAAATTGCATATTTTTAAAACAACAATTACGATATTATGATAGATGATACACATCGCACATCCCTAACCTTTAGGTATGATATTGTGCAGCTTTCTAGGACCGCATTTACATTACAATGATCAAGTGACCCAATCAAGTAAGAAAAACGCACATGGATTCTGATGTTCTCAGATCGGTTTCAGGCCTCATTCATATGTGTAAATAAATGTAATATGAATCGTGTGTGAATGGTGTGGAAAGCCAAAGCTTGTATTATCATTTCATTTTCATGCATTGCAAATCAGCCGTTTTTAAGGGTCAGTGCGTCTACCTTGGGTTGTTTCTCCAAGTGTAAATGCATTGGTGACACAAACAGCTGCGGGTCCATGAGGGTCACTTTAAGACAAATGCACAGACCTAATATAAATGATAGCATCTGTTTTCTTTCTCGGTTTACAACACACAACCGGCTGTGTTTACGAGAAAACTCGCCAAGACGGGCATTTTGATTTCATTTTGCGTGCACGTGTCCATTTAAGCTGAGAAGAAAGAGAAAGAGAACTGAATATCAATATGCGTGTTCACAACTAATGGGAAAGGCGTTGACGGGAGACAGGTTTTCCCTTGTAAGAGTCACGAAACAAATAGCTAGTTGCTCTTACGTAGTGTACGCGTTCTCTGTTCATATGTTAAAGTATGATCCGGACATAAACTGTGTAACCTCTCCTCCGTTGGTGATGAAAGGCTGGTGGGTGAAACGCTAGCAGATCCACAGATTTAACTGCACCCGCGTGATCACACACTTTAAGCACAAACGCCGGGTTAGTTCTGAAAGTCACTTTGACCACCCGGAGCGAACATTACACATGACGGGTCACTGATAAAGCATGTAGTTCACTCTCCCTTTTTGCTGAAGTGAGAGCAAGTAACAAAGTCGACTTGCAAGCAGCTTCAAAACAATGTTATCAATGGGCTCGAAAGGGGCTTTAGAAAGAGCTTCTGTGTTGTACGTACGCTGTTACACTACGAGAACTCACCCGAGGCCCACAGAGAAGGAAATTAATACTTAAATAGTCTTTATTTTTGTTTGTTTTTTGCACACAAAAAGTATTCTCGTCGCTTGATAAACTTAAGATTGAGTCACTGTAGTCACTTGGACTATTTTAACAATGTCTTTAATAACTTTTCTGGGCTGTCAAGTTTCAATCCCTTAGAAGCCTATGGAGGAGTGACCCAGCTCTCAGATTTAATCACAAATATCATCATTTGTGTTCCGAAGATGAACGAAAGTCTGACGGGGTTGAACATCATGAGGGAGAGTAATTACTGACAGAGTTTACATTTTTGGGTGAACTATCGCTTTAAGGAACTATTGCAGTAGGGACTTTACCTTGCGGCTCAGTCAGTAAACTGTTAAGCAAATAATTCCCAAAATCTGCTGAGGACAACTTCCAAATATCTTCAACGGGGAAGAGAGCGAGAATGACGAAACGGCAGGTGGCTGTGGTTTATATACAGGGAGGCGGGTTTATAATCACTGCAGCGATTGGTCTGGCAGAGGCGTCCCCATAGGTGACATACCCAAATGAATGTTAGAAAGAGAACACATGCTAATGATAAACTTTCACTCTATGATGGTTAAACTTTGCAAATAATCCATGAACCACATGAGTTCTGAACTGGGGATCAGCTGGCCCGTATGGATCAACTATGACCCATCACAGATACGTACTAGGGATGGCGAAAACTAAAAATTTTCTTGACTGACCACTGAGCCTCATTAGCTGGTTAAAACCGGTTAACCGATTAGTTTAAAATAAGCTACGCTATTTGAAATAACAGCCATTGAGGCGCGTCAGCAATTTCGCAACTCTGTCACATCTCTCTGCCGCTCTGCCTCCCGCTCACACCCAAACGCTGTGACCTCGCGCCACATGTTTTTATTGGTTTATTAAGTACAAACAGGCGAGTTATGAAAAATTGAGTGTGAGGGATTTGTTCACTTCACACAAAAATACCTTGGAATGAGATGCTAACTGTAGTAGCGTTTAGTCCACTGTTTAGTCCACTGGCAACACCGTGCTGCCCTACAACCAATCGGAATTGTGCATTAAGACCTGCGGTGTTAAATGTGGCCTAACAAACCTGGTTTTGTCAGTTTTCTAAGGCAGGATTACACATATCCTAACAGAGGATGCACAAGCAAACACAAAATGCACAACGACTCTAATTGAATTTGAATGTTATCCATTATTTGTGGTTTAGTAGAGCATGGTTTGGTAAACATCGGAATCATTTGTAAGGTGACTACGCTTCAGTCATCACGATGTTCCCGGTCAGTCAGGAGCTGACGCATGACGTACCCAGTATGAGGTGGTCGTGCTCGCTGTCGGTCTCCGAGCTGGAGCTGGACTGGGGGCTGTGGGGTCTCTTGCGGGACGGGTGGAGCGAGGGAAGCTGCGGGGGGCCGATGGCACTGGAGCTCAGCACCGGCCCGTGCAGGAGGTCGCGGTTCTTCGGGGGTCGGCCCGGGCGCTTGGGAGGCCCGGAGGCTTTGGGGTTCTTCTTGGAGAAGAGGACAGACGTGCGCCGGCCGACCTCAGGAGCCAGAGCTGAAGAAGACGTGCTCAGATCTACAGACACAAGGAGAACACGGGACATTTAAAAAGGACAATCACATCATTTAAAGGGGTCCTATAATGCCCTTTTCACAAGATGTAAAATAAGTCTCTGATGTCCCCAGAGTGTGTATGTGAAGTTTTAGCTCAAAATACCCCACATAGGGCCCTAAAAAAATTTGTTTTATTTTTTCCCAAATTCTGTTTTATTTTTTCCAAAATTCTGTTTTTTTCCGTTTTACTTTTTGCAAATTCCTTTTTTTTCGTTTTAATTTTCCATATTTTTTTTTTTTTAATTTTGTGAAAATTACCCTTTACCCAGTACCCTTTACTGTTATTTTAGTTGTAAAAAGAGTGTGCTTTTAAATGTTAATGATTAAAATGTACACAAATAAAATAGGAATAATAACCTTACATTTATTGAGATAAAAAACAACACATTTAGGGCCTGTTCACATATCGCGTCTTTTGCGCGAACTCAAGTTCGTTATTTCAAATGTAGGTGCGTGGTATGCGCGCTCAAAATGGAAGCGACGCGCTCATTTTTTCCAAGCGCGTAACCGTCCTAGCGCTTTGGAAAAGGGAGAACGCTATATGTGTTTTTAGGCGCTATATGTGAATTCAGCCTTACTCAGTACTTTTCAGCACAAATACTGCATGATGAAACATAACACTGCACTCCAAGTACTTCAAGTAACAACTAAATATTAATGGTTATGAGCTTTAAAGTGTCCAGTAAAATAAATTATATTAGTTTATATAAAAGTGCTCCATTAGCTTTTTCTTTCAAGTAAAAAAAAATTAGGACCAAAAAACCCCCCACTGAATTTCAGAGTTATACATAAAGTACTTATAAGAATAATCTTTAGTAAATTAAAGTGCATCAAAAACAAGGCAAAATACAGCAAGTACTCCCTGAGTTATGAAGTTAAAGTTGACTTTGTCATCATGTAACTAAAAACTATCAGAGACATGAAATACATGATTGCCAGCCTCTTTCTGTTGGGTTATAGGGCCCTACCCACATATATTTTTATAGCACAGGGAACTACACTAACGTTTTCCACTGGTGGCACTTGCGCTACTAACTTTTTCAGATACTGGTGCAAAACATGATTTGGTCGCACAAATTATTTATAGTAAGCCACTCTCTGGATAATAATTAACAATAATGAAACTGTACTGCATTAGGGGTGGAACGGTAGCCTACACAGAAGTCACGGTTGGGTTCATTGGTTCAGACATCACGGTTCGGTACGATTTCGGTACAATGGATTGAAAAGCAAAACAAAAATGCAGAAGGCCTTTTTATAAATCTCTTAAGCCTTGTATATTTAAGTTGTATAAGTTTTATTAATAAAGGCATAGATCCAGTTTATTTGTAGTGCACTGACAATAGTTTTATATAATTAGTTTATTAATTAAATTAATAAAAAGACAAAATGACCTTGATATGGTAATTGTACCTGAATGAATTTAAAATTAATTTGCTATATTTCAGATCAATATATTTGTGTTCCTTAATTTTAATTAACTTTAACTTTATTCTCATCTGTATTAAAAATAAATGATTTCCGTATAAAAATAATTACCATTAAAACACATTTGATTTTCTTTTTTAATCAATGTAGAATCATGGACGCGGGAAGCACTGTGATGACAATAAAATGATAGCTTATAAATATATCTCTGGTTGTTGTTTCTGTTCCACAACATTTTGTATGTCATGTTTGGGGTGTGGGATGAAGAGAGGGATATTTTTAGTAATTATTTAATAAAACATTATTTAATTTATCTTCAGTGTGTAGTATTCGCCAATCAGGTGTCTTGACGTGAATCACGCGATTACGATTCATACACAGCACAACAAAAAAAAACACTAGTCTAAAAAACTGCTAGAGGACATATAACGTTAGTCTGCAATATAATTAGTTAGCTCATGGCAGAGTTTATCAGCCAAACTCCAGAGCGCAAATCTACCTTTGGTGTACCAAAATCATCGTAAGGTAGAGACACGGTGTCTTACATCTCTGTGTCTTTTTCCTGCCGCCGTGCAGGCCCAGATGGTAGCCTATATGATTGTGATTAGCATGCCTATTATAAAGACACGAACCTTTTACTATCATATCCATTGATTTTGAATAATATGCGTGAGGGAGAGAGAGAGCAAGACAGCACTTGTGTTGTGTGAAGACACGAGAGTGCGCGCGCGCGGCGCTCTCTCTCTCTCTCTCTCTCGCGCGCTGCGCGCCCTGTCAAACGCATCAGTCATTCTACTCTACAACACTCAGCGATCAAAAAAAGGCTTTGGCGGGACAAAAATTTGCTTTGGCGGCCGCCAAAAAGCGGACGATCCAACGAGTTTTAGAAGATTAAATAAAACCCGAAAGAAACTAAAAAATAACAGACCCGTCAAAATAGTCAGTGATACATTTGCGACCCATTAAAAATTAGGGTCGCAATGGCATTTCAAAAGGTCGCATATGCGACCATTTTGGTCGCAGTGTAGTTCCCTGTAGCATGTTAAAATTGTCACTTTTGAGGGTGAGCAATTGTCCATTTATAAAGAACAATCACAGAGTAATTTAACCTGACTGATTAAAACATGAAAGAATGTGACAGTAAACAGTGATGCGGTCCTTGCTCACTGAGTTTACGTGTTTTTTCGTATTCGTCATTCGTCTGTCATTTTCATGAAATATATTTTAAACGTACATTAAATAATCAAGATATCATTAACAGGTTAAGTAAAATATAACGTATAGGCTAATATAGTGCATTTATTTAGTGCAAGAGTTCATTTGGATGACTTCTGCTGAGGTAAATAATGCTAGTGACAAGCTAAGCTGTTTTATTGACGTCTTTCCGCTGCTGAAACACTGATTGAGCGATTACATGAGTTATGATGACTTTCAGTAAGTATACTGTATCTTTCATACCTTCAGGTGTCCATTCATGTTTATTCTTTAACTGAGGAAGAGATGATCGCGTTTACTCGCGCTGCCGCTTGAATGAGGAGCGGTGATCTGTCACGCCACATCAGAGCGCAAAAACGCCATTTATTGTTTGAATTTCGTGATGAAATAGTCAGAATTTGAAAGATTACACCTTGCTTATTATCAAAAGTAACAAAACACAGAGCTTGCTATTATATGGTGTTAAAGGATAATTCCGGTATTTAGTACTTTAGTTCATCCAAAACAAACAAGAAAATAGAATCAGAGTGGTGGGCACAGAAATTGACGACTTTTTGACTCTTTTAGAATCGCCTCTGACCACTTCAGAGTGGCTGTCTATGAACATGTCCTTAAAACAACCCTTAATGTTCGGGCGGGGCCGGGGTAGCAGGGGGCGGGGCCAGGGTAGCAGGGGGCGGGGCCAGGTAGCAGGGGGCGGGGCCGGTACGCCATGAGAGTATTGCGATACGAATCGTAGGTTCTGTATCGTGTTTTTTTCGGTTCCGTTTGAATATCGTTACATCCCTACTCTTGTCCAGGTTCATAGAAGCCAAAGTTAAACAAGATTCTAATGCAGAGGGTGTTTCATGTTATGTGCACACACTGTCATGCGCCTTTTGCGTTCCATCAACATTACGTTATCATTTAACATTCAGAAATCGATTTTTAACATTCGTGATTCGATTCAGAATCGTCCACGTCTGCATCGCGATGCACCTGAGAATCAATCCCCCCCACTCCTGTAAGTGCTATCTGAGGTGTTGTCTGACCTTTCCCGCTGATGTCGTGGCTGCTCTCTCCCTCATCGTGCCGGGCTCCTCCTGAGGAGTGATGCGTGAGGACCGACCCGCGCTCCAGAGACAGGCCCGACTCGTGCCCACAAATGCCCTCGCGCTGGTGCGCCAGCTTGCGCTTCAGGACCGTCATGTCCTTTTTCAGGGCTTTGGCTCGCCGCATTTGGCCGATGCTGTGCTTCCCCGACATCACCTCATCATAACGATCCTGCAGGATCTGCAGCTGCTCCTCCAGAGGCAAACGCCCACGACCCTCCAGCAGGAAATCTGTGTGAGGACATTACCTTCATGATATATACAGTACACGGTCTGTGTCTGTGTGAGAGAGTGAGAGTGTGTGTGTGTGAGAGAGTGAGAGTGTGTGAGAGAGTGAGAGTGATTGAGTGATTGAGTGAGTGAGTGAGTGAGTGTGAATGAGTGTGTGAGTGAGAGTGTGAGTGAGTGAGTGAGTGAGTGAGAGTGTGAGTGAGTGAGAGAGTGAGAGTGTGTGAGAGAGTGAGAGTGATTGAGTGATTGAGTGAGTGAGTGAGTGAGTGAGTGAGTGTGAATGAGTGTGTGAGTGAGAGTGTGAGTGAGTGAGTGAGAGTGTGAGTGAGTGAGTGTAAGAGAGAGTGTGAGAGAGTGTGAGCGAGTGAGTGAGTGAGTGTGAGTGAGTGAGAGTGTGAGAGTGAGAGTGTGAGTGAGTGTGAGTGAGTGAGAGTGAGAGTGAGTGAGTGTGTGTGAGTGAATGAGAGTGGATGAGTGAGTGAGTGAGTGAGTGGAGTGAGTGAGTGAGTGAGTGAGTGAGTGAGTGAGTTGATGAGTGTGAGTGAGTGAGTGAGTGAGTGAGTGAGAGTGAGGTGGAGTGAGTGAGAGGTGAGTGTGAGAGTGATGAGTGTGGAGTGTGAGGAGTGAGTGAGAGTGAGTGAGTGAGGTGAGGGAGTGATGAGAGTGAGTGAGGTGAGTGAGGATGTGAGTGAGTGAGGTGAGTGAGTGAGAGTGTGAGTGAGTGAGTGAGTGAGGAGTGAGTGAGAGATGTGAGGAGTGAGTGAGTGAGTGAGGGTGAGTGAGGAGATGAGTGAGAGTGAGTGAGTGAGATGAGTGAGTGAGTGAGAGATGTGATGTGAGTGAGTGGGAGTGAGGAGAGTGAGTGAGTGAGTGAGGAGTGAGTGAGAGTGATGGAGTGATGTGAGTGAGAGAGGAGTGTGAGTGTGAGTGAGAGTGAAGATGAGTGAGTGAGAGAGTGAGGGAGTGAGATTACTTAATGATGTGAGAAGTGTAAAAACAGTTGAAATGTTTATTTAGAAAGTGAGTGAAACATCAATTCTATCATTAATGTTGAAGTACAAAACACTGTCCTGTGAACTTTTTTTTTGGAGCTGCACCATCAAGCTTCATAAATTTTTGAAATAATTATAATCTACAGGTAGTCGTGGTTATTGTTGAATTTGTGTCATTAAAATTGAATGAAATTTAAAATGAAAGTTTATTAGTGCATTTCAATGAATGTTTTAAATTAAATAACATTAAATAATGAAAATTTATATGATGCACTGACACTGAACATTTGGCAGATAAAATTTGAAATGATCACATAATTGTGATAATTTAACCATTTTTATATAATTTTTGAGAGCTTGATTACAAAAACAAAAGTCTCAATAGTAAAATCCATGTCCCAAACACATAATTATAACAATGTTCTCATGATAAGTTTAGAATTTTATGACTTGTGCTACACATGTTGCACTGAACTGTATTTCTCTTTAAGTGATTCTAATCATAATTCATAATTGTGACAGGCATATTATGTTCAAAACTATGATTTTTTTATTGTTAGAGACCTCCCAAAATTGTCATGTATTTAAGGCCTTTAATAAGCTAATAACATTTTTAAATGCTGTCAATCAATTAAACAAACAATTTAAAATGAATTGCACATTTATGTAATTAACCATGATTAATTGCACCTAACATTATCATCTGTAATATATTTTAAATTATAATAATTTCACATTGAAAACCGAAACTAAATAATCAAAAATAGAAATATTAAATAGGATATTTTTACTAAGCACTAGTGATGCCAGTACTGATACTGATACCTCTATTATAAATTACTTTGTCCTCAATTTCTAACCAATGCAACCTTATAAAATTATAATACTTTTTTTTTTGTATTAACACCGATATTTTCCATTTCAGTGAAATTTGACAATTTTTGCAAACGGAATAGCACAAAATTGCAGATGAAAATGATAAGAGCTGTGAAACGATTAATCACATCCGAAATAAAGGTTTGTGTTTGCATAATATATGTGTGTGTGTACTGTGTATAATTATTTTGTGTATTATATATATATATATATATATATATATATATATATATATATATATTAAAAAAACACACATGCATGCATATATTTAAGAAAAATTTTATTTATATATAAAATAGATATATAAATAATATAAATATATACACAGAATATACATGCAAATATTTCTTAAATATATACATGCATGTGTGTATATTTATATATACAAAATAATTACACACAGACAGTACACACACATATATTATGTAAACACAAACTTTTATTTCGGATGAGATTATTCGTTGCCCAGCCCTAAAATGAAATAAAGATGGCTTTAAGTTTTTCAGGTAAGAAATATGAAATGAATGAAATGTAGAAGAGAGAAAGCCAACTCACCGTCATCAATGAGTGACGCTGATCTCTCTCTCTCTCTCTCTCGCTCTCTCTCCCTCTCTCGCTCTCGATCTCTCTCTCGCTCGTGTGGGGAATCCGGACTCGGTTCCCGGGGAAGATGAAGGCCCGTCTCGTAATCCAGGCCGATTCTCTCCGCATGTCTGCGCGCTTGCCGTAAGACGGAGCCGCCGGCCTCTCGCAGTCGCAGCGCTGCGCGGTAGAAAACAGTGTCTTTGGCGTTATACTTCAAACAATTGTTGACGATCAACAGAAAGTCCGACTCGAAAGCTTCAAAGCTGAGATAGCGGTGCGACTCGACACACTTCCACATGGTCTGGAAATCCATCGGACGCTCAATGTGGTCGAGGTAATCTGGGACCTGGAGAACACACACACACACACACACACACACACACACACACGTTTAAAGCATTCAGGGAACTACATAATGGATGCTAATTCTGCTATCAGTGCAAAAACGGCTTTACATTAGGTAACGCAGGAGTAGTTCACTTTTAAATAAAAATTAACCCATGATTTACTCGTCCTCAAGTCATCGTAGGTGTATATGACTTTCTTCTTTCAGATGAATACAATTGGAGTTAGATTAAAAAAAAAATGCCCTGGCTCTTCCAAGCTTTATAATGGCAGTGAATTGCAACCAACAGATTGAAGCTCATAAAAGTGCATCTATTCATGATAAAAGGGCTCCACACAGCTCTGGGGGGTTAAAAAAGTCCTTCTGAAGCAAAGCGATGTGTAATATTTATATTTAAATGCAACTCATGCCATCAGAAGTAGCGTAGTGTTTCATGGCGTAAATATCAGCAATACGTCGCATTACACGCATTAGTTGTGTTAAGACTTAAGTCGAATACGTATGTTCGTTTGGCCGGAAACTTCAGGTTACTTACATAACCCCGGTTCTCTGATAACATGAGTGAGGTATCTCACTATGGGAATGTCTCTGGGTGTGACAGTTCCTGGAAGCACCAATCACACCACGTCTGTCAGGTGTCAATCACGACAGTGATGCGGGAGTCCCACCTCCCTAATATAAACCACTGCCGGTGGTCGCTCCTTCCTTCTCTGCACATCTCTTCTCCATGCACTGCAAGGAGGGAAGTGTGGTGAGATACCTCACTCATGTTATCAGAGAACCGGGGTTACGCAAGTAATCTAAAGTTCTCTTTCAATCATTTGCTCGGTATCTCACTATGGGATATAGACAACTCCCGTATTGCAGATATGCTGTCCGAAGCAGACATGTCAACCAACTTAGTGATGCATGTAACAAACACACCACGAGTGTTGCTTGAATTTTTTATTTATTTTTTATTTTACACACTTAGGACGGAATGAGCCAGAGATGGCTCAGTGATATCCAGTCTATAAAATCGGACAAATGTGTGAGGCGAAGCCCGACTTGCTGCTGCACATATGTCCTGAACTGAAACGCCCTTAACCCTCTGGGGTCGGCCGTCACTCCGGCACAGCAACAGATCGTCCAAATATGCTGACACTCTTAGACCCATTACTCTGAGCGGTGTGAGCGCTGCTTCCACACATTTGCTGAAAACCCTTGGAGCTAAAGACAAACCGAACGGGACTGTCAAAAACTCGTAGGCTGTGTCCCGATAGGCAAACCTGAGAAATTTTCTGTGTGCCGGGTAGATGCTTATGTGAAAATATGCATCCTTCAGATCGACTGCCGTAAGCCAGTCCTTGGGACGAATAATTTGAGATAATGTCTTTAAGGTCAAACATTTTGAAATTGTATTTTCTGAGGCGTTTGTTGAGGTTCCGTAAATCCAGAATGGGCCGTCTCCACTGCCTGGATGCACAGGGAACTTGTGTATTATTTTCACAGCACTTGGTCTTTTAGAAAACAGCCCCCTGCCCTCTGTTGTAACCCCGTGGGTGGAGGGAGGGTAACTTCTCTGTGAGGAACTGGTGCAAACTTCACAACTGAAGTTTTCAACTGCATAGCATTGACCGAAGCCCCGAAAAGGGCCTTGGGCTCAATTGGAGCATCCAAGAAGTCTACTTTTTCTCTGTCTGACAGCCCTGACCGTCCCAGCCAGAGAGCTTGCTCGCCGCCCACTGCCAGGCCCATGCTGCGGCCACAGCTCTGGACCGCACCTCTGGAAGTTCTCAGGTTGAGATCTGCAATAACGCAAATCTCCTCCCAGAGGGCTGGGTTTGGTTAGCCTGACTCCGCCCTCCTACGTACTTCCACTCTATTTTCATTTTCCTTCAGTACTAGGTCTGGGATTCTGCTGTAGTTTTCTCCGATCAATTTTTTATCAGCGAACATAGGGAGTGGCTGGGAATGATGACGTTGATGTCGACTCATGTGTTATTTTGACTTGTAGTTCAGTAATGGCAGCAGAGAAAGATGCGAGCGAAGCCATTCGGTCCGTTGTGGCGACGCTGCCGAATATCAAGAAGTTAAAGCCGGAGCAAAAACAATCTTTGCTTAGTTTTAATGGTGGCCATGATGTTGTGGCCCTCCTCCCCACGGGGTTCGGGAAAATACATATGTCACGACCAAACTTTAGCGATTGGTTACGGCAGATCCAGAGTGACTCTGGGCAGATCCAATAGTTTTAGACTTCAATAGAGTTCCCGCCTACAAGGAAATTAACGCTGGTCAATGGAGACAAATTAAATTCAATGTACGAGAGTCTGGTGGGACCAGGCTAGGGTTTGGTGTGCCAGCATCCATTTGCCTCCCCATCTCTTCCATAAGCTCCGCTTGACAAGCAGTGAGGAGAGAGCTGGCATTAAGAGCCCTCACTGCCCGTGCAGAAGAACGATAAATCTTCTGAAAAACTGAGGCTGCCAGGCGCTCAGTGCGTTCTGGCAGTGAAGCTGAAGCCGAGGAAAAGGCTGTCCTGCGGTTAGGGTGGAGATGATGTGCAACTGACAGCTCAACAGGAGGGGAATTTGACATCCCTAACTCCTCCATGTTATCGACATCCAGCCTAGAAAAGCCTTTTACAGGAACCCTGTGTGAAAAAGGTTTATCCCAGAAATGTTTCATCTCTGAAACGCACACGGGGACCGCTGGGATGAGCTGTTTAACTGGTGGGGCACGTGACGGCAGTCTCTTGCCGTCATAGAGATCTCTCTCTGTCCCCTTGCCCGTCTGCTGCGACGGCCAATCTATGGAGAGTTTTGCCGCCGCCCTACGGCTCATTTCCAGTAGGTCGAGCTCCGCCTGAGCTGGGGAGGGTGAACCTTCACTTAAAGGTGAACTATGCAGTTTTTTTTAGCTTAACTGAACAGCTTCTGAGTTATTGGAATGGTTATATGACGTTTTTCGGGTTGAATGGTGGTTGTCTCGTGTGTGTGTGTGTGTGTGTGTGTGTGTGTGTGTGTGTGTGTGTGTGTGTGTGTGTGTGTGTGTGTGTGTGTCTGTGTGTGTGTGTCTGTGTGTGTGTGTATTTACCTCACTCAAAGGCACAGGCTCAGTGAAGAAGTTACTGGAGTCTCTCTCCTGCAGTTGTTCTAAAGTGCTGCGCAACAACACCAGGAACGGAGTCAACTGCATCTCTAACGCCAACTCCTGCACCTTGAGCTGAACACACACACAACAACATTAAACATTCATACTGGTCTGAGGCTAAACACACTTCATACTGGTCTGAGGCTAAACACACTGCATACTGGTCTGAGGCTAAACACACTTCATACTGGTCTGAGGCTAAACACACTGCATACTGGTCTGAGGCTAAACACACTTCATACTGGTCTGAGGCTAAACACACTTCATACTGGTCTGAGGCTAAACACACTTCATACTGGTCTGAGGCTAAACACACTTCATACTGGTCTGAGGCTAAACACACTTCATACTGGTCTGAGGCTAAACACACTATCATCGACTGTAAACACTATATCGAGGATAAACACACTTCATACTGGTCTGAGGCTAAACCACTTCATACTGGTCTGAGGCATAAACACACTTCATACTGGTCTGAGGCTAAACACACTTCATACTGGTCTGAGGATAAACACACTTCATACTGGTCTGAGGACTAAACACACTTCATACTGGTCTGAGGCATAAACACACTTCATACTGGTCTGAGGCTAAACACACTTACTTATGGTCCTACTGGTCTGAGTAAACACACTTCATACTGGTCTGAGGCTAAACACACTTCATACTGGTCTGAGGCTAAACACACTTCATACTGGTCTGAGGCTAAACACACACTTCATACTGGTCTGAGGATAAACACACTTCATACTGGTCTGAGGCTAAACCAACTTCATACTGGTCTGAGGCTAAACACCACTTCATACTGGTCTGAGGCTAAACACACTTCATACTGGTCTGAGGATAAACACACTTCATACTGGTCTGAGGATAAACACACTTCATACTGGTCTGAGGCTAAACACACTTCATACTGGTCTGAGGCTAAACACACTTCATACTGGTCTGAGGCTAAACACACTATACTGGTCTGAGGTAAACACCTTCATACTGGTCTGAGGCTAAACACACTTCATACTGGTCTGAGGATAAACACTTTACTCTGGTTCATTATACTGGTCTGAGGCTAAACACACTTCATACTGGTCTGAGGCTAAACACACTTATACTGGTCTGAGGTAAACACACATTCATACTGGTCTGAGGTAAACACACTTCATACTGGTCTGAGGCTAAACACACTTCATACTGGTCTGAGGCTAAACACACTTCATACTGGTCTGAGGCTAAACACACTTCATACTGGTCTGAGGTAAACACACTTCATACTGGTCTGAGGCTAAACACACTTCATACTGGTCTGAGGCTAAACACACTTATACTGGTCTGAGGATAACACACTTCATACTGGTCTGAGGTAAACACACTTCATACTGGTCTGAGGCTAAACACACTTCATACTGGTCTGAGGCTAAACACACTTCATACTGGTCTGAGGATAAACACACTTCATACTGGTCTGGGTAAACACACTTCATACTGGTCTGAGGTAAACACACTTCATACTGGTCTGAGGATAAAACACTTCATACTGGTCTGAGGATAAACACTTCATACTGGTCTGAGGATAAACACTTCATACTGGTCTGAGGCTAAACACACTTCATACTGGTCTGAGGCTAAACACACTTCATACTGGTCTGAGGCTAAAACACACTTCATACTGGTCTGAGGCTAAACACACACTTCATACTGGTCTGAGGACTAAACACACTTCATACTGGTCTGAGGATAAACACACTTCATACTGGTCTGAGGCTAAACACACTTCATACTGGTCTGAGGCTAACACACTTCATACTGGTCTGAGGCTAAACACACTTCATACTGGTCTGAGGCTAAACACACTTATACTGGTCTGAGGATAAACACTTACACTTCATACTGGTCTGAGGATAAACACACTTCATACTGGTCTGAGGCTAAACACACTTCATACTGGTCTGAGGCTAAACACACTTCATACTGGTCTGAGGCTAAACATCACTATACTGGTCTGAGGCTAAACACTTCATACTGGTCTGAGGCTAAACACACTTCATACTGGTCTGAGGCTAAACACACTTCATACTGGTCTGAGGCTAAACACTTCATACTGGTCTGAGGCTAAACACTTCATACTGGTCTGAGGCTAAACACACTTCATACTGGTCTGAGGCTAAACACACTTCATACTGGTCTGAGGATAACACTTACACTTCATACTGGTCTGAGGATAAACACACTTCATACTGGTCTGAGGATAAACACACTTCATACTGGTCTGAGGTAAACACTTACACTTCATACTGGTCTGAGGCTAAACACACTTCATACTGGTCTGAGGCTAAACACTTCATACTGGTCTGAGGCTAAACACACTTCATACTGGTCTGAGGTAAACACACTTCATACTGGTCTGAGGTAAACACACTTCATACTGGTCTGAGGATAAACAACTTCATACTGGTCTGAGGCTAAACACACTTCATATGGTCTGAGGCTAAACACACTTCATACTGGTCTGAGGATAAACACTTCATACTGGTCTGAGGATAAACACTTCATACTGGTCTGAGGCTAAACACACTTCATACTGGTCTGAGGCTAAACACACTTCATACTGGTCTGAGGATAAACACACTTCACACTGGTCTGAGGATAAACACTTCATACTGGTCTGAGGATAAACACTTCATACTGGTCTGAGGATAAACACTTCATACCGGTCTGAGGATAAACACTTCATACTGGTCTGAGGCTAAACACACTTCATACCGTCTGAGACTAAACACACTTAAACTTCATACTGGTCTGAGGCTAAACACACTTCATACTGGTCTGAGGATAAACACTTCTACTGGTCTGAGGCTAAACACACTTCATACTGGTCTGAGGCTAAACACACTTCATACTGGTCTGAGGATAAACACACTTCATACTGGTCTGAGGATAAACACTTCATACTGGTCTGAGGATAAACACTTCATACTGGTCTGAGGATAAACACTTCATACTGGTCTGAGGATAAACACTTCATACTGGTCTGAGGATAAACACTTCATACCGTCTGAGACTAAACACACTTCATACTGGTCTGAGGCTAAACACTTACACTTCATACTGGTCTGAGGCTAAACACACTTCATACTGGTCTGAGGATAAACACTTACACTTCATACTGGTCTGAGGCTAAACACACTTCATACTGGTCTGAGGATAAACACACTTCACACTGGTCTGAGGATAAACACTTCATACTGGTCTGAGGATAAACACTTCATACTGGTCTGAGGATAAAACACTTCATACCGGTCTGAGGATAAACACTTCATACTGGTCTGAGGCTAAACACACTTCATACCGTCTGAGACTAAACACACTTAAACTTCATACTGGTCTGAGGCTAAACACACTTCATACTGGTCTGAGGATAAACACTTCATACTGGTCTGAGGCTAAACACACTTCATACTGGTCTGAGGATAAACACTTCATACTGGTCTGAGGCTAAACACACTTCATACTGGTCTGAGGATAAACACTTCATACTGGTCTGAGGATAAACACTTCATACTGGTCTGAGGATAAACACTTCATACTGGTCTGAGGCTAAACACACTTCATACTGGTCTGAGGATAAACACTTCATACTGGTCTGAGGATAAACACTTCATACTGGTCTGAGGATAAACACTTCATACTGGTCTGAGGATAAACACTTCATACTGGCCTGAGGATAAACACTACATACTGGTCTTAGGCTGAAAACACTTCATACTGGTCTGTGGCTAAACACCGTAGAATGAACTGCAAGTTCAAGTAAATCATCAACGTCGTCCCTCCCTGGCCAATGGCTAACTTTAAAGTTACCATGAATCAGAATAACGTCCTCTTGCAGCAGCTCTCCTCTTCTCTGGTGATGTGGCTATAACCTGTCACTCACATGAGATCAGCCAATAGCAAACCACAACCATCCAATCAGTTCCCCACGGACACAATCAAGCCCCGCCCACATTTGTTATTGTTCCAGAAGTTGTTTAAATGCAGGGCAAGCCTTAATTTCATCCACTGGGAATTGATTGGATGATGAAAAAACTGGGCGTTTCACACAAGAACGGTTGCAACAAAAGTATTTTAACTTTAAGGTTCAACTTTGATTTCATGCTGACTTTAGCAGAAAACTGAAGTGCTTGAGGTTGATCAGAGCATGTTTCTAAAGTGTCTGGTTTATAGATCAAACCCAAGCAGGAGCCTTCCAGTCTCTCTCTTGAATCCAACACTAAAGTGACTTAAACTACAGTTCACCGATTGGCCACTAGATTCCGGCTAGTGTTAAAATGTATATGTTAAAGCAGCACCGGGTAACTTTTCAACCTTCATAATATATTTCCAAGTCTCGTGTGATGGTACATCGGCTTACAATAGGTTGAATGACACGTCTGCCATAGCCTGACAGGGTCTGTAGCGTTTTTAATCGTACTTTTAAACTTCGGGTTTCGGGTAGTAACCGGCGAACAAAGAGAACTACAAAATTCGACTGCTTTACGGCATATACGTCACTTCCACCACCACTTCCTTAAAATCGCAGGGCTCTCAAGTGTCACGCATTGAGCGTGACAGTCACTCATTTCGGTCTTTTGTCACGGTCTCCCGCCACACATTGTATTTCTCACCCTGAAAAACTATTTGTAATATATTTAATATGCCGCAGCGCCCAAAACTCTGGCCGCTCTCACTGTGGAACCGGCAGGAATCAAGCGCATCTCCTCTGGTGTTGTTCGTCTGGTGTTGTTAGCCAATCAGAAAATAGCACTATTGTATCTGGGTAACATTTAACGCAACAACCAATGACACCCCGTCGGCTGGGGTGTTTTTTTGTCTGCCTGACTATGTTACGGAAGCCATCTTATCCTCCGTTTATCTTCATGAATCAGGTAATGATTATTTGTCTTGCCTCAAACTATAATGCAAATCGATTTGTAAAATGTGCAGATTAATTTATGGTAGCTTGATATTATAATATTGACAATATATGGCTATTATCTACCACTCAAACATTGCATTGAAGTATCATATAGATTCAGTAAAACGGTAACCAATAGACTAGGCTACTATAATGACGCTGGCTTGTAAACATGATCATCACGATCATTTGTCGTTAGAAAAAAATAAATAAAACCCGTGAAATTATATTCATATGACATGCTGAAATATATGCCACTGTACCTGGGATGAAGACATTTCACACGCGACGCAAGCAGAACACCTGCATGTGACCTCCTCCTACAGTGTTCACGGCTATCATGGTTGTCAACAAATGCACGTGCATGTATGACAGAGTTTACGACAGTAGTAGAGGACAATACTGTTTCCCAACTGTAGGGGGACCCCGAGAGCAAAAGTTACCTGGTGTTACTTTAAAAATATATATGTTTACAGCCTGGTGCAAAAAGTGGTTTTGGTCTGTAAAATAGGCCTGCACGATAAATCGTTATAAAATCGCGATCTCGATTCACCCTGTTCACGATTTATTTTTTATATGAATTCGATTTAAAAAAAATAAAAAAATAAATAAATATCGACCTGTATTTTGAAAGGACAGCTCGCACCAAGTTCAGGGCTTCACTCTCAGCCAATGACAAAGCGCCTTTTAGTTATGAAACATGTAAGCGAGCGCGCCGGAGTTATTTGGGACTATTTTACACCTTCATCATGACTATAAGTTTGCTGCATTCGCAGCCTTTTGTTTGGTGCAAATGTAAGTTGTAATAGTTTATTTTATGTACGCCTATCTATATCTGATTTATATCATATTGGATGCATTTGATTAAGAATTGACGCTATGCGTGATCTTTAGCGTGCGCAGCTCAAACGGCAATGCATAGACTAATAATGATTATTGGGGCTGTCATATTACATAACATTATAAAGAGAACTATACTGTAATAAAACATTGTGAATTATTTGGGTTTAGTTGCCGTGTCGTGTTGTTTCAGGAAGAGCGCGTCCACAACATGAGTCATTCTGAATGGCACGTAACTTCAAGTTCACTTGTGCATTCACGTCATTTTGTGCAGATATCATTTGTAATATTATGTTTATTTTGTATATATCTGATATATCTGATTAATCTCATATAGGGTGCATTTCTTTGAGTTAAATAAAGCGCTAGCAAAGTGCTCAACGGTTATTATTGTTATTCATTTAATTATCAATCACATCGAAACATTTTACAATCCTACTAGCCCTTTATTAAGATTAAAAACCATTCTCATTAATTTGGTGAGGAACATAGCGTTTTGAGTCATGGTGGTAATTTGTAATTGACATCCCTAATTAGGGATGCACCGATCCGATATTTGTATCGGGTATCGGCTCCGATACTGCTATTTTTGCCGGATCGAGTATCGATCAGACGAGGCCGATCCAAATCCGATATTGTGCGCATACTATTCTGTGTTATTGTTAAGCCCCACAAAAGGCACAAAAACATTATAAAGCACCATAAAGTTTTCGTGCACTATATTAAGTGTTCTGAAGCCATTCTATAGTATAATGTGAGATAGAAATGAATATTTAAGTCATTAAATTCAAGTTCACGTAAACTTTTCCCTCCGCTGCGGCTGTCAGTCATTCTCTATTCAACATCAAACAGCGCGTCGCGTTCGGTTACCACAGTCAACATGATGAAACTCTTTTCAAGATGATTCACTGTTACTATTATTATACCTGATCTGTAGATAAAGCTTTATGGTTTCGCATAAAACGACTTTATCTTGCTAGACTGTATTGCTGTAACTTAATCATGTTCATTTTCTACCGCGTGTCTGTTAGAATAGATCACAACACTAGAGTCAGGAGCACTATCACTGTTCTTCAAGCGCACAGTAACTGAAATTTAAAACTGTTAAAAGGAATAGCTGAATAAACAATTGCATAGATAGATACTGTATAATACATTACGCATCAATGTCTTTGTGCTTTGAACCTTTCATTGCGGACTCGACGCGCTGCGCGCTGTGACTGTTGCTTTAGAGGCATCATTCTGCGCTCGGGATGCGCATAAGCTCACCATTCTGCACTCGGGATGCGCATAAGCTCATCATTCTGCGCTCGGGATGCGCATAAGCTCATCATTCTGCGCTCGGGATGCGCATAAGCGCTTTGTGCCGCACTGTATTGGAGTCGTTCATATCATAATGCAGTGACGCAATTAAAAACGATTATTATATTAAAAGCCTTTCTTGTTCTGTCCTATCTATCATATGTTGCTCCCTCATTAAACAGCTGTGCTATACATTTAAAACATGTCTCAATTTTATAGTAGCCGGCTATATCTAAAATAATTTATCTTTATGATTTTTTGTTTCATTAATGATCTTGTTTTTCATTAATGTATTTTAAAACAATACAAAGAGCAATGTGTAATGTTTTACCAGATTTAGTGTTACACTTATTGTCTCTTATTTGTTCCCCACTAAATGTTCAGATTGTTTACAATAATTGTGCACTCATGATTTTTTCTAGACTAAATTTTACTGCTGAATTATCCACTAATCTAGTTTATAATAGCATTTTTGTCATAGATTATGATCATATATATATTTTTTTGATTTGTTGTTTTTCTTTATAATGAAGTTGTCTGTATTAAGTAGATTGTGTTTAACACACAAAAAAAGTGAATATCAGTTCAACACAGAGTTATAGAAATTCTACTAAAAAACTGCGCTGGTATCGGATCGGTATCGGGTATCGGTCGATACTCAGAATTTTTGGTATCGGATCGGATCGATTCTGAAAAAGGTGGTATCGGTGCATCCCTATCCCTAATGCCAAAACAAATATTTTTGGTACTGAACTTTGTTTTTGTTTTGTCATGGTTCATGTGTGCAATAAACATTATAAATACACTACATGAGAAAAAAAAAATCGTTGCAGAGAATCGTGATATCAATTCTAAGCTAAAAAATCGTGATTCATATTTTTCCCAGAATCGTGCAGGCCTACTGTAAAACTAATTTTACCCTTCATGACGACTGTGAGGGGGGTGATTTTTTTTTATAACTAATCCATTTAAATTATATTAAGCCTTACAGTTCTGCATAATTAAGGGCATGGCCACTAGAGTGACAGGTGGATTGTAGCTGATGTCACAACTAATGTTTGTCTGCTGTGTGTTAGCGTCACGTCACCTCAGCTAATCCGCCTCGCTGTTCATTTTCTGTTCACTTTGGGCTTCAAAAATGCTCTTCTTAAACCTACGGGTGACGTCACAGACACTACGCACATATGTGTTTACAGTCTACGATTAAACGCTATTCTTCCTCTGTTTCTGGCAGTGCTGTATCACATGTTTCTGGCAGTGCTGTATCACATGTTTCTGGCAGTGCTGTATCACATGTTTCTGGCAGTGCTGTATCCGTCACTCACAGTCTCTCTCTTGAGCTTCTCTCTCTTGCGGATGAGCTCCACCAGCAGCCGCGCTCGCTCCAGGTCGTGCCGGAGTCTCTGCCACGCTTTCAGCTGCTCCTTCAACACCGAGTGCTTCTCCTCACCGTCCCTCTGCGAGGACACACACACACACACACACACACACACAAATATGGATTTCATTCATTCATCCAGCATCTGCATGTGTACCACTGTGCTCTTCACCACAAATGTGTTTTAGATGGACAGATCAATACAGTACAAAGAACATAAAAAAATGTAGGAGGTTGGAAAATAATGATAATCAAATGCTTTTTAATCTTCGCCATAGCTTCAATGCAAATGAACAAGCGCTAATGTTGCATAGTGGCGAATGTTCAAGTAAGCCAGATATGAGCAGATTCTGCGCAATACTATATATTTAATATATCATGATGACTCACGAGTATTTGCGCTAAATCTGCACAGATTTGGTTTCCACAAACTTCCTCAGCAAAGTGAGGAAACATAAGTAACACGCTAAATTGGCTCGTGATTTGACAGCGTTATCCGACACGGTTGATTTTTTCCCGCATGTGCCGGTTGTTCATTATAAACCCTGGCGGTTACACTGGTAAACCACAAAGCCACTGTGCTCTTTAAAAGTTTGCATGTATAAAATTCAAGTTACCAGCCATTTCAAGGCTGATAACCTGATACACGTTTTTTTTTTAAGTTACTTTTTAGTTTTTCAAATTACTTTTTTTTTCTTTTTCAAGATCCTTTTTTTTTCTTTTTCAAGTTACTTTTTTTTTACTTTTTCAAGTTACTTTTTCAAGATACTTTTTTTTACTTTTTCAAGTTACTTTTTTGTACTTTTTCAAGTTACTTTTTTTTACTTTTTCAAGTTACTTTTTTACTTTTTCAAGATACTTTTTTTACTCTTCAAGTTACTTTTTTTAATTTCAAGTTACTTTTTCAAGATTTTTTTTTACTTTTTCAAGATTTTTTTTTTTACTTTTTCAAGTTACCTTTTTTACTTTTTCAAGTTACTTTTTTAACTTTTCAAGTTACTTTTTTGTACTTTTTCAGGTTACTTTTTCAAGTTACTTTTTTACTTTTTCAAGATACTTTTTTTACTCTTCAAGTTACTTTTTTTAATTTCAAGTTACTTTTTCAAGATTTTTTTTACTTTTTCAAGATTTTTTTTTTACTTTTTCAAGATCCTTTTTTCTCTTTTTCAAGTTACTTTTTTTTACTTTTTCAAGTTACTTTTTCAAGTTACTTTTTTTACTTTTTCAAGATACTTTTTTTTACTTTTTCAAGTTACTTTTTTGTATTTTTTCAAGTTACTTTTTTTACTTTTTCAAGTTACTTTTTTTTACTTTTTCAAGTTACTTTTTTACTTTTTCAAGTTACTTTTTTACTTTTTCAAGATACTTTTTTTACTCTTCAAGTTACTTTTTTTAATTTCAAGTTACTTTTTCAAGATTTTTTTTTACTTTTTCAAGATTTTTTTTTTACTTTTTCAAGTTACCTTTTTTACTTTTTCAAGTTACTTTTTTGTACTTTTTCAAGTTACTTTTTCAAGATTTTTTTTTTACTTTTTCAAGTTACTTTTTTGTACTTTTTCAAGTTACTTTTTTTACTTTTTCAAGATACTTTTTTTACTCTTCAAGTTACTTTTTTAATTTCAAGTTACTTTTTCAAGATTTTTTTTTACTTTTTCAAGATTTTTTTTTTTACTTTTTCAAGTTACCTTTTTTACTTTTTCAAGTTACTTTTTTAACTTTTCAAGTTACTTTTTTGTACTTTTTCAGGTTACTTTTTCAAGTTACTTTTTTACTTTTTCAAGATACTTTTTTTTACTCTTCAAGTTACTTTTTTTAATTTCAAGTTACTTTTTCAAGATTTTTTTTACTTTTTCAAGATTTTTTTTTTTACTTTTTCAAGATCCTTTTTTCTCTTTTTCAAGTTACTTTTTTTTACTTTTCAAGTTACTTTTTCAAGTTACTTTTTTTACTTTTTCAAGATACTTTTTTTTACTTTTTCAAGTTACTTTTTTGTATTTTTTCAAGTTACTTTTTTTTACTTTTTCAAGTTACTTTTTTTTACTTTTTCAAGTTACTTTTTTACTTTTTCAAGTTACTTTTTTACTTTTTCAAGATACTTTTTTTACTCTTCAAGTTACTTTTTTTAATTTCAAGTTACTTTTTCAAGATTTTTTTTTTACTTTTTCAAGTTACCTTTTTTACTTTTTCAAGTTACTTTTTTGTACTTTTTCAAGTTACTTTTTCAAGTTACTTTTTTTACTTTTTCAAGTTACTTTTTTTAATTTCAAGTTACTTTTTCAAGTTACTTTTTTAACTTTTCAAGTGACTTTTTTGTACTTTTTCAAGTTACTTTTTTATTACTTTTTCAAGTTACTTTTTTTTACATTTCCAAGTTACTTTTTTTTTTATTACTTTTTCCAAGTTACTTTTTTTTTACTTTTTCAAGTTACTTTTATTTTTATACAACTGAATGGTGTCTGTAAGGTGCGCATGGAGGCTGCATGCACTGACCGTGGGTGAGAGCGGCTCGGCGTTGCGCTGGGACTGCAGGTGTGTCTGCAGACGCCGCAGGAGAGGAACACCGTTACGACTCTGTCTCTTCAGCGTCCAGTAGCTGTGCAGTCTCTGCATGAACTGACTCTTCCTCTGCACACTCAGGTTACTGGTGATCTTGCTCAACCTAAACCACAACACACCACACACTCAACTCCACACCAGTGCTCTTGAATACATTAGGTTGTTGAATAGCAGGTTGTCAAAAACAACACGAGGCATCATTTGGCCTCTAGAGGCCGCTCTCATACTGTGTAATGACAGATGACCCTTCTCAGATGCCCCAGGAATACATGCAACAGAAAAACTATTGGTATGGATTTTGACGATTAATCGGCACAGATTGCTGGAACAATTGGTTATCAGTGCCGATTAACTTCAGATGCAGATTTAAAACAAAAAATGAAACAGTAAGTCATCCAGTACTAGGGCTGCCTTCGACTAAAGCTTTTCTGGTCGACTAGTAGTTGTTCATTTAAACGATTAGTCCACTAATTGCGCATTTATACTAATAAGTTTATATTAGTTTATGTTAATCTGCAGCGATACCGATCGTACCAGCAATCGGTGCTGATTAATTGCCATAAATCCACACCAGTAGTTTTCCCGTGATGGATCCTGTACTTGTGTGGAGGAACACACGGCACTGACAGCCAATTTCACATTTAAAGTATCTTTTCTTGTTTTAAATAATTTTAAATATAAATTTTTTGAAAATATCAATATTGCAAAGATTACTTTTGTTGATACTGATTTCATTTGATTGGTAAACAGCCCTATTGTGTCTTATTTTTATAATTCAATTATGAAATTGACAATTGAATTAGGTTTAAAAAGTAAAAATGCCCAAATTAGGTAAAAAATTTATTGAAACATATTGAAAAAATTAAGAATATTCAAAACTTTAGGAGTCTCTGTCCACGACAGTCCCAAACCTGCCAAAGTACCAACATAATAAACACACTCAGCAAAATATTGCTAAATAATCGTTATTTAGAAAATCCCAGAAAATATTGAGATATCATTTTTTGTCAATATCGCACACCCCTAGTTTACTTGTCTATAATAATGCTTGAAATTTATTTTAGTTAGGCTAGCCTAGTTGTTTTTCTATAGTATTTTTAAACCACAGGTTCCTTGTGTAAGTGTTCTTTAGCCTGTAGATTTTTGTTCATGATATTCAGCTACATTTAAATGTTTTGCATTAAGACTAAATGTGAATGATATCTACAGGGTTATTTATTTTTTTACCTTACTGGAATCGATAAGCAGAATCGATATCATTAAAATTCAAACGATACCTATCGGTCGACAACTCCCAAAACATTTCTGCATAAATAATTTATGAATAAATAATTTGTATGTAAAATTTGTAAAAAAAAGCGAATATGCTGTACTTGTGTGGAGGGATACACGGCACGGACACCACCGGCGCGGCCGCTCTCCTCTCCGCCAGGATCTTTCTGGCCCTCTTCATCTTCAGTCGTGATTTAGCTTTAGCTCTCTTCGCCCGCTCCGAGCTCCATCCCTTCCCATCCTCCTCTCCGCCCGGCTCATCCTCCTCTTCCTCGGCCTCGCCCTCGCTGGGGGAGGAGCCTGCGCTGGCCCCGCCCGCACACGTGCTGGACCCGCCCACACCCGCCAGCGGCCGGGCCGATCCTGGCGGCGTGTGAATGTCACAGTACGCAGTTTTGCGCACGCTAAAGGACGTCCCGTTGGCGCCGGTCTCGCGCACGGGCTCCATCTTCATGTAGAGGCCGGCCTGTTGGGCGCAGGTCACGTGGAAGGCGGTGTAGCAGTTCGCTTTGTGGCACTGGATGCAGGCGCCGGAGCCGCGCTGTTTGCAGATGTAGCATGTTAGCTTCCAGCGCGCGGGAGGGATGTGCTCGATGCTGTCGATGGGCTCCAGGAACACCGTATTAGCAAAACATACCTGGAGGGAAAGAGGGAAAAAACGGCTGAATGCGTCACAAAACACAAGTGCAATCACTGAAACTAGACATGCAACGATATGATTTTTTTTCCCAATACCGATAATTCATTGTATTTGAATGCCGATAACCGATATATTGGCCGCTAAAAACGAAATCCATATTTTCATATAATTTTAGAGAGCCTGATTACAAAACAAAAATCTCACCATAAAATCCATATCAAGCACACAATAATGATGTTCTCATTAAAATTGTATGTAGCCGATATGACAGGCTTGCGCTGCACATGTTGCACTGAACTGTATTTTCCTTTTTTGAAGTGATTCCAATCATATTTCAAGAAATTCAAAATCATGAACAGTGCGCATCTGAAGAAAATAATCCACTATTTTTTGGCTTTAATATATCGTAATATTTAATATATTGTGGTAAGATGCCTGTTCTAAATTTGTTCTCGCAATAACTACATGGATCTTTTAATAACAAAAATGTCTTCTATAATAAAGTGATTTTGTCTTGTTTGTAACCAGGCACTAAAGCGATTACCCATAAAACGTGCTTTGAACCAATCGGATTGCTTGGGTCCTAAGCTGGAACCCAACACTTCACCACAACGGGATCCAGAGCGCACACACCACATGAGCCAGCGCGCGTCGTCGATCTGCTTGAAGTGTGTGTCCAGTGTCCGTGTGTCCTGTGTGTGTGTGTGTGTGTCCCGGTGTGTGTGTCGTGTGTCCCGTGTGTGTGTGTGTGTGTGTCCCTGTGTGTGTGTGTGTGTGTGTATCCCCGTGTGTGTGTATCCCGTGTGTGTGTATCCCGTGTGTGTGTGTCCCCGTGTGTGTGTGTCCCCGTGTGTTCCGTGTGTGTCCATGTGTCCGTGTGTGTCATGTGTGTCCGTGTGTGTCCAGGTGTCCGTGTGTGTCCAGGTGTCCGTGTGTGTCCAGGTGTCCATGTGTCCGTGTGTGTGTGTCCGTGTGTGTGTGTCCATGTGTCCGTGTGTGTGGTGTGTAGTGTGTGTACCACATCTGCTTGAAGTGTGTGTGTGTGTGTGTGTGTGTGTGTGTGTGTGTGTGTGTGTGTGTGTGTGTGTGTGTGTGTGTGTGTGGTATGGGTAGGTTTAGGGGTCAGGTTAGTGTGTGTCCGTGTGCATGTCCGTCCGTGTGTGTCCGTGTCTCTCACCTCCGGGATCCAGAGCGCACACACCACATGAGCCCAGCGCGCGTCGTCGGTCTGCTTGAAGGCGCCGCCCTTGTTGGGGCAGAGCGCGCAGTCGACGGCTCGCGAGGGCGACTGCAGGCAGCGCCGGCACAGCCACTGGCCCTCGGGGATGTAGGGCACGCCGTAACACTCCTGGTGCACCGCCAGGTTACACATGTCACAGAACAGGATCACGTTACTGTTCTGACACTCGCCGTCGTTGCAGATGCAACACACAGCGTCCTCATCGATCAGAGAGCTGGGGTCGCCCTGCAGGAGAGAGAGAGCATCAGCAATTACAGTCGTGTGGTGTGTGTGTGTGTGTGTGTGTGTGTGTGTGTGTGTGTGTGTGTGTGTGTGTGTGTTAGAGAGAGAGAGCATCAGCAATCACAATCATTTCTCTGTGTGTGTGTGTGTGTGTGTGTGTGTGTGATGGGTAGGTTTAGTGTGTGTATGTGTGTGTTGGGTAGGTTTAGGGTGTGTGTGTGTGTGTTTGTTTTTTGGGCTTCAAAATACCGTCCTCCATTCACTCCCATTACAAAGTTTGGAAGAGTTAGGACATTTTTTAATACAAGTCTGATTGTGTGTTTGTCAAAAAGAAGAGATGACTTTTCTTTTCGACTATACATGTCTTGAGTGCGAGTAAATCATGAACTATCCCTTTAACTTTGTTTTGCACAAATCAGTTGTTCCACAAGGTGGCACCACAGTCTCACTATAGTACACAAAACTACAGAGACGGAGCAACAACAACAGACAGACAGACAGACAGACAGACAGACAGACAGACAGACAGACAGACAGACAGACAGACAGGACAGACAGACAGACAGACAGACAGACAACACACACACACACACACACACACACACACACACACACACACACACACACACACACACACACACGCACACACACGCACACACACACGCACACACACGCACACGCACACGCCCGCTTGAGTGAGGAGGCTCAATTTTTATCAGTCATAACTTCTGGGGAATATAGCAGACGCTGGACACAGATTACACTTCTTAGACCTGCACAATGTTTTTATGATCTGTCCTGACAGGATTATTTTAATAAATAGAGTGAGATTTATTACAAGCGGTTTCTTTGCATTTATGTTGGATTTATAGTCAGCACTGGGCTTGGTCACATGGGTCGTGTTCACTGTGTTCGTCTGCCACCACCGTAAACCATTTCTGACCCAGGAAAACCCTAAATTATGAGTATGATGTATATCATTATCAGGAAAATAAATGACATGGTCATATCACACAAACCTGACATGAAAAACTATTTTTTTGCCCAAAACTACGCGATTTTCACCATAATCGAAAAGCCCTAATGTCTAAAATCAGCTGATTCAGCTTTATTGTGTGTGTGTGTGTGTGTGTGTGTGTGCCACAAAAATACTGTCATTATGTTTTTGATAGTAAGAAATTTAAGTTTAATCTGCCCTTTTAAATATACATACAGCAAAGCTCTTTTACACAGCTTCCAATTTAAAAATCATTTAACAATATCCTATTCTTGTCCATTTAGTTGTACATGTTCTGGTGTGTGTGCAAGCCTGCCTTCTCTACGCTGGGGTGTTATGGGTAAGATACGCTGCTGGGGTGTTATGGGTAAGATACGCTGCTGGGGTGTTATGGGTAAGATACGCTGGGGTGTTATGGGTAAGATACGCTGCTGGGGTGTTATGGGTAAGTTACGCTGGGGTGTTATGGGTAAGATACGCTGGGGTGTTATGGGTAAGATACGCTGCTGGGGTGTTATGGGTAAGATACGCTGGGGTGTTATGGGTAAGTTACGCTGGGGTGTTATGGGTAAGATGTTGTTAAAAACACTGATCTTCTGGTCCGTTAGTGGCTCAAGTTCCTCTTTCAGTGTGTGTTTGTGTGTGTGGGTTTTTCAGCCGTTTTCTGGTCAAAATTGTTCATCTGATGTAAAGCAGCAACACACGCACTCTCTCCTCAACACACACACGCGATCCACAACACACACACTCTTCCCAACACACACACACTCTCCTCAACACACACTCTCCTCAAACAACACACTCGATCCACAACACACACTCCCCAACACACACACACTCTCCTCAACACACACACTCGATCCACAACACACACTCGATCAACAACACACACGCGATCCACAACACACACTCGATCAACAACACACACTCGATCAACAACACACACGCGATCCACAACACACACTCGATCAACAACACACACTCTCCTCAACACACACACTCAATCCACAACACACACTCGATCAACAACACACACGCGATCCACAACACACACTCGATCAACAACACACACGCGATCCACAACACACACTCGTTGTGTGTGTGTGTGTGTGTGTGTGTGTGTGTGTGTGTGTGTGTGTGTGTGTGTGTGGTGTGTGGGGTGTGTGTGTGTGTGTGATTAATTTAATGGAAAGCACGTTCACTTCTAGTGGTCTTCGTCCTCCATTCTGCAATGTTTCGGTCTGCCACGTGTGTTGGCGAGCTGTACTGCCGGAAACGGTGCAATAAATAAATAAATTAAGAAGTGTCGACGCAAAAATATGCCGTCGACGTCATCGACGCGCCGCTACAGCACTAGCGATAAGTCATTCCAATAATAATGGCAACGGATGTTAGTAGGTTTACGTACATATATATATATTTCAGCCATATATATATATATATATATATATATATATATATATATATATATATATATATATATATTTCAGCCATTATTATTAACCGAAGGAGACGCGTGTGTGTGTTTTCACAGCATTGATGTTAAAGAAAGCCTCTTATACTGTGAGCGGCAGTATATTTCTTTTATGAGTTTAATGAAGAACTCTGTCCAAACATACAAAGTCATCTTTAAAGAATGATCGACTTTTACGTACGTCATGTGACTGTAAATGCGAAAAAAAGTGTTGCATTTGAGTTGCAGTTTTGCATAAAATTCCTTTTTCAAATTGCCTGTAAAATCACCTCATGCGAGCGTAAAAACTTTTTTGCGATATAAGGGCGTTTTTGCGAAATTGACACGTTTCAATTGGGCGTATTATTAATTCTCAATTTCAATTTGCCTACTGTTTCGATCTAATCCCTCGATGAAGGATTGAGTCTCTCTAAACCCCGCCTCTGTGAGAGCTGCTCTGCTGTGATTGGTCAGAAAGCAAACGTTCATTATCATATCTGAATCTCAGCTCTTGATCACAGTGATACGAACAATAACGATGGCGTGGGTTTTAGCGTATCAATCTCATCAAAGTGGATTTGCTTAGTCAGCAGAAAACAGCGTCTTCTCGACACGAACAACACGAACCAAACTCTCCCAGTCTCAGATACACTAGTGTTTGAGGGCGGAGCCAAGAGACGCTGATCAGCCAATCAACACCAGAGGCGGGAATTATGCAAATGAGTGACAAACCTACGCAGGATCAGCAGGAAGTGAGACTGAATTACTGACGACTTGTTTCAGCTCAGAATCGATCATTTCTTTTAGGAGACAATAACTCCATTTAGCTGTGCTTTGAGCTTTAAAAGTTTGCAGAGCTTTTACATTCACAAACAGCTGGATTACACACTGCCAGAAAGGTAATATCTGAAAAATTTACATAAACCCCGTTCCCGGGAACGTGATTTATAGATTATTATCATGACAGAATATGCTAATCAATAACTTGAAGATGGTTAACTCCACATCAGCTGCATAAATTCATCAACTAACCATTCGACTAACTGCATTTCGGCTTGAACAAAAGGCTAAAAGTTTTTGAAATTTTCACACGTGCACACGCACGCACACGCACACACACACACACACACAAGCTCTTAAAGCTCCGCCCTCTGTACCGGGAGCAGCAGCTCATTTACATTTAAAGGGACACACACAAAAACGGCGTGTTTTTGCTCACCCCCAAAAAGTTATAATTTGAACATGCTATAATAAATATCTGTGGGGTATTTTGACCTAAAACTTCACATACACACTCTGGGGACATCAGAGACTTATTGTACACCTTGTGAGAAGGGCATTATGGGACCTCTTTAAGACTCAAGGAGTGTTTGACAGTAAAGCTTCATTAAAGCACTGCTGTAAATCTCACCTTGTTGTGGCTCTCAAAGTAAGACTCCTTCTCCAGCCGGTCCATCAGATACTCGAACACTTCCTGAAGGATGGGCGCCACTCCATCAGTGCGACGCCTGTCGTTCATGATGTCCAGCCAGATGTAGTCTTCCTCGTCTATGTCGTACTCCACCTCTTCATCCAGCTCCTCCGCAGACTTATCAATGTACCTAAGGAGGAGAAGGACGGGCGTCAGGGGTTTACACAAACGTTAGCGATTGGTTACGGGAGATCCAGAGTGACTCTGGGCAGATCCAATAGCTTTAGACTTCAATAGAAACCCGCCTACGAGGAAGTTAACGCTTGTCAATGGAGCGGTGCCAGACTCTATGTACAAATGAAATGTACGAGAGTCTGGTGGGACCAGGCTAAAATATGCCTTCACTTCAATGTAAATGTGCGAAACTTCTAATTCATTGGACGCTATATATAAAACTAGCTTTAGCTGGACAATAACTTTATTCTAGAGCTGCTGTAAAGCCTAAACACTCTCTGGTACTGTAATCTCCTGTTATCACTGTAAACCTGCTTTGAAACAGTCCATATAGTTAAAAGCGCTGTATAAATGAAGGAGACTTGACTGGACTATAGGTGAATAAAGTGCAGTAAATGATAAAACTATTTACAAACCAATGTTTATAATTATGACAAAGCAATAAACCAAGGCAAATATCAATCAGCATAACAACAGCTCTGACGTGATTGACAGTGCTCGTTGCTCGCTTTGTTTATTACACAATCACACTTTGAATAAAAGTGAAATTTCTCATGCTACTAGCCACACGCTGCAAATATTCTGGATTGACAACCGTAATTAAATGCGGGATTGGATCGGAAAATGCGATGATTGACAGTGGTATAACCATAGCAACGGACGGGACAATCAAATCTGTCAGAATTGATATGCACATTAAATCATGCAATCTAATAGACCTGCCACTGGTTTTGTTATGCGCTTTTGTTCTTCTGAGAACTTGCTTTGTTGTTGCAACTTTTTGTAGGAAAATGCCCTTTTTGTATTTTTATAATTCATATTTATATATTGGTACCTTCATGCAAATATGATTTTAACTAGATATGCACTGATGCCAAATTCCTCCACCGATACCAATTATCTAGAATTATATCTGCTGATACCGATAGTCTGAAGGAAAAGAACATCTCTCGCTACTAATGCTGTAAACTATACACTTTATTCTGTACATTAGAGATGATAATTAACACCAGAGCCCAAACTATATATATATACACAGCTGATATTTATTTTCATAAGGGAAACTCGATATATCAGCCACCATATCCGTATCGCCGATATTCTACATAAGGGGCCTACTAGTCACTTCTTGAAATCGTTGGCGTTCTTATTATTCTTGTGGGAAAGTTATGTCATTTGGCACACTGATAGAGGACAGTCTGAACTGTCACCAGAGCAAATTTGGAGTCTCTAACTCAATCCCTCTAGCGCCACCAACTGTCCAAAATTTCACTCGTTTATGCTAATAACTTTTGAACCGTAAAGGCTGGAAACTAAACTTGCTTCCACCGACTCCTTGGCTCAAGCCGACTCGACTGCACCATTCCGTCATGAAAATCCTTCCGCCATTTTGATTTTTTTTTAACATACTTTTTCTAACTTGTCCTAGATGGTTTTCACGAAAATTTAACCAGATCATCTTCAGACCATGCCAAGTTGTGGAATTCAAGTTGATTCGTCAAACCGTTCTTGAATACCGCGCAAACTAACTTTACGTAGCGCTTGCAAAAACAGACATAAGGCTGTATCTCCGCAACGCTTTCTCGTATTCAGACTAAACTCGGGACATTTAATCACAAGCATGACTTGAGGCGACATGCTGCGTTTCCACACAGCGCCACCTACTGGTCCGGAGATACGAAAAATTGCAATTTTTGGTTATAACTTCTGAACGGTTTGTCCAAAAATCATAAAAGTTGTCTCGTTAGATTCAGGGCGTCATGAACTTTTGAATAAATTTGCCTTTTGTAATGACACTTATCTTAATAGATTCCTTGGGTCACGTCAAGAACATAGATACAAAGTTTGGCATATTTGGACGAACTTCCTGTCCGCCATCTTGATCAAAACCTACTTATTCAAACATGTTGGCATGTCTTCTCGTCTTCTTGTGCTTGGCCCTGATAATTGCTGCTTGCAGCTATATTTTTTAATGTTAACGTTATCGGCCTGATAATAAAATTTGGCCGACATATTAAAGCTGATAAATAATTTATTCTTTCCTTCAGCTGAGACTCTTCAGATGTGCACTGTTTGCCATGATGGTTAAAAAATGCATGAAATATGATTTGACTTTACGGTAAAGTGCAACATGTGCAGCAAAACTCTGTAATATTGGCTACATAGAATTATCATGAGAACATCATAATTGTGTGTTTGAGACATGGATTTTACTGGTTATCGGCTTTCAAATACAAAGAATTATCAGTATCGGCCAAAATTGATATATCAGTTCATCCCTAATTTTCAGATATAATAATTACACAAATAAAAAATGTGCAACAAATGAAATGAACTGAAATATTTGTATACAACTCAGTTGCACATAAGGTGGTTTTCATTATCACTTGTCTTTAAGAGATCATTAACAGTAATTAAGCTCCTCTCTGGTGTTTTTATAGCTAGCTAATGAACTGTGACGTTATGTGACTTTGTTCACAAGCTGTTTTCCTGACGTCATTCTGTGGCTGAACACTATCATGTTCCCTTTAATTGCTCAATCGAATTTAGATAAAAGATTATAAGAGCAATAACGAGCACTGCTGGACTGTTCAAGACCACGAACATGTATTAAAGAAAGAAAGTTGGGTTATTTTTCTTATTTCATGTTTAAACATACGGCTAAGATCAACTTCAAATCTCACACCTGATTACACACACTGCCGTTCAAAAGTTTGGCATCGGTAAGCTTTTTATGTTTTTAAAAGAAGTCTCTTCTGCTCACCAAGGCTGCATTTATTTAAAAAAAAATATTGTGAAATATTGTTACAATTTAAAACCGCTGTTTTCTGTGTGTGTGAATATATATAGTAAAGTGTAATTTATTCCTGTGATCAAAGCTGAATTTATCATCATTACTCCAGTCTTCAGTGTCACATGATCCTTTAGAATCACTATAATATGATGATTTGATGCGCAAGAAACATTTATGATTATTATCAATGTTGAAAACAGGATTTTCAGGATTCTTTGATAGTTCAAGAGAAAAGCATTTAATTAAAAAAAATATATATTTTGCATGTTTATTTGAACTCTGCATGCTGGCAAATCCTCGGTGGTTTTCGAAAAAAGTTTCGCCTTTTTCCACCTTCATTGCCATTGGCTTTTTGGCTTGCTTAGTTGGGGACATTAAATTTAACATTTAATTTAATATTCAACAATATTATTGATTAGGGGTGTCACGATTTCGATTTTAAATCGAAATCGATCGAAAATAAGTCACAATCTCGATAATCGAATTCAAAATCGAATTCAAGAATCGTCGATACTGCCACGCCCCCATGTCACGTCCAGTCGGTTTGCAAAGCGGAAAAAAACAGCGTTGAAGTGCTGCGAGTCCTCTACCTCACAGCCAGTCAAAAGATAGCATGGCTGCAGATGCAGGAGACCCATCGACAGGACTTCTGACCTCCTCTTTCACTAAAGTCGACGGTGTGGGACAGTGGGAGTATTTCTGATTTCCAGTGAGTTATGTTGACAACGTTCACTTTCGCGTTCAAAGTTCGCGCTTAAAAAAAGCCACACTTTGCAAGCTCTGCTACTGTATGTGCGTCAGTGCGTGTACCATTCTTCCACTTTTTAAATTAAAACTTTAAATTGACAAAAACAGCAGACTCAGAACAGTATACATCTTTATACAATAAATCTAGCATGTCACAAATAACTTGATTCTCCACCTCCACGAATGAGACAAGTGTCGTTCATTTCCGCACCTAGTCTATTTTTGCTGCACGCGCCGAGTTAAAGCGACAGCGCACAGTTCGTGGTCAAAATGAACATGACACGAAAATGTTGTAATTTCATCATAAATGCATTTAATTAAATTCTACATTAAATACTAATATTTTTCACAGTCATGTTTGTACTTTAAGACCGAGTTAAAGCAAGGCAAACATATATGTATCTGTTAAACCGTGTTTGTTTTGTTGTGAACTTGAATGTCATCTTCTGTGAATAAGACTGCAGTTACAAAAGAGAAACTACATGGCAGGTTATTTTGCTTAAGTTTCTAATTGACTGAAGATATAAGTTATTCTAACATTATTTTGTTAATAAATGTTTTAAATTTGACAATGTAGTGTGGTACATTGCGAACAAAGGTCATATATTATATTACATAAAAGTCTAGTCTAAAAATGGCATCGCAAACTGTGCTTAAAAAAAATAAATGTAAAAATCGAGAATCGAATCGAACCGTGACCTTAGAATCGAAAATGTAATCGAATCGAGGATTTGGAGAATCGTGACACCCCTACTTAACTGACTGTATTGACACCATTACATGAGACTGAGCTGGACGATGACATCACGGTTTTCTCCAGAGCGGCTATATATATATATATATATATATATATATATATATATATATATATATATTAATATTAAAGACATAAAAATACATATATATATTAAAGTTTTTTAAAACAAAAATGAACCATCACTGAACTTACTTAAGCTGGACACTAGCTATGTTTCCATCCACACGTTTTTATCCGCATTAAGTGATATCGAATGAAAAATGCCTTATGGAAACAGTAAAATTCAATTGAATTTCATGAATATCGCCTCAAATGAAATGCGTTCGGTCTCATGGGATTTTATCGTGATGGATATACGGCTTATGCGATAAACGCTGATGGAAACGTTATTATGGCGCGATCCATTTTGTCTAGCAAAACTTTGTTCGCAAATGTTGGCTTGAATGTTGTGCAAAAATGAATGGAAACACCTTAAAATGTCTCAAATCAATTCGATATACCAATTTGATGGCAAAAACAGCATGTGACGTCATTACACACAGGTTTATATTCGCTTTAAAGCCGTTGGATGGAAACACACTTTCACCAGCTTTATTCACATGAGTTATTATTACCGAACTTCAGATAATTCCATTGACAAGTGGATAGAAACTTGGCTAGTGACGCTATTTTCTTCTAGAAACAAACACTATTTCCTGTAAATTGCTTTGAAACTCTGTGTTGTAAAGAGCGCTGTATAAATAAAGCTGACCTGACTTCTCACAGCACTAGCGCATTGTTGTCCTGTTGTTAGTTTCACTGCTTCTGTTGTTCACATTTGTAAGTCGCTTTGATAAAAGGTCTGAGAAATGAATAAACGTACAGCAACTTTTGCGCGGTGTATGAGCTGTACCCGTATTGACCATGTACGGTTATGTGTCCAGGGTCACGTTGGATGGAACGCAACTGTTTCGAGCTATTTGAGCTTTCACTGTAGTAAGACATTAAGAAAGTTATAAGTTGGATAATTTTTCTAATTTCATATTGACAAATAAACTGTTGAGATCAACTCAAAACTAGTGAGCTAATAAAATATTAAAACTCAGTCGAATCAATAATATTTCATGTAGTTATTTAATTATGCCATCCAGTATCGTGGACATCGCTCTCTCTGTTTTCATACAAACGCATTGTGTGACTATTGTTTTGTAACAGTTTAATCTGAAATGAATATCTCTTATCTCCATAATTATTTATGTGGTGAAATGCTGTTATAAGTGTTATGACTGCATACCGATCTCTTAAATGTCCATCTAGCTTCAGGGTGTGTGTGTGTGTGGTGTGGTGTGTGTATGGGGTGTGTTATCTCAAATAAAGGCCCCTTCAGTGTTGTGTTTGTGTGTGTGTGTTTTGTGTGTGTGTGTGTGTGTGTGTGTGTATGTGTTATGTGTGTTATCTCAGAATAATAAGCCCCTTCAGGTGTGTGTGTGTTGTGTTAGGGCTGCACAGTTCTTGCTAAAATGTGAATCACGATTTTTCGCCATGGGAATTGAGATCACGATTCTCTTACACGATTTCATTTTTTTCAACCAAAATTTATTGCAATCAAGTACAAAAAAACAAACAAAAAAATCCAGGACATTTGGTCTAATAAAATGCAGGAGTAACAAAAAAAATTCTAAATTGTTTAACGCTGGTGTTTTGGGGTTGTGCTAGCCTATGTAGCTGTCTGTGTATTTACATGAACTAAAAGAAAGTGTAGACTATATATAATATTTTCTGGCTAGTTTACTTTAGCTTTTTTTATATAATACACCATACTTTCACCCAAATGGAATATTTAAAAAAAGTTTAAATGGGTAGCCTAAATCTTTTATAAATATTTTTGAGTCTTCATTTTCTTTTTTTGCCTACTCCAGTTCTTGTTACAACTGACTAGACATGCTTATTCTGTGCATTTTGGGCATTTTTTGTGTGAAATCATATTTATTTTGTCCATCAAAGGTGTGCTTTCACTAATTGAGCGTGTTGTGAATTAATTAGAATAGAAATGTTTAAATAATTATCTTTAATAATAACAGAAACAGTGTTGTCATTTACAAGGTTGTTCAGCTTTAAGAAAAGTTTACCCAAAATGCTTAGTGGGCGAGAGCGCGCAGATAGAAGAGAGAAAGAGAAATGAGAATGACTCCATGTTAGTGCGCTGTATCAATGTGTAATCCTGTTCAGTAAATAAACTTCAGTAAATAGTTTGTTTATTTAATTCAAGTCGTCAGTGGTCATTACTGCTTGTTAAGGAAGAAAAGATACGACAGAGCGTGAGCAGTGCAGCAAAAACTCGGCGCCGAAACCCGCACTTCACTGCTGCTCACGCGACGCTCCTGCTCCCGGTGTAAATGCACTCAGTGATTAACATGCACGCCGGAAAAAAATGATTGTGGTGTGTAACGGCCGTATGATTGATTGGTGAATTAATAGTGTTTTGTTATTGTGTGAGTGTGACCAATAACGCGTGAATGCAGCATGATCTGAATGCAGGGAAATACACGGAAGTGAATCGCCATCATTAAGAAATGAGATCGCATTTATGTTTGAATAGAGATCGTGATATTTTTTTCGATTAATCGTGCAGCCCTAGTGTGTGTGTGTGTGTGTTCTCAGAATAAAGCCCCTTCAGAGGTATGTGTGTGTGTGTGTGTGTGTGTGTGTGTGTGTGTGTGTGTGTGTGTGTGTGTGTGTGTGTGTGTGTGTGTGTGTGTGTGTGTTGTGTGTGTGTGTGTGTGTGTTATAATAAACCCCCTCTGCTTCGCGTCCTGATCACCCAGTCAGGGGTTATTTTGAGAGAACACCGGCTGGATTTACATTATCTCTTACATACGCATGTGTGTAACGCAACCTTTGCGAGGCGTTAGAGCTGTACCTGTAGTAAGACATGGGTCGGGGGGGCGCGTCTGGCCGGTCCTGGTCCAGCTCTCGAAACACCACCTCCGGCAGCTTGACGGGCGGGTTCACGTGATGATGATGCGATGAGTCCTTCTTCTTCTCTTTACTCTTGTGCTTCCCCGTTTTCGGAGTGCCTTTCTCCCCGTTGGCCCCGTCTAACCGGTCCTTCCCGATTCCCGGGGTCTCGCCTCCATTACACGGGCCCGTTCCCGACACCGGCGCCTCCTCGGCACCGCTGTCCTCCTCCGAAACCACATCCAGGTTATCGAAGATGCTGATCCGGTGGACCCGGCCGCGGATCTCGAGCTCCACCATGCGCTGGGCTTCGGCGTAGGTCATGGTTTCTCTGACGGGCGAGTCCGAGCGATCGGTCGGGCTCCCCGGCGTCGGCACCGGCCCGGTGACCCCTGAGCCGGTGCTGGAGTCGGGTCCGTCGGCACAGCCGGGTAAGGAGGAGCGCGGGGGGCGGCCCTTGCGCTTCTTCTGCGGGCTGGCCTGAGGCGGAGGCGGGTTCTCGTGGTCATAGTGGTACAGGTGGTACTCGATGCCGCTGTAGCTCTTGTAGACCTTTCGGCAGGTTTCCACCGGACACTCGTACGGGGGTTTGGTTGCACGCAGGTTGTGGCAGAACGTCTTGACGTCGAAGTCCAGTCCCATGCCGTCGATGCACACCGCAGCGGCACGACTTACATCTGTGAGGAAAAAAACACACAAAACTTCATTAACTCGCACTTTGTAACAAAACTTTCCCTCGCGGGTCAAAATGACCCGAGGCCCTAAAATTACACGTTCTTTTTTTTAAAATGAACTTATCCCTATTCCCTAAAAATAAGTCTTTTTGATCACAAGTTGGCTATTAAAGGATTAGTTCGCTTCTAAAAAAACTTTTGCTGATAATTTACTCACCCCCATGTCATCCAAGATGTCCATGTCTTTCTGTCTTCAGTCGAAAAGAAATTAAGCAAATGCTCGCCTTGCTCTGTTCTGTGATGCACGAAATACGCAATTACGTTGAAAAGAACACAGAACAGAGCAAGGTGAGCATTTGTGCTTATAAAACTTAAACTGTTTTATTTATTTTTGAAATGACGATGGTTTGGCTAGATTAGACCCTTATTCATCGTCTGGTGTCGTTTAAAGCCCTTTGAAGCTGCACTGAAACTGTCATTTGGACCTTGAACCGTTTGGGTCCCATTGAAGTCCATTATATGGAGAAAAATCCTGGAATGTTTTCATCAAAAACCTTCATTTCTTTTCGACTGAAGAAAGAAAGACATGGACATCTTGGATGACATGGGGGTGAGTAAATTATCAGCAGAAGTTTTTTTAAAAGTGAACTAATCCTTTAACATGCACTGGAAACATGATGTATTGATAGTCTCTAGTCTCACAAGAACGTTAATTCGGTTACACTTTATTTTAAAGTGTCATTGTTACAGTGTAATTATATATATAAGTACTGAGTAATATTAAGCAATAACTACATGTAGGCTACTTACTATAGGGTTAAGGTGGGATTAGGATTTGGTTATGGGTTAAATGCATGTAATTATGCATATTTTACTGTTATTACTACATGTTACATACCGGTGTGTCACTGTAAAATAAAGTGTTACAGAAAATGCTATGAATTCAATGTGTTCCTTGGCAATTCTGTACTTCCTGAAATGTACAAGTAAATTTTTAGATCAGAAACAACAGCCTTGAAATGACTGAAGTTTAACACTGTAACATGCATTTCCCTCCATTAATATATATATATCTGTTGATTTCTGCAGTTACACATGAACACAAATTATGTCACAGAGTCTCGTTTAATCTGTGTACTACAAAACATGCACTGAAATTCAAACATTAAGCTTTATGGAAACAAACTAGCATCATACTGTGGTACTAAATTATTCCCATAGTCATATACAATGTATTTACATGATACTCTTAAAAAAACTTCAAATAATTTACCATGGTACAGGTTCAAACACATGGTATCTCCATGGTAGTTTTTCATAGTGGCTGACTGTATGCAAACCCTCCTTTACTTTGTAAATGTACCAAATATAAAAACACTAGCACGTGAAATATGAGTTAATATGATAATTTTACTCACAATCAGATCTCTAACAGGTGAAAGTGTTTTGTCGTAAACACTTACTACTCCAGAGTCCACGGCGGATTTCACGCAACCTTCGAGAATGAGGATTGACACTGAGATGAGTTTAATTCACAACAGAAGAGTTTGAGCAGAATTACTAGATCCTTTATGAATTCTGATCATCACACACTGAATAACACCAGGAACTGAAGCTAACGAACAAAGGGGCTAACGCGCGATCCGCATCCGCACATTCACCAATCCTCCACATTGGAACCGGAGTTTTTAAAAGTATTTTGGCGACAGTATTTCTAATTCGTAACATACAGTCAGTCAGCGCAGATATTTGGTCAAATCCAAAACAGGAAATCTCCATACGTCCTTGATTATTTTTATGCTTCTCTCTGTACTGACGAATCAGCCGTTCACAGTCACACGTTTGCCCTGCTGCGTTTGTACATTCAGTATGCGAGTAGAAAAACAAATAATGCTGCAAGTAATGTTTGATTAGTGTTGTTTTGGCTGTAATATTTGGATTGTTTGTATAGAATAAGGCATACTGGCTCTAATTCATGGGCAGCAGTGTGAATATGAGGGGATTGGGTGTGTGAACGCTTTGCATCAGATATTTGAATGTGTCGCATGAGCGCAGTGGCCGGTTCTGGCCTGCAGAGGGCGCTGCTTTACCTAAATCAATCACATCATATTAACAAATAAACATGTTTACAGCTGTTTACAGGTGCATGCAGGGTGAACTTTCCCTTTAAAAAGTCGACACAAGAACAAATGTAGGGCGGGGCTTGGGAGTTGATTGGAGGGTTGTGGTTTGCTATTGGTTGATCTCATGTGAGTGACAGGTGGCCCCGCCCTCGCGCCAGTAAACACGTCATCAGAGAAGAGGTAGGGAAGTTATTTTGATTCAAGATTTAATTTAGAGGCTTTTACAATATAATTTTCATTTTCACTTGTTCTCATTTATTTTGAACACATTTGACAATCAAAGATCTAAGTGATCTTGTATTTCAGTAAAAACACAAATGACTTTAGCTCCATATGTGAGACAAGTATGAATGCCTGTATGGCTCATAAGAAAAAAATCATGCTTTGTAAATCATAATTATGACATTAGTCGAAATTATGATATAAAAATGTGAAATTATTAGTCAAGTTAAGTCACCGTCATTTATATAGCGTTTTTACAATACAAATTGTTTCAAATCAGCTTCACAGTGATAATAGGCAACAAATATTGTTTTGGCTTTGCAGCAGCTCTAGAAGAAATTCATTATATTATGATTTGGATTAATTTCTCAATGTAAAAAATCATTAGTTATTAACTTAGGGACCACTACACAGCATTGTTTTCAACGTGTTGTGTTTTTATGTGTTTTTAGTTTCATCAACTTTTAATGCGTTCTTGGCTGTTCATTTACACTACAACTGCGTTTTGGTGGCCTGAGAACACAAACTTTGAAGTAGGTTTCAAAGTGCAAGTTTTTTAAAAGATTTGAAAGCGATACCGCTATCATCTCCGTGTAAACTTCAGAAACATGAATAATACACATGTGTATTACGTGTTAAGTTCATAGGCATGCGTGTGTGCGTTAGTCTTTCTTTTACAAATTGACATCAACCAAATTACTTGTCTGGCATGAATTATAACAGTGATTTTAGTCGTTTCCGTGGCTCCGGGAATCATTTTGATAATGTTTTCATCTGTAAAGGGGAAAAGCGTTTGTCTTAAAAAAACTTTTATTGTGTTAATAAGGCCTTTGCAGGGGAGAGTCAAGTTGAAATGTTCTCTGCTGACACTTCAGGGATGCATTGTGGTCGTGTCTAGGCGCAGGTTCTCAATCTGATCTGGATACGGCCCGGATCCGGCTGACTACATCATGTGTTGTGGTCGTGTCTAGGCTCAGGTCCTCCATCTGATCTGGATCCGGCCCGGATCCGGCTGACTACATCATGTGTTGTGGTCGTGTCTAGGCTCAGGTCCTACATCTGATCTGGATATGGCCCGGATCTGGCTGACTACATCATGTGTTGTGGTCATGTCTAGGCGCAGGTCCTCCATCTGATCTGGATACGGCCCGGATCTGGCTGACTACATCATGCGTTGTGGTCGTGTCTAGGCTCAGGTCCTCCATCTGATCTGGATACGGCCCGGATCCGGCTGACTACATCATGTGTTGTGGTCGTGTCTAGGCGCAGATCCTCCATCTGATCTGGATACGGCCCGGATCCGGCTGACTACATCATGTGTTGTGGTCGTGTCTAGGCTCAGGTCCTCCATCTGATCTGGATGCAGCCCGGATCCGGCTGACTACATCATGAGTTGTGGTCGTGTCTAGGCTCAGGTCCTCCATCTGATCTGGATACGGCCCGGATCCGGCTGACTACATCATGTGTTGTGGTGGTGTCTAGGCTCAGGTCCTCCATCTGATCTGGATGCAGCCCGGATCCGGCTGACTACATCATGAGTTGTGGTCGTGTCTAGGCTCAGGTCCTCCATCTGATCTGGATACGGCCCGGATCCGGCTGACTACATCATGAGTTGTGGTCGTGTCTAGGCTCAGGTCCTCCATCTGATCTGGATGCAGCCCGGATCCGGCTGACTACATCATGAGTTGTGGTCGTGTCTAGGCTCAGGTCCTCCATCTGATCTGGATACGGCCCGGATCCGGCTGCCTTCATCATGTGTTGTGGTCGTGTCTAGACTCAGGTCCTCCATCTGATCTGGATACGGCCCGGATCCGGCTGACTACATCATGCGTTGTGGTCGTGTCTAGGCTCAGGTCCTCCATCTGATCTGGATACGGCCCGGATCCGGCTGACTACATCGTGTGTTGTGGTCGTGTCTAGGCTCAGGTCCTCCATCTGATCTGGATACGGCCCGGATCCAGCTGACTACATCATGTGTTGTGGTCGTGTCTAGGCTCAGGTCCTCCATCTGATCTGGATACGGCCCGGATCCGACTGACTACATCATGTGTTGTGGTCGTGTCTAGGCGCAGATCCTCCATCTGATCTGGATACGGCCCGGATCCGGCTGACTACATCATGTGTTGTGGTCGTGTCTAGGCTCAGGTCCTCCATCTGATCTGGATACGGCCCGGATCCGGCTGACTACATCATGTGTTGTGGTCGTGTCTAGGCACAGATCCTCCATCTGATCTGGATACGGCCCGGATCCGACTGACTACATCATGTGTTGTGGTCGTGTCTAGGCGCAGATCCTCAATCTGATCTGGATACGGCCCGGATCCGGCTGACTACATCATGTGTTGTGGTCGTGTCTAGGCGCAGATCCTCCATCTGATCTGGATACGGCCCGGATCCGGCTGACTACATCATGTGTTGTGGTCGTGTCTAGGCGCAGATCCTCCATCTGATCTGGATACGGCCCGGATCCGACTGACTACATCATGTGTTGTGGTCGTGTCTAGGCTCAGGTCCTCCATCTGATCTGGATACGGCCCGGATCCAGCTGACTACATCATGTGTTGTGGTCGTGTCTAGGCTCAGGTCCTCAATCTGATCTGGATACGGCCCGGATCCGGCTGACTACATCATGTGTTGTGGTCGTGTCTAGGCTCAGGTCCTCCATCTGATCTGGATACGGCCCGGATCCGACTGACTACATCATGTGTTGTGGTCGTGTCTAGGCGCAGATCCTCAATCTGATCTGGATACGGCCCGGATCCGGCTGACTACATCATGTGTTGTGGTCGTGTCTAGGCTCAGGTCCTCCATCTGATCTGGATACGGCCCGGATCCGGCTGACTACATCATGTGTTGTGGTCGTGTCTAGGCTCAGGTCCTCCATCTGATCTGGATACGGCCCGGATCCGGCTGACTACATCATGTGTTGTGGTCGTGTCTAGGCGCAGATCCTCCATCTGATCTGGATACGGCCCGGATCCGGCTGACTACATCATGGGTTGTGGTCGTGTCTAGGAGGGGTGCAACGGATCAAAAAACTCACGGTTCGGATTGTTTCTCGGATCAGAGTCACGGATCGGATCATTTTTCGGATCAGCAAAAAAAAAAAAAAAAAAAGACAAATAAACATAGGTTTTGTCTTTTTGTTAATTAACACTTTGATGATGAATGGTTAAATTAAAATATATAAAATCAACTTAAAGTGCACAAGGCATAATTGTAGGAGCCTAATTTTGCTTTTGTTCAGTGACAATTATTGCATATGTGTTGCATTTCAGTATTTGAATATTTGTGTTTTGATTGTAACTTTCTTTCTTTGTGTGTACTAATTAGATAAATATGCTCTATATTTACTTTGAAATATGTTATGTAAAAATTGTGCTCTGGCCCTTTAAGAATTTCGACTGTAAGTGAGGGGATTGGAAATAGAGTGGAATCGTACAGTTTTCTTTACCGCATCCGTGATATTTAGGATTTAAGATTATATTTTGTTTCTTTTCTTTTCTTTGTTTGATTTACTAACGAGTTTGGATTAAAAGGAAGAATGTACATGAAGAAAACGGTGCATGTGAATTGTTTTTTATTGGACACGGAGCGAGTTGACTGGAATTCTTGCGATGCGCACTCACAATAATAATATCTTCTTTTTAGAGATATTAGGGGGGTTGACTTACCGAAACGGGCCAATCAAGAGGATGCTCTCTGTCTTACATGCGCACGGCACACACGCAAGGTCTCTCGCTCTCTCCTGTGCGCGCGCTACACGGTTTGGAGCACATATGTTCTGTCTCGCATGCGCGCTCATGCACGCTCGCTCGCTAGATCCCGGGAGATTTGAACTAATTTGCGGGCATCAGGAAGCCAAAATGCTCCTATACAGGGGATTTAAATGACGCGGGGCGTTCAAGCTCCTCCGTTCCTCTGCTCGCCATGACCACGCTGTGTGTGGTGGACTGAATATGCGCACTTTTTTTTTTTTTCATAAATCAATCCGCGGATCACGTGTGTGCCGAACCGAAGATATTGATCCGAACGGATCACGGATCAATGACGATCCGTTGCACCACTAGTGTCTAGGCTCAGGTCCTCAATCTGATCTGGATACGGCCCGGATCCGGCTGACTACATCATGTGTTGTGGTCGTGTCTAGGCGCAGGTCCTCAATCTGATCTGGATACGGCCCGGATCGGACTGACTACATCATGTGTTGTGGTGGTGTCTAGGCGCAGGTCCTCATCTGATCTGGATAACGGCCCGGATCCGGCTTGACTACATCATGTGTTGTGGTCGGTGTCTAGGCGCAGGTCCTCAATCTGAATCTGGATACGGCCCGGATCCGGCTGACTACATCATGTGTTGTGGTCGTGTCTAGGCGCAGGTCCTCCATCTGATCTGGATACGGCCCGGATCCGGCTGACTACATCACGTTGTTGTGGTCGTGTCTAGGCGCAGGTCCTCCATCTGATCTGGATACGGCCCGGATCCGGCTGACTACATCATGTGTTGTGGTCGTGTCTAGGCGCAGGTCCTCCATCTGATCTGATACGGCCCGGATCCGGCTGACTACATCATGTGTTGTGGTGGTGTCTAGGCGCAGGTCCACCATCTGATCTGGATACGGCCCGGATCCGCTGACTACATCATTTTGGTTTGTGGTTGTTCTAGGCGCAGGTCAAGATCTATCTGGATTACGCCCGGATCCGAGCTGACTTACATCATGTGTTGTGGTCGTGTTTAGTCTGCATGGTCCTACATCTGATCTGGATACGGCCCGGATCCGGCTATGACTAGCCATCATGTGGATTTGTGTTGTCTAGGCGCGGTCACTCATCGTGTCTGATCGGCCCGGATCCGCTGACTACATCAGTGTTGTGGTGGTGGATCTAGGCGCAGTTCTCCATCTGATCTGGATACGCGCCGGTCCGGCCTGAGGACAACATCAGTGTTTGATGTGCTGTGTCTAGGCGCAGGTCCCATCTGATCTGGATACGGCCCGGATCCGGCTGACTACATCAGTGTTGTGGTCGTGTCTAGGCGCAGGTCCTCATCTGATCTGGATACGGCCCGGATCCGGACTGACTACATCATGTGTTTGTGTGTGTCTAGGCGCAGGTCCTCATCTGATCTGGATACGGCCCGGATCCGGCTGACTACATCATGTGTTGTGGTGCGTGTCTAGGCGCAGGTCCTCAATCTGATCTGGATACGGCCCGGATCCGGCTGACTACATCATGTGTTGTGGTCGTGTCTAGGCGCAGGTCCCCATCTGATCTGGATACGGCCCGGATCCGGCTGACTACATCATGTGTTGTGGTCGTGTCTAGGCGCAGGTCCTCCATCTGATCTGGATACGGCCCGGATCCGGCTGACTACATCATGTGTTGTGGTCGTGTCTAGGCGCAGGTCCACCATCTGATCTGGATACGGCCCGGATCCGGCTGACTACATCATGTGTTGTGGTCGTGTCTAGGCGCAGGTCCACCATCTGATCTGGATACGGCCCGGATCCGGCTGACTACATCATGTTGTTGTGGTGTGTCTAGGCGCAGGTCCACCATCTGATCTGGATACGGCCCGGATCCGGCTGACTACATCATGTGTTGTGGTCGTGTCTAGGCGCAGGTCCACCATCTGATCTGGATACGGCCCGGATCCGCTGACTACATCATGTGTTGTGGTCGTGTCTAGGCGCAGGTCCTCCATCTGATCTGGATACGGCCCGGATCCGGACTGACTACATCATGTGTTCTGGTCGTGTCTAGGCCAGGTCCCCATCTGATCTGGATACGGCCCGGATCCGGCTGACTACATCATGTGTTGTGGTGTGTCTAGGCGCAGGTCCCCATCTGATCTGGATACGGCCCGGATCCGGCTGACTACATCATGTGTTGTGGTCGTGTCTAGGCTCAGGTCCTCATCTGATCTGGATACGGCCCGGATCCGGCTGACTACATCATGTGTTGTGGTCGTGTCTAGGCGCAGGTCCACCATCTGATCTGGATACGGCCCGGATCCGGCTGACTACATCATGTGTTGTGGGTGTGTCTAGGCGCAGGTCCACCATCTGATCTGGATACGGCCCGGATCCGGCTGACTACATCATGTGTTGTGGTCGTGTCTAGGCGCAGGTCCACCATCTGATCTGGATACGGCCCGGATCCGACTGACTACATCATGTGTTCTGGTCGTGTCTAGGCGCAGGTCCTCAATCTGATCTGGATACGGCCGGATCCGACTGACTACATCATGTGTTGTGGTCGTGTCTAGGCTCAGGTCCTCATCTGATCTGGATACGGCCCGGATCCGGCTGACTACATCATGTGTTGTGGTCGTGTCTAGGCGCAGGTCCCAATCTGATCTGGATACGGCCCGGATCCGGCTGACTACATCATGTGTTGTGGTCGTGTCTAGGCGCAGGTCCACCATTCTGATCTGGATACGGCCCGGATCGGCTGACTACATCATGTGTTGTGGTCGTGTCTAGGCGCAGGTCCACCATCTGATCTGGATACGGCCCGGATCCGGCTGACTACATCATGTGTTGTGGTCGTGTCTAGGCGCAGGTCCGCAATCTGATCTGGATACGGCCCGGATCCGACTGACTACATCATGTGTTCTGGTCGTGTCTAGGCGCAGGTCCTCAATCTGATCTGGATACGGCCTGGATCCGGCTGACTACATCATGTGTTGTGGTCGTGTCTAGGCGCAGGTCCACCATCTGATCTGGATACGGCCCGGATCCGACTGACTACATCATGTGTTTGGTCGTGTCTAGGCGCAGGTCCTCAATCTGATCTGGATACGGCCCGGATCCGGCTGACTACATCATGTGTTGTGGTCGTGTCTAGGCGCAGGTCCTCAATCTGATCTGGATACGGCCCGGATCCGACTGACTACATCATGTGTTGTGGTGGTGTCTAGGCGCAGGTCCTCAATCTGATCTGGATACGGCCCGGATCCGCTGACTACATCATGTGTGTTGCGTGTCTAGGCGCAGGTCCTCAATCTGATTTGGATACGGCCCGGATCCGACTGACTACATCATGTGTTCTGGTCGTGTCTAGGCGCAGGTCCTCAATCTGATCTGGATACGGCCCGGATCCGGGCTGACTACATCATGTGTTGTGGTCGTGTCTAGGCGCAGGTCCTCAATCTGATCTGGATACGGCCCGGATCCGACTGACTACATCATGTGTTGTGGTGTGTCTAGGCGCAGGTCCTCAATCTGATCTGGATACGGCCCGGATCCGGCTGACTACATCATGTGTTGTTCCCGTGTCTAGGCGCAGGTCCTCAATCTGATTTGGATACGGCCCGGATCCGACTGACTACATCATGTGTTCTGGTCGTGTCTAGGCGCAGGTCCTCAATCTGATCTGGATACGGCCCGGATCCGGCTGACTACATCATGTGTTGTGGTCGTGTCTAGGCGCAGGTCCTCCATCTGATCTGGATACGGCCCGGATCCGGCTGACTACATCATGTGTTGTGGCCGTGTCTAGGCGCAGGTCCTCAATCTGATTTGGATACGGCCCGGATCCGACTGACTACATCATGTGTTCTGGCCGTGTCTAGGCGCAGGTCCTCAATCTGATCTGGATACGGCCCGGATCCGGCTGACTACATCATGTGTTGTGGTCGTGTCTAGGCGCAGGTCCTCAATCTGATCTGGATACGGCCCGGATCCGACTGACTACATCATGGTTCTGGTCGTGTCTAGGCCAGGTCCTCAATCTGATCTGGATACGGCCCGGATCCGGCTGACTACATCATGTGTTGTGGTCGTGTCTAGGCTCAGGTCCTCCATCTGATCTGGATACGGCCCGGATCCGGCTGACTACATCGTGGTTGTGGTCGTGTCTAGGCGCAGGTCCTCAATCTGATCTGGATACGGCCCAGATCCGGCTGACTACATCATGGGTTGTGGTCGTGTCTAGGCTCAGGTCCTCCATCTGATCTGGATACGGCCCGGATCCGGCTGACTACATCATGGTTGTGGTCGTGTCTAGGCTCAGGTCCTCCATCTGATCTGGATACGGCCCGGATCCGGCTGACTACATCGTGTGTTGTGGTCGTGTCTAGGCGCAGGTCCTCAATCTGATCTGGATACGGCCCGGATCCGGCTGACTACATCGTGTGTTGTGGTCGTGTCTAGGCGCAGGTCCTCAATCTGATCTGGATACGGCCCGGATCCGGCTGACTACATCATGTGTCGTGGTCGTGTCTAGGCTCAGGTCCTCCATCTGATCTGGATACGGCCCGGATGCAACCAAATAATAATTTTACATGATTTGAATTATTGAAATTGATAATGTGTTATGTGTATGCCAGGTTAAAGAGATGTGTTTTTAGTCTAGATTTGAACTGACAGAGTGTGTCTGCTTCCCAGACAATGTAAAGACTGTTCCAGAGTTTTGGTGCTAAATAGGAAAAGGATCTACCGCCAGCAAGGGATTTTTGATATTTTAGGTATTATCAAATGGCCAGATTTTTGAGATTGCAATAGATGTGAAGGACTATAATGCGCTAAGAGCTTGCTCAAGTACTGGGGAGCTAAACCATTTAGTGCTTTGTAAGTAATCAGCAATATTTTAAAATTTATTCGATGTTTAATAGGGAGTCAATGCAGTGTTGACAGAACCGGGCTAATATGGTCATAATTCCTGGTTCTGGTAAGAACTCTAGCGGCTGCGTTTTGAACTAGCTGTAGTTTGTGTATTAAGCGTGCAGGGCAACCGCCAAGTAGAGCATTACAATAATCTAGCCTTGAGCTCACGAATGCATGAAATAATTGTTCTGCATTTGTCATTGATAGCATATGACGTAATTTAGATATTTGTCCAGATGGAAGAATGCGTTTTTACAGATGCTAGACATGTGACTTTCAAATGAACCCAGGTTCCTAATCGGCGACGAAGACTTGACAGTAGTCTAGATTACTACGTGCAGAGGTTTTTTGTCTAATAATTAGAAACTCTCTGTTTTTTCAGAATTAAGTGGTAGGAAATTACTAGTCATCCAATTTTTTATATCATCTGTGCATTCCGTTCATTTTGTGAATTTGAACCTCTCTCACTGTACAACATAGGAGCCACAACCACAGAAATCACCATGATTGGGTCAATAACAGGAGTATTGAATCTGACAGCAGCTACTAAACGACTTCATAATGCTTTGTCTAAGTGATTTTATATGGATAATAATAAAAGACTTGCGTGCAATAGGCATTAATACTGTTTCCTTTGCAATGACATTAGCTAGGGTGACCAACTGTTCTGTTTTCCCAGGACATGTCCTGTTTTCATATAACAATATAACACATTTCTATCCATACAGAGGAGGCATAACCTACTTTAAATGTATTGAAATTAATAAGGTTTCTTTGAGTAAACTTCGAGTATCATTTGAGTAGGCCTATCTGTTTGACTGGCCGAGTGTCCTGTTTTATCAGGACAAAATATGGTCACCCTATATTAGCCAATCACAGAATCAGTGTGTGTGTGTGTGTGTGTGTGTGTGTGTGTGTGTGTGTGTGTGTGTGTGTGTGTGTGTGTGTGTGTGTGTGTGTGTGTGTGTGTGTGTGTGTGTGTGTGTGTGTGTGTGTGTGTGTGTGCAAAAGAGAACCTCAAGGAACATATTTATATACTTTACAAAAATAAATTTCATGACACCTTTAAGTTAAACAACTATTTCCCAAAACAGGCACTGCTTAAAGATAGCTTCAGATTTGATCTTCTCAGGGAACAGATTGAGAAGGAAGTAGGGACCGTGACCGACAGCTGTACATATTAGGGAGACAACCATTTTTTTCATAAAATTTCATTAAAAAAGTCATAAAATATATTAATATCAGTTATTCTTCCCAATAATGTTCCACCCTCAAAATGTACAGTTCCACTGAATCATAGAAAAGAATCGACTCAAATGAACAATTCGTTTGCTGTTCGGACAGTAGGCCTAGTAATAGAGTAAGTTCAGTCAGTTGTCGGTGGAGATTTTGAGAAATGCTGCTGGTTCCAGAAAACCATTCGAGAGACTGAGAACGGAAAGATGGATCGACGCATCAGGACAAATGAAGGGGAAACGGCTCATATCACTTCAACATATAAAGTCGGAGAAAGTTGCAGACAATGCGATGAGGAATCACCGCGAGCGGTCAGTCTCTCTCTCTCTCTCTCTCCTCTCTCTCTCTCTCTCTCTCTCTCTCTCTCTCTCCTCTCTCTCTCTCTCTCTCTCTCTGTTGTTCACACTGTAGAGTGAAGATACTAGTGTCAGTGCGAGTTGAATCTTGTTTATTGCTATAAGACACACGTGTACATGCAGTGAGCTGAAGTTAATGTGGACAGAAGCTCAGAGGAATCGGTTACTGAACTGATTCTGAATGCAGATATTGTTGAGATCTAGAAGAGACATGAGTAATATAGCTTATTTTAGGAGATGTCTGAGAAGAAGCCTTTCTTTGCTCTCAGTTTAATATCATTGTTGTCCAGGAATGCTTGAGAGATGAAGGAGATCTGGTTCGAGGTGTTTGCTCGTGTCTTCTGCTTCATTGTGCATGAACTTTCATCTCTGATGAACTTTCTTCATAAGCATTTCCCTTAAAAAAGTTGACAACTCACTCACACATCAAAAACATCAATTCAATTAAATATGAGGGATTCATAAATCAATATGCTCCTCAGACTGTTCAGTGATCAGAGATCTTCAGCTCATGATGATTATAATGTATTTTTACATGCCTTCATCTGATATCTTATATTACTGTATAATCAGACAACTGTTACGCTAGTTTAAATAAAAGCTCTTGATGATGGACTGAAAGAAGTTTTGAGTTCTGAAAGTTGCGTACATTTGCATACAGGTTTTTTAAAGCAGTTTTTTCCTTTTTTGTAGGCAAGAGGAGGGGAACAAGTAAAGAAAAACAAAACTAGTATATAAAATTATTATTAATTCACTGACCAGGTCTCTCTCTCTCTCTCTCCTCTCTCTCTCTCTCTCTCCTCTCTCTCTCTCCTCCTCTCTCTCTCCTCTCTCTCCCTAACACTAAACACTGCATGCTTTTTCATCAAATCTTCCTTCCGCCGCCCTTTCTGTCAATTTCTTTTACTTCATAAACTTTCTATGGGGATTTTGTGTAATGGTTGTGGGGAGAACAGTAGCAAGCGAAAAACAACAAGATAGAAAGATGGATGGATGGATGGATAGATATCCATCCATCCATCCTATTGTTGAGGAGGCTTTATTATGAGTGTGTGTGTGTGTGTGTGTGTGGTGTGTGTGTGTGTGTGTGTGTGTGTGTGTGTGTGTGTGTGTGTGTGTGTGTGTGTGTGTGTGTGTGTGTGTGTGTTTGTCTGTGTGTGTTTGAGCAGCACGACTCCAGCGGCTCTGATGATCGAAGCACATGTGAAGCTGTCCTGTGTGTTCACGCAGTTGTTCAGGTCTGCAGGTGTGGTGTGTGTGTGTGTGTGTGTGTGTGTGTGTGTGTGTGTGTGTGTGTGTGTGTGTGTGTGTGTGTGTTTGCCATATAAGGAGAAACTGAGTGTGAAATCTGCAGATGTGATGCTGTGTGTGACTGAGACATGAGTGTGTTTTATGGGCTGTCGGGTTGTCACACAGACCTGCACTTTATCCACATGCAAAATGAAGCTAAACATGATCAATCTTTGTGTGTGTGTGTGTGTGTGTGTGTGTGTGTGTGTGTGTGTGTGTGAGAGAGAGAGAGAGAGAGAGAGAGAGAGAGAGAGAGAGAGAGAGAGAGAGAGAGAGAGAGAGAGGTATAAAAGATAAAGCTCGAAGAGCTCTATACGTCATTATGAAAAATTCTAAAAAATTGAATTACCAATTCCAATCTGGTGTAAATCTTTGCAGTGTGTGTGTGTGTGTGTGTGTGTGTGTGTGTGTGTGTGTGTGTGTGTGTGTGTGTGTGTGTGTGTGTGTGTGTGTGTGTGTGTGTGTGTGTGTGTGTGTGTGTGTGTGTGTGTGTGTTTGGCATGAAATGTGTCCCAGAGATATGTGAGACTCACACATAAGAATCCATTAGAGCTTCATAATAATTCTTTATATGCATCATGTTCATATCGGCGTCAGTGAAGAAACACGTTCATCAAACCCCGATTCCCGTGTCTCTGCAAAGATGATGACCACTACTCCTCCCAGTAATCCCAGTGATCATCACTGCCATCTGGCTCACTGCGGGACACGCATATCACTCATACTGTTACATTCTGCCATACACGCACACACACACACACACACACACCACACACACACACACACACCACACCACGCACACACACACACCACACACACACACGCACACGCACACACACACACTGATTCTGAAGCGGAAAATACTCGGGCACTATTTACTGGTAACATCAGATATTTGTCATTATCAGGAGCCACAAATATTCCTCCATTGTATTATTATACATTATATTCAACATTATATATAGTAAAATATAGTGTATAAAATAGACATTAAACTCCAAAAAACGTGAATTTTTTTCTCACACAGTAATTTTAGTTTATTTTGGGTGAACTATACACAATATATTTTGTCACTATCCATGATAGAGATTGTTGCATTTTTGTATTGCGATATATTGTTACTCCCCTTTATACTATAGAGTATTTATATATGATCTATCATATCTAGAACTCTAGAACATTTAGTCAAGTTAAAAAACTATTAATTATGAATTAAAAGGCTGCACATCTGAGTGAAATATTGATGGTGTTTTTGTTCCTCTCCTCTGAGAATCTGCTTTTGGTTTCAGAAGTGTTTGTGTGTCTGTATGGGGCGATAACATGGTATTAAGTGGGGAAAGGAAAAGTTCATTATGTTTTGATGAAAGATTATAAAGACAAATATTTTATTTTTGGGATAGCATCTGATGATGCATAGGAACATTTATTAAAGAGCCCTATTTTCAAAGTCTTGATGTAGTTTTCAGGCTCTACTAGAACAGGTTTTCCTGCTTGAATGTTGATTATTTTCCTCATATTCTCCATTGTTGCGGCTCCTCTCTTCCCAGTCTGTCAGAAACGCTCTGTTTACTTCCTGTCTCTATGAAGCCCCTCCTCCTGCTCTGATTGGTCGGCTAGGATCAGTGTGTTGTGATTGGTCGAGCGCTTCGAGTGTGTTTGGGAAATGTCCCGCCCCTTCCCATAACCACCAGTTTAACACACTACTAACTAACTCAACCAGGCCCCGCCCCTTTATTCTGCGTATGAATTATTATAATGAGGAATATTGTGACGTGTTCGTTCCCGTAAGAAACTCCAGATACAATGGAGGCGTTTCAGGAGTTCAGAAACTCTGATATAGAGAATATCATAACCTCGTTCTGACACACACACTTCAGTCATTTCCATACAACCGCTTTCCTAAAAACAAACGTACTCCGGAAAAACTTTAGTCATGAATAAAGTCTGTGTGACGATGCGGTTTTAAATCTGTGCATGTGTGTGTGAAATAAGAATATGACAGTCTATAATGTGTGAGTATTTTACATCTGAGTATCTGTTTGACATCTGATCTGTTTCTCTAGAGCATCTTTCTTAAATGTGTTTCCTCAAATTTCCAATTTATGAGGAACAAATACAAAGAACTATTGCAGTGAGGAAGTGAATGGTTTACCATCGTTTTCAATGTGACTGATGACTTCATGATGCCAGTCTTCTTTACGGTCAAACCACGAATGATCTCACTGAAGACACGACTAAAATATTCAATACTCTCAGAAAAGAAAATGTATGTCATAATTTACTCACCCTTGTGTCGATTTAAACATCAAATCCATTTCCTCTCTTATTAAAATCTGCTTGTTTTGTTTTCTCACGGTTCCTAATTCCACTTTCTCGAACAGCACGCCACAAAACCACCATCACTAGCCTCTGTTTTCCCAGAGAGAGACACTAGCCTGGTTTCCATTACAGATTTGCACAAAACCTTTGCAGTATTTTCTGAATGTCGATAAAAAAACGATTGCGAAAAAAATAATGCCGTTTCCATTAAACAATGTTATGCGACTAAAGCGTCATTTTTTTCCCTCTCGCAATAAGTCATTCCAAAAATCATGGCAATGGATGTTAACGCAGGTCCACTAGCACACTAGCCATTATTTTTTAACCTAACTGGCTCTTGCTGAAGCTCAAATGTGATGCGTACACGGAAATGAACCTCATTGGCTCTTGCTGAAGCTCAAACGTGATGCGTGACACGTGAATGAACCTCATTGGCTCTTGCGAAGCTCAAACGTGATGCGTGAACACGTGAATGAACCTCATTGGCTCTTGCTGAAGCTCAAACGTGATGCGTGACACGAGAATGAACCTCATTGGCTCTTGCTGAAGCTCAAATGTGATGCGTAACACGAGAATGAACCTCATTGGTTCTTGCTGAAGCTCAAACGTGATGCGTGACACGTGAATGAACCTCATTGGCTCTTGCTGAAAGCTCAAACGTGATGCGTAACAAAGAATGAACCTCATTGGCTCTTGCTAAGCTCAAACGTGATGCGTGACACGTGAATGAACCTCATTGGCTCTTGTTGAAGCTCAAACGTGATGCGTACACGAGAATGAACCTCATTGGCTCTTGCAGAAGCTCAAACGTGATGCGTAACACGGAATGAACCTCATTGGCTCTTGCTTAAGCTCAAACGTGATGCGTAACACGAGAATGAACCTCATTGGCTCTTGCTGAATCTCAAACGTGATGCGTAACACAGAATGAACCTCATTGGCTCTTGCTTAAGCTCAAACTGTGATGCGTAACACGAGAATGAACCTCATTGGCTCTTGCTGAAGCTCAAACGTGATGCGTAACACGATGAATGAACCTCATTGGCTCTTGCTGAAGCTCAAACGTGATGCGTAACACGTGAATGAACCTCATTGGCTCTTGCTGAAGCTCAAACGTGATGCGTAACACGAGAATGAACCTCATTGGCTCTTGCTGAAGCTCAAATGTGATGCGTAACACAAGAATGAACCTCATTGGCTCTTGCTTTAAGCTCAAACGTGATGCGTAACACAAGAATGAACCTCATTGGCTCTTGCTAAGCTCAAACGTGATGCGTAACACGGAATGAACCTCATTGGCTCTTGTGAAGCTCAAACTGTGATGCGTAACACAAGAATGAACCTCATTGGCTCTTGCTTAAGCTCAAACGTGATGCGTAACACGAGAATGAACCTCATTGGCTCTTGCTGAAGCTCAAACGTGATGCGTAACACGTGAATGAACCTCATTGGCTCTTGTTGAAGCTCAAACGTGATGCGTGACACGTGAATGAACCTCATTGGCTCTTGCAGAAGCTCAAACGTGATGCGTAACACAAGAATGAACCTCATTGGCTCTTGCTGAAGCTCAAACGTGATGCGTAACACAAGAATGAACCTCATTGGCTCTTGCTTAAGCTCAAACGTGATGCGTAACACAAGAATGAACCTCATTGGCTCTTGCTTAAGCTCAAACGTGATGCGTGACACGTGAATGAACCTCATTGGCTCTTGTTGAAGCTCAAACGTGATGCGTGACACGTGAATGAACCTCATTGGCTCTTGCAGAAGCTCAAACGTGATGCGTAACACAAGAATGAACCTCATTGGCTCTTGCTTAAGCTCAAACGTGATGCGTAACACAAGAATGAACCTCATTGGCTCTTGCTGAAGCTCAAACGTGATGCGTAACACAAGAATGAACCTCATTGGCTCTTGTTGAAGCTCAAACGTGATGCGTGACACGTGAATGAACCTCATTGGCTCTTGCAGAAGCTCAAACGTGATGCGTAACACGAGAATGAACCTCATTGGCTCTTGCAGAAGCTCAAACGTGATGCGTAACACTAGAATGAATCTCATTGGCTCTTGCTGAAGCTCAAACGTGATGCGTAACACGAGAATGAACCTCATTGGCTCTTGCTGAAGCTCAAACGTGATGCGTAACACGAGAATGAACCTCATTGGCTCTTGCTGAAGCTCAAACGTGATGCGTAACATGAGAATGAACCTCATTGGCTCTTGCTGAAGCTCAAACGTGATGCGTAACACGAGAATGAACCTCATTGGCTCTTGCAGAAGCTCAAACGTGATGCGTAACACGAGAATGAACCTCATTGGCTCTTGCTGAAGCTCAAACGTGATGCGTAACACGAGAATGAACCTCATTGGCTCTTGCTGAAGCTCAAACGTGATGCGTGACACGAGAATGAACCTCATTGGCTCTTGCAGAAGCTCAAACGTGATGCGTGACACGTGAATGAACCTCATTGGCTCTTGCTGAAGCTCAAACGTGATGCGTAACACAAGAATGAACCTCATTGGCTCTTGCTTAAGCTCAAACGTGATGCGTAACACAAGAATGAACCTCATTGGCTCTTGCTTAAGCTCAAACGTGATGCGTAACACAAGAACGAACCTCATTGGCTCTTGCTTAAGCTCAAACGTGATGCGTAACACAAGAATGAACCTCATTGGCTCTTGTTGAAGCTCAAACGTGATGCGTGACACGAGAATGAACCTCATTGGCTCTTGCAGAAGCTCAAACGTGATGCGTAACACAAGAATGAACCTCATTGGCTCTTGCTTAAGCTCAAACGTGATGCGTAACACAAGAATGAACCTCATTGGCTCTTGCTTAAGCTCAAACGTGATGCGTAACACAAGAATGAACCTCATTGGCTCTTGCTTAAGCTCAAACGTGATGCGTAACACAAGAATGAACCTCATTGGCTCTTGCTTAAGCTCAAACGTGATGCGTAACACAAGAACGAACCTCATTGGCTCTTGCTTAAGCTCAAACGTGATGCGTAACACAAGAATGAACCTCATTGGCTCTTGTTGAAGCTCAAACGTGATGCGTGACACGTGAATGAACCTCATTGGCTCTTGCAGAAGCTCAAACGTGATGCGTAACACAAGAATGAACCTCATTGGCTCTTGCTGAAGCTCAAATGTGATGCGTAACACGTGAATGAACCTCATTGGCTCTTGCTGAAGCTCAAACGTGATGCGTGACACGTGAATGAACCTCATTGGCTCTTGCTGAAGCTCAAACGTGATGCGTAACATGAGAATGAACCTCATTGGCTCTTGCTGAAGCTCAAACGTGATGCGTAACACGAGAATGAACCTCATTGGCTCTTGCTGAAGCTCAAACGTGATGCGTAACACGAGAATGAACCTCATTGGCTCTTGCTGAAGCTCAAACGTGATGCGTAACACGAGAATGAACCTCATTGGCTCTTGTTGAAGCTCAAACGTGATGCGTAACACGAGAATGAACCTCATTGGCTCTTGCTTAAAGGAGCATTTCACCCATTTCAACATGAATCTTTATTGAAAGTGGATCATATATGTAGTCGAAATGTAAAATAATTTTTGAATTTGTTGCCCTCTTGACCGAGAAAAGACAGAAAATAACCGAAGGGTGCATTTGTATGAAAGACTACAACACCCACAATGCACCACATTGCACAGCTCCGCAAGCCACACCCACTAATCCGGAACTGCGCGCACATCAAAGAAATCATTCTTTCGTCAACAAGGCTAACGTTAGCTGCCACCAGAGTTTGAAATTCATTTCACGCAAAATTTCTAGTAAGTGATAATGAAAGTAAAGAGACGCACCGACCGGTCTCGTATCTCTCACAGAGGAGCGGAAGCATAAACGGCAGATCGAGAGAGGAACAGGCCTGATTTTATGTTGTGTGTGGACTTCAGTCTTCAATGAGGGGCTGTTGGCTTATACTTTCGTTGTGTATTTGTTCATTTTACTATTAAAATGTTTAAATGTTCGCCGATTCCAGCCTCCTTCTTCCCACAACAACAAACCCCGTTAACGTTAAGTTACATTGGCAAATTCATTAGTGAATTACTCCTCGTTTGTATTTCTTTCTGAATATGGTGTATTACTGCATGATACCTGGATGTTCAGTCAGGCGAAACTATGGTGGTTCACATCACAACACAAACGTCCCTTCGTTGAAATTCTCTGCAGCAGACGGACTCTATCTGTGTCCGTAGCGCACAGCGAGAGCACAGGCACAGCAGTCCGCCTCAGCTCGAGCCAGTCCGGGCTCCTCGACCGCGACAGGCAGCCGCCTCCTGTTCCTCCATCAGCCTCAGCTGCTCTTCACTATATTGCGGCTCGTAAAGATAGCCACGAACATCGGATTCGAGCAGCAGACTTTCAAAATCCTCTTCTTCCATATCATGTATAGTTTCTTCAGTCATTGTCATACTTCCTATCTCCACAGCGCTTGTTAGCTTAGCTTCCAAAAACAAGATGGCGGATATTGATTTCGGTTTCTGCAAGTGAAGTCCCACCCACTGATCTATAATAGGCCTGTAGGGTGAGTGGGTCCCACACCCTTGAATAATAATGAGATAATGTTTGTAGTCTATACACTTTTCAATGAAATTTATCTTCCGTCCTATCGTGACGCAAAATGGCGATATTTACGTCACGATAGGACGGAAGTAAAACACTTAAATCCTTTTTTCTCCCATCTCATAAAAAAAACAAGCAAAATTCCACCATCATTATAATATATGACTGGGTTTCTAACAATACAAACCTTAATGCAAATGGGTGAAGTGACCCTTTAAGCTCAAACGTGATGCGTAACACGAGAATGAACCTCATTGGCTCTTGCAGAAGCTCAAATGTGATGCGTAACACGAGAATGAACCTCATTGGCTCTTGCTGAAGCTCAAACGTGATGCGTAACACGAGAATGAACCTCATTGGCTCTTGCTGAAGCTCAAACGTGATGCGTAACACGAGAATGAACCTCATTGGCTCTTGCTGAAGCTCAAACGTGATGCGTAACACGAGAATGAACCTCATTGGTTCTTGCTGAAGCTCAAACGTGATGCGTAACACGAGAATGAACCTCATTGGCTCTTGCTGAAGCTCAAACGTGATGCGTAACATGAGAATGAACCTCATTGGCTCTTGCTGAAGCTCAAACGTGATGCGTAACACGAGAATGAACCTCATTGGCTCTTGCAGAAGCTCAAACGTGATGCGTAACACGAGAATGAACCTCATTGGCTCTTGCTGAAGCTCAAACGTGATGCGTAACACGAGAATGAACCTCATTGGCTCTTGCAGAAGCTCAAACGTGATGCGTAACACGAGAATGAACCTCATTGGCTCTTGCTGAAGCTCAAACGTGATGCGTAACACGAGAATGAACCTCATTGGCTCTTGCTGAAGCTCAAACGTGATGCGTAACACGAGAATGAACCTCATTGGCTCTTGCTGAAGCTCAAACGTGATGCGTAACACGAGAATGAACCTCATTGGCTCTTGCTGAAGCTCAAACGTGATGCGTAACACGAGAATGAACCTCATTGGCTCTTGCTGAAGCTCAAACGTGATGCGTAACACGAGAATGAACCTCATTGGCTCTTGCTGAAGCTCAAACGTGATGCGTAACACGAGAATGAACCTCATTGGCTCTTGCTGAAGCTCAAACGTGATGCGTAACACGAGAATGAACCTCATTGGCTCTTGCTGAAGCTCAAACGTGATGCGTAACACGAGAATGAACCTCATTGGTTCTTGCAGAAGCTCAAACGTGATGCGTAACACGAGAATGAACCTCATTGGTTCTTGCTGAAGCTCAAACGTGATGCGGTACACGAGAATGAACCTCATTGGCTCTTGCTGAAGCTCAAACGTGATGCGTAACACGAGAATGAACCTCATTGGTTCTTGCTGAAACTCAAACGTGATGCGTAACACGAGAATGAACCTCATTGGTTCTTGCTGAACTCAACGTGATGCGTACAGAGAATGAACCTCATTGGCTCTTGCGAAGCTCAAACGTGATCGTAACAGAGAATGAACCTCATTGGTCTTGCTGAAGCTCAAGTGATGCGTCAGAGAAGAACCTCATTGTCTTGCGAAGCTCAAACGTGATGCGTAACAGAGAATGAACCTCATGGCTCTTGCTAACTCAAACGTGATGCGTAACACGAGAATGAACCTCATGGCTCTTGCGAAGCTCAAGTGATGGTACACGAAATGAACCTCATTGGCTTTCTGAAGCTCAAAGTGATGCGTAACACGAGAATGAACCTCATTGGTCTTGCTGAACTCAAACGTGATGCTACACGAGAATGAACCTCATTGGTCTTGCGAACTCAAAGTGATGCGTAACACGAGAATGAACCTCATTGGCTCTCTGAAACTCAAAGTGATGCTAACACGAGAATGAACCTCATGTCTTGCGAAGCTCAAACGTGATGCGTACACGAGAATGAACCTCATGCTCTTGCGAAGCTCAAAGTGATGCGTAACACGAGAATGAACCTCATTGGCTCTTGCTGAAGCTCAAACGTGATGCGTAACACGAGAATGAACCTCATTGGTCTTGCGAAGCTCAAAGTGATGCGTACAGAGAATGAACCTCATTGGCTCTTGCTGAAGCTCAACGTGATGCGTGACAGGAGAATGAACCTCATTGGCTCTTGCGAACTCAACGTGATGCGTAACACGAGAATGAACCTCATTGGTTCTTGCTGAACTCAAAGTGATGCGTGACAGGAGAATGAACCTCATTGGCTCTTGCGAAGCTCAAAGTGATGCGTAACAGAGAATGAACCTCATTGGCTCTTGCTGAAGCTCAAACGTGATGCGTAACACGAGAATGAACCTCATTGGTCTTGCGAAGCTCAAACGTGATGGTACACGAGATGAACCTCATTGGCTCTTGCGAAGCTCAACGTGATGCGTAACACGAGAATGAACCTCATTGGCTCTTGCGAAGCTCAAACGTGATGCGTACACGAGAATGAACTCATTGGCTCTTGCTGAAGCTCAAACGTGTGTCTAACACGAGAATGAACCTCATTGGTCTGCTGAACTCAAACGTGATGCGTAACACGAGAATGAACTCATTGGTCTTGCTGAAGCTCAAACGTGATGCGTAACACGAGAATGAACCTCATTGGCTCTTGCGAAGCTCAAACGTGATGCGTAACACGAGAATGAACCTCATTGGTCTTGCTGAAGCTCAACGTGATGCGTAACACGAGAATGAACCTCATTGGTCTTGCGAAGCTCAAACGTGATGCGTAACACGAGAATGAACCTCATTGGCTCTTGCGAAGCTCAAACGTGATGCGTAACACGAGAATGAACCTCATTGGCTCTTGCGAAGCTCAAACGTGATGCGTAACGAAATGAACCTCATTGGTCTTGCGAAGCTCAAACGTGATGCGTAACACGAGAATGAACCTCATTGGCTCTTGCGAAGCTCAAACGTGATGCGTAACAGAGAATGAACCTCATTGGTCTTGCGAAGCTCAAACGTGATGCGTAACACGAGAATGAACCTCATTGGTCTTGCGAAGCTCAACGTGATGCGTACACGAGAATGAACTCATTGGCTCTTGCAGAAGCTCAAACGTGATGCGTAACACGAAATGAACCTCATTGGCTCTTGCTGAAGCTCAAACGTGATGCGTAACACGAGAATGAACCTCATTGGCTCTTGCTGAAACTCAAACTATGCTAAACGAGAATGAACCTCATTGGTCTTGCTGAAGCTCAAACGTGATGCGTAACACGAGAATGAACCTCATTGGCTCTTGCGAAGCTCAAACGTGATGCGTACACGAGAATGAACCTCATTGGCTCTTGCTGAAGCTCAAACGTGATGCGTAACACGAGAATGAACCTCATTGGTCTTGCTGAAGCTCAAACGTGATGCTACACGAGAATGAACCTCATTGGTCTTGCAGAAGCTCAAAGTGATGCGTAACACGAGAATGAACCTCATTGTCTTGCTGAAACTCAAACGTGATGCGTACCACGAGAATGAACTCATTGGTCTTGCTGAACTCAAACGTGATGCGTGACACGAGAATGAACCTCATTGGCTCTTGCGAAGCTCAAAGTGATGCGTAACACGAGAATGAACCTCATTGGCTCTTGCTGAAGCTCAAACGTGATGCGTACACGAGAATGAACCTCATTGGCTCTTGCGAACTCAAACGTGATGCGTAACACAAGAATGAACCTCATTGGCTCTTGCTGAAGCTCAAACGTGATGCGTAACACGAGAATGAACCTCATTGGTTCTTGCTGAAACTCAAACGTGATGCGTGACAGGAGAATGAACCTCATTGGCTCTTGCAGAAGCTCAAATGTGATGCGTAACACGAGAATGAACCTCATTGGCTCTTGCTGAAGCTCAAACGTGATGCGTAACACGAGAATGAACCTCATTGGCTCTTGCAGAAGCTCAAACGTGATGCGTAACACGAGAATGAACCTCATTGGCTCTTGCAGAATGCTGTATTTATATTATTTCTACATAATTTTGGTGACTTAATTCTGAAAGTATTACAATGTAAAATATATTAAAAACTTTAATGCTAGGTGTGATTAATTGCAATTAATTACAGAAAAATGTACAGATTAATTAATACGTTTTTTTATCTATTGACAGCACTAATACATTATATATATATATATATATATATATATATATATATATATATATATATATATATATATATATATATATATATATATATATCTTCTCTTTTTCCGAATAATCGTGATTATTATTTTGCTGTGCACGTGCTGAACTTTTTCCTGCTCCCAGTCATCCATTAATAAAACACAACATTCAATTTATTTGATCAACAAAAGCCTTTAAACATTCGAAACATTCGAAACCTGCTCTCTAAGATCCCGAGAAACAGCTGACACACTTACAGCCCCAAAATAGCCAGTTATTGATCAATTGAATGGCTGACACTCTGTCTCTCTCTCTCTCTCTCTCTCTCTCTCTCTCTCTCTCTCTCTCTCTCTCTCCTCTCTCTCTCTCTGTTACACACACACACACACACAACTCTCTCTCTCTGTCACACACACACACACACACACACTCTCTCTCTCTCACACACACACACACACACACACACTCTCTCTCTCTCTCTCTCTCTCTCTCTCTCTCTCTCTCTCTGTTACACACACACACACACTCTCTCTCTCTCTGTCACACACACACACACACACACACACACTCTCTCTCTCTCTCACACACACACACACACACACACACACACACACACAACACACACTCTCTCTCTCTCTCTCTCTCTCTCTCTGTCAGGCACGTGCACAGGTAGGGCTCAACCTATGCAGAGCACATGCCCTTTTTGCTCTTACACTCTTAAGTGCCCTTTTTTTTTTGTGGCGTTTTTTTTTTTTTTTTTTTTTTAAATAAATGCTATTGGTCACCCTTTACGCCTGTCTGTTTTAAAAATATTTAGCCAATGAAAATTCTTAAAAAGAGCTTGTGTAAATCTTGTTCGATCCTCAAACTGTCAGTAAACCTGATAACTCCGCCCCATCATCTGTCGTCGTGACTGAATGAACTGAAGCTCCGCAGCAGCCGCACAGCAGACAGCAGCTGAGGGAAGTTTTGCAAGGGTAAACAAAGATCTTGTTGTTTGAATAAGTACTAAACACTTTGTCTATAAAAGCTCATATTTTATTTATTTGATGTCTGACTGAGACATGTTGTGGGACCTGAGAGAGAGGTCTAGGGTTAGCATTGCCATGTAACGTTAGTTATAGTCAATAGCTACATAGCCTACACTTAAATAGCCTGTGCATACAGTAGCATTTTAGTTTTTATTGTGCGATTTTGGCCAAATGTATTTTACAACAGGAAAACTGAGCGCCTAACAAACTAATCCGTTGATGAAAATGTAATGTGATGCCACCGGCGCCGTTTTAATGACGGACAAAATGCACATGTGCACACATTCGCAGGTCAAAAACCCCGTAACTGTATTTGAGTTTGACTTTTGTAAAATGTTAACAATATATTCATAATTATTCATAATACAACAACATATACTTTGTTTTTACCATTGGAAAATCATAAGCACAGGCGTGCCCCGCGCTGTTTTGTACTGAAACTACACAAAGCGACAAGTGATCCTAAGTGACATATATTTCTAGGAAATTTTCTTCTTTGATTTATGATTGCTGATACACTTAATTTATTAACATTTCATCTTGTTATGGTAATATTAAATTATGGTTAATTCAAGGCTGTTGATATGCACATATTTGCTATATATTTTTTTTAATCTACTATAATCTTTTTAATCTTATACTCTCCGCTCGTCCTCACATGTATAATTGTAAAACATGGTTTTACTCCAGTAATGTTGTAGTGGTAAAAAAAATAAAAAATATAGAAGATCACTGTGAAATCTTTATATTTTATCATGCAGAATGTAATTCATTATTTAATTCATTTCAATGTTTAATTTATTTGATTCAAAATACAGCAAAAACAATAATAGCCTATTGTAAACTATTTTTACAATCTAAAATAACTGTTTACTATTTAAATATTTTAAAAAGTAATTTATATCTGTGACCAAAGCTGAATTTTCAGCATCATTACTCCAGTTCAGTACTCCTTTTCACTGCAACTGTACTTTTCACATTGTTTTATTTATTTATTTTCGTTGCTGGCTTATTTTAGGGAAAGTGTAGTGAACAAGGGACCTTCAAGAGACTAACATTCCTGGTCCTCCACAGTATCAAGTTTTTGCCAGGTAGGCAGATACATGTTGGATATGCTATAGTAATGGCATGGCTATAGTTTATTATAATCTGGAATTGAGTTGGACATAATTATTTAAATTAAATTTCAAAATAGTTTGTCAAAAATACTTGACTCATGTGTGACATTGAGAAGAGGGGAAGGTAGAGCAATTTTAACCTAATAATACAAATTAGCTTATGAAACCAAACAGAATAGCTAAAAAAATATTTTATTGAACTTTGTGTGCAGAGCAGAGAATTATATATATATATATATATATATATATATATATATAACACACACATATACATATTTTATAACTATAACATTTATAAAAATAATTATTACTAAAATAAAATAAAAATTGTACTTATATGAATTTTGATTACTTGGTGGGAAAAAAAAGGAGGGGGGTGCCCTTTTTCAGTTTC
>CM070836.1:2029120-2059120 GCA_036326025.1 Chrosomus eos | reverse complement strand
CTCAGGAAACAAAAACACAATAAGTGGCCATAGTGGAGCCGATGGAGGGAGGAGCCTTGGTGGAGAAGCCAAGGGGAACCGAAGAGCCAAAGAGACAGATGATACCGAAGGACCTGGAGGCCCAGGACGACGGTCTCAGGTGGAGCCGAGGGAGTGAGGAGTCAAGGTGGAGCCGTGAGGATGGCGGATCTCAGGTGGAGCCGAGAGAGCGAGGAGTCAAGGTGGAGCCATAAGGACAATGGTCTCAGGTGGAGCCGAGAAGGAGGAAAGTCAAGGTGGAGCCGTGAGGACGACGGACTCAGGTGGAGCCAAGGGAGTGAGGAGTCAAGGTGGAGCCATAAGGACAATGGTCTCAGGTGGAGCCGAGAGAGCGAAGAGTCAAGGTGGAGCCGTGAGGACGACGGACTCAGGTGGAGCCAAGGGAGTGAGGAGTCAAGGTGGAGCCATAAGGACAATGGTCTCAGGTGGAGCCGAGAGAGCGAAGAGTCAAGGTGGAGCGTGAGGACAACGGACTCAGGTGGAGCCAAGGGAGTGAGGAGTCAAGTTGGAGCCGAGGGAGCGAGGAGTCAAGGTGGAGCCATAAGGATGACGGTCTCAGGTGGAGCCGAGGGAGTAAGGAGTCAAGGTGGAGCCGTAAGGACAATGGTCTCAGGTGGAGCCGAGAGAGCGAGGAGTCAAGGTGGAGCCATAAGGACAATGGTCTCAGGTGGAGCCGAGAGAGCGAAAAGTCAAGATGGAGCCGTGAGGACGACGGACTCAGGTGGAGCCAAGGGAGTGAGGAGTCAAGGTGGAGCCATACGGATAATGGTCTCAGGTGGAGCCGAGAGAGCGAAGAGTCAAGGTGGAGACGTGAGGACGACGGACTCAGGTGGAGCCAAGGAGTGAGGAGTCAAGTTGGAGCCGAAGGAGCGAGGAGTCAAGGTGGAGCCATAAGGATGACGGTCTCAGGTAGAGCCGACGGAGTGAGGAGTCAAGGTGGAGCCATAAGGATGACGGTCTCAGGTGGAGCCGAGGGAGTGAGGAGTCAAGGTGGAGCCGTGAGGACGACAGATCGAAGGGGGGCCGAGGAGGAGGAGTCGGGGTGGAGCCGTAAGGACGACGGTCTCATGTGGAACCGAGGGAGTGAGGAGTCAAGGTGGAGCCGTAAGGACGACGATCTCAGGTGGAGCCGAGGGAGTGAGGAGTCAAGGTGGAGGACAATGGTCTCAGGTGGAGCCGAGGAAGTGAGGAGTCAAGGTGGAGCCGTAAGGACGACAGTCTCAGGTGGAGCCAAGGGAGTGAGGAGTCAAGGTGGAGCCATAAGGACAATGGTCTCAGGTGGAGCCGAGAGAGCGAAGAGTCAAGGTGGAGCCGTGAGGACGACGGACTCAGGTGGAGCCAAGGAGTGAGGAGTCAAGGTGGAGCCATAAGGACAATGGTCTCAGGTGAGCCGAGAGAGCGAAGAGTCAGGTGGAGCCGTGAGGACAACGGACTCAGGTGAGCCAAGGGAGTGAGGAGTCAAGTTGGAGCGAGGAGCGAGGAGTCAAGGTGGAGCCATAAGGATGACGGTCTCAGGTGGAGCCGAGGGAGTAAGGAGTCAGGTGGAGCTGTAAGGACAATGGTCTCAGGTGGAGCCGAGAGAGTGAGGAGTCAAGGTGAGCATAAGGACAATGGTCCAGGTTGACCGGAGAGCGAAAGTCAAGATGGAGCCGTGAGGACGACGGACTCAGGTGGAGCCAAGGGAGTGAGGAGTCAAGGTGGAGCCATAAGGATAATGGTCTAAGGTGGAGCCGAGAGAGCGAAGAGTCAAGGTGGAGACGTGAGGACGACGGACTCAGGTGGAGCCAAGGGAGTGAGGAGTCAAGTTGGAGCGAAGGAGCGAGGAGTCAAGGTGGAGCCATAAGGATGACGGTCTCAGGTAGAGCCGACGGGAGTGAGGAGTCAAGGTGGAGCCATAAGGATGACGGTCTCAGGTGGAGCCGAGGGAGTGAGGAGTCAAGGTGGAGCCGTGAGGACGACAGATCGAAGGGGGGGCCGAGAGAGCGAGGAGGAGTCGGGGTGGAGCCGTAAGGACGACGGTCTCATGTGGAACCGAGGGAGTGAGGAGTCAAGGTGGAGCCGTAAGGACGACGATCTCAGGTGGAGCGAGGGAGTGAGGAGTCAAGGTGGAGGACAATGGTCGGTGGAGCCGAGGAAGTGAGGAGTCAAGGTGGAGCCTAAGGAGACGTCTCAGGTGGAGCCGAGGGAGTGAGGAGTCAAGGTGGAGATGTAAGGACGACGGTCTCAGGTGGAGCCGAGGGAGTGAGGAGTCAAGGTGGAGCCGTGAGGACGACAGATCGAAGGGGGGGCCGAGAGAGCGAGGAGTCGGGGTGGAGCCGTAAGGACGACGGTCTCATGTGGAACCGAGGGAGTGAGGAGTCAAGGTGGAGCCGGAAGGACAATGGATCTCAGGTGGAGCCGAGGCAGTGAGGAGTCAAGGTGGAGCCGTAAGGACGACGGTCTCAGGTGGAGCCGAGGGAGTGAGGAGTCAAGGTGGAGCGTAAGGACGAACGGTCTCAGGTGGAGCCGAGGAGTGAGGAGTCAAGGTGGAGCCGTGAGGACGACAGATCAAGGGGGGGCCGAGAGAGCGAGGAGTCGGGGTGGAGCCGTAAGGACGACGGTCTCAGGTGGAGCCGAGGGAGTGAGGAGTCAAGGGTGGAGGACATGGTCTCAGGTGGAGCCGAGGGAGTGGAGGAGGTCAAGGTGGAAGCCGTAAGGACGACGGTCTCAGGTGGAGCCGAGGGAGTGAGGAGTCAAGGTGGAGATGAGAAGGACAACGGTCTCAGGTGGAGCGAGGCAGTGAGGAGTCAAGGTGGAGCCATAAGGACAATGGTCTCAGGTGGAGCCGAGAGAGGCGAAGAGTCAAGGTGGAGCCGTGAGGACAACGGACTCAGGTGGAGCCAAGGGAGTGAGGAGTCAAGTTGGAGCCGGGGAGCGAGGAGTCAAGGTGGAGCCATAAGGATGACGGTCTCAGGTGGAGCCGAGGGAGTAAGGAGTCAAGGTGGAGCCGTAAGGACAATGGTCTCAGGTGGAGCCGAGAGAGAGCGAGGAGTCAAGGTGGAGCCATAAGGACAATGGTCTCAGGTGGAGCGAGGAGAGCGAAAAGTCAAGATGGAGCCGTGAGGACGATCGGACTCAGGTGGAGCCAAGGGAGTGAGGAGTCAAGGTGGAGCCATAAGGATAATGGTCTCAGGTGGAGCCGAGAGAGCGAAAGAGTCAAGGTGGAGACGTGAGGACGACGGACTCAGGTGGAGCCAAGGGAGTGAGGAGTCAAGTTGGAGCCGAAGGAGCGAGGTAGTGAGCAAGAGGTGGGAGCCATAAGGAGGACGGTCTCAGGGGTAGTAGGCGACGGAGTGAGGAGTCAAGGTGGAGCCATAAGGATGACGGTCTCAGGTGGAGCCGAGGGAGTGAGGAGTCAAGGTGGAGCCGTGAGGACGACAGATCGAAGGGGGGGCCGAGAGAGCGAGGAGTCGGGGTGGAGCCATAAGGACGACGGTCTCATGTGGAACCGAGGGAGTGAGGAGTCAAGGTGGAGCCGTAAGGACGACGATCTCAGGTGGAGCCGAGGGAGTGAGGAGTCAAGGTGGAGGACAATGGTCTCAGGTGGAGCCGAGGAAGTGAGGAGTCAAGGTGGAGCCGTAAGGACGACGGTCTCAGGTGGAGCCGAGGGAGTGAGGAGTCAAGGTGGAGATGTAAGGACAACGGTCTCAGGTGGAGCCGAGGCAGTGAAGAGTCAAGGTGGAGCCGTGAGGACGACAGATCGAAGGGGGGGCGCGAGAGAGCGAGAAGTCGGGGTGGAGCCGTAAGGACGACGGTCTCATGTGGAACCGAGGGAGTGAGGAGTCAAGGTGGAGCCGGAAGGACGACGATCTCAGGTGGAGCCGAGGCAGTGAGGAGTCAAGGTGGATCCGTAAGGACGACGGTCTCAGGTGGAGCCGAGGGAGTGAGGAGTCAAGGTGGAGCCGTAAGGACGACGGTCTCAGGTGGAGCCGAGGGAGTGAGGAGTCAAGGTGGAGCCGTGAGGACGACAGATCGAAGGGGGGGCCGAGGAGAGCGAGGAGTCGGGGTGGAGCCGTAAGGACGACGATCTCAGGTGGAGCCGAGGGAGTGAGGAGTCAAGGTGGAGGACAATGGTCTCAGGTGGAGCCGAGGGAGTGAGGAGTCAAGGTGGAGCCGTAAGGACGACGGTCTCAGGTGGAGCCGAGGGAGTGAGGAGTCAAGGTGGAGATGTAAGGACAACGGTCTCAGGTGGAGCCGAGGCAGTGAGGAGTCAAGGTGGAGCCGTGAGGACGACAGATCGAAGGGGGGGCCGAGAGAGCGAGGAGTCGGGGTGGAGCCGTAAGGACGACGGTCTCATGTGGAACCGAGGGAGTGAGGAGTCAAGGTGGAGCCGTAAGGACGACGGTCTCAGGTGGAGTCGAGGCAGTGAGGAGTCAAGGTGGAGCTGTAAGGACAACGGTCTCAGGTGGAGCCGAGGCAGTGAGGAGTCAAGGTGGAGCCGTAAGGACGACGGTCTCAGGTGGAACCGAGGGAGTGAGGAGTCAAGGTGGAGCTGTAAGGACGACGGTCTCAGGTGGAGCCGAGGGAGTAAGGGACTCAAGGTGAAGGCAAGGGAGTGAGGAGTCAAGGTGGAGCCGTAAGGACGACGGTCTCAGGTGGAGCCGAGGGAGCAAGGAAAAACAGGCATTAAAGTACAGGCATGGTGCTATTTTTTTCACTTTGCTAGATCTTTACAATAGAGTTTGAGTTCAGCACACTTTGGAGATTGGGTGCAGCTCCATTCCTTGTCCTCATTCTCGATGAGTATTCCCCCACTGAATGGACACAGGGACTGGCTCACACACCCGGTCAGACATGTCTCCTTTATGTCGAGTTAACACTGCATGAGTTTAGCCCCGATTCTCACTCGCCGACAGGTTTTGCAAAATTGAAAATCAAATTCAAAATCCTGCTGTGTGAAATGTGTTCTGACAGAAAATGACGTCGGCGAAGACCTACAGCCAATGAGAGAGCAGGATACAGGATAGCGGGAAGTTCAGGAGAAGTTATAGACCAGAATATCAGTATTTTAATTTATATCTTTACAATTATATCAAACAGAAACAAAGCACAAACATTAGCTTGAGCAGCAGCACATTGAAAAATGATTTATTTACCCCGTCTCTCTGTGCAGAACACAGTCATTGCTGCCCAAACATTTCCTCCTGCATAATCGGTTTTTCCTGTTCTCCTTTTCACTGCAGATCAGCGCACAGACTGTTTGGATTGCAAGCTTCTTGCGGGCTATACTTTGTAATAATTTCAGTCTCACGCGAGAACTTGATCTTGCATTATTTCCTGATCACTTCTAGCGTGTGTCTGGTTGTGAAACGTATTTTGCGGACCAGACAGTAAAGTCATGTAGTGTAAAACCCCCTGTCCTGTGTGTGGTGTAGTGTGAGTGTGAGTGTGAGTGTGAGTGTGAGTGTGAGTGTGATGAATGAATAAGTGTGTGTGTTTATGTGTACGAGTCGGTCTGTGTTTGTGTGTGAGAGTAAAAGTGTGTGTGTTTGAGTGAGTACTGAGTGTGAGTGTGAGATTATATACATTATTTGAATATACAGTTTTGCACAGTATAAAAACTATTCCCGTATTTGGATAATAATAAATAAAATGTAATAAAACCAGGAACATGCATTTGTAGAAAGTGAATGGGGTAAAATTCTGCTTTAAAGGGCCGCTATTATGGCATTTAAAATGTTCCTAATAATGTTCTGGGAGTCCCCAACAACAGTTTTACATGCATGCAATGACAAAAAACACTTTTGTTGTCTTATAATATGCATTTATTTTTACCTGATTTGCTCACCGACTCCCTAATGATTCATTCAACGACTCATTTTTCCAAACCCCTCATTTATATGACGCTAATCAGCGGTGATTGGTCAGATGACCCAGTCAGTTATTGTTTGTAAAACAATCGTCATTAAAATGACGCAAACACAGCTCAAGGTTGGGTTATACTTGTGTGGTATAGTTGTAAATATAAACTCGAGCCACTGATTCTTCACATGCTCGTCTCTGGGCAGTGAAAAAAGATCGCACTTCAGAACAGCGTCTTGTTGTCGACATGATGTTGTCAAGTTTTCTCGGGTGTCTGCGTGCGCAATGAGTGGGCGCGGCCAATTTCAATCCAATCATTTTTCTTCTTGACGTCACAAGGAAAAGGAAAATGACTCATTGGAAAAACGATTCATTAAATTGACTCAGAGTCGACTCTTTTGAAAGACAATAACTTTTTTACAGTGAACTTTCATATGTAAAACTTTGCAGGATGTTTTTGTTCACTTAGATCTATGTTACACACTACATGAAGGGTAATTTTCAGAATTCCATAATAGGTGCTACCCTTTAATTAAAACAGTGTTCTATAATTAAGGAAGCTCCTGAATGTTCTCAAAGGCAGGTGTAGTCAGATTTAGCTCATTAGACACTCATACACACTCTCACTCACACACACACACACACACACACACACACACACACAACACACAGACACACACACACAGACACACACACACACACACACACACACACACACACACACACACACACACACAGACACACACACACACACACACACACACACACACACACACACACACACACACACACACACACACACACACACACACACACACAAACACACACGAATGAGAGAGAGAATTGTGTGTGAAGCAGGTTTGGCAGGTGCAATTCTCCACTGCAAACAACAGCAGGTGCAGCTCAGTTTTACTCACCTGTCACAGGTGTGTGTGTGTGTGTGTGTGTGTGTGTGTGTGTGTGTGTGTGTGTGTGTGTGTGTGTGTGTGTGTGTGTGTGTGTGTGTGTGTGTGTGTGTGTGTGTGTTTTGGGTGTGTTTGTTTGTGCTTTACATATTCATAACAGGGAGGAGTTTGAACACACACACACACACACACACACACACACACACACACACACACGCAGTTTGAATCAGTCCGGAGGAGAAAAACATATTGGACTACCAGAGCATGAAGTAAGTCTGATGTGTATTTTCTCTTTCTGTAACTTTACATTATTTCTCAAAGGTCTTTCACAGCTCACAATAATTTTGTTTTAATTATCAAATTTGTTAACATCAACTTATCTGACATTTCTCCTAAAATTGTTTATATTCTCCAATAGACTCTAAGATTGACTTCCAGTAACAGAAGATCGTCTCGAGTATCATTTGTGTTTGAGTTTAGTTTTGATGGCAGACTTTTGTGATCTTGGTCAAAGTAAGCACAGTTTAGAGAGATCGTTTCTGACAGATTATCTCACTGAAGCATTTGATCCCATCATTTGGGAGAAACTACTGATATTACATGCAGGTTTATATATTTATTGACCTCAGATTTAGGGTTAGTCCTGGGAAATGTATCGTTAATCTACATGTATTTGACTTCAAGACTGACGAGGCAAACGTTCATGCAAATAGAGTTTGAGATCTAACTGTGTCTGTGTGTGTGTGTGTGTGTGTTGTGTGTGTGTGTTGGTGTGTGTGTGTGTGTGTGTGTGTTGTGGTGTGTGTGTGTGTGTGTGTGTGTGTGTGTGATGTTCGTGTGTGTGATGGTTCAGTGTGTGTGTGTGTGTGTGGTTGTGTGGTCTGTGTTGTGTGTGTGTGTGTGTTGTGTGTGTGTGTGTGTGCTGATGGTTCAGTGTGTGTGTGTGTGTGTGTGTGTGTGTGTGTGTGTGGTGTGTGTGTGTGGTGTGTGGGGTGTGATGTTCAGTGTGTGTGTGTGTGTGTGTGTGTGTGTGTGTGTGGTGTTGTGTGTGTGCTGATATGTGAGTGAGCATAATGAGAGGAACAGCGAATGGTGTCTGCGTGAAATGTCTCGCATATGCTTTTATTTTTGTGGGTGTTTTTTAAAGTTCATTATAACCTCTGGTCTAATGTCTTCAGGCTACAACATGCTGTCAAATACTTCACACTCATCCCTCAGTTTGTAAAAATGATCTAAAGTCGTGTACAGTGGGAGTCTATCAGTCAATGTTAAAATGTAAATGTTGGGAAAATGTTTGTCACGTATTGATAATCCACAGCAAAGATGCATGACAGAAAAATGATAAACTTAACTTACATATAATAACCACTAGGAGCTATAACACCAGCACCAAATGACCTGAAGTTTAAATACACGAAGGTAACGAGAGGCTAAATGAAGGACAGATGATGATGATTCATTGACGAGATTACAAACAAGTGCATCTGTGGAAACTAACAAGATGACTATAGTAAGAAGGAAACAGGAACTAAAGCACAGAATATCAGAATAACAGTCCGTGAGACACGGGGAATCGTCACAGTATTAAATAAAAACACTCTAACTGGTGTGAAACCATTAAAGCATACGGGGATCTGCTCGTGATGTACACACTGATCCCAGAATGATACTGTTTACCCACACACACACACACATACAACACACACTACACACACACCACCACACACACACACACACACACACACACACACCACACACACACACACACACAACACACACACACACCACACACCACACACACAGCACACACACTGAAGCACACACCACACACACACACAACACACACACACACACAACACACACACACACAGAGCACACACACTGGAAGCACACACACACACACACACACACACACACACACACACACACACACACACACACACACACACACACACACACACAACACACAGAGCACACACTGAGCACACCACACACACACACACACACACACACAGAGCACACACACTGGAAGCACACCACACAGACACACACACACACACACAGAGCGGACACACTGGAAGCACACACACACACACACACACACACACACACACACACACACACACACACACACACAGCACACCACACACACACACACACACACACACACACACACACACTGGAAACACATAAGTTTATGGATTTATGAAAGTAGTCGCTCCGGCTCAGGCAGATTTCTGAGCATTGACTCAAACTTTATGATTCAATAGATTTTGATTCACAAGCTTGCGATTCATTCTATATCAAATAATTGGGGCATATCAGATACAGTACAAATATCCTTATTTTTTTTTTTTTGTGGTTATTTCAAAATAGAAAGTGTATATTAATCAGCATTTAGATTGATGTAAATATACCCAAGTTAATCCAAAGGCTAATATAATGCTGTAAAGGTTCAAATTAAGTTATTTGTAAGTTTTTTAATAATTATAATTTGATTGATCTAATTACTATTTTTTTAATATAAGCATTTAAATGGTGGCTGTCATAAAACAATGAAGGATTTATTCAAAAACATTCAATATTAAAGAACAGATTGAGTAAAAATATATTGTAATATTACTGCATTTATTAATGAGAATACTCCCCTCTAGAGTTATTTTTCTGGCTGACTATTGAGTTAATGGACATTGAATGTCTTTTCTGAGGTAAATGTGAGGTGACGGACATTATTATTATTAATCTCCAGCTGTTATTGAGGTGTTTCTGCGGCTGAAACACTGATTGGTGGATTATATGAGACATGATTGATTTCAGGAAGATGTTCTGTATCTTTCAACATTCCTTCTGATGTTCATCATGTTTATTTGCTGCTGTAACTAGTAGTAAAGAGGAAGAGATGATGATACACACACACACACACACACACACACACACACACACACACACTAGGGCTGTCAACGAATATTCTAAATTCGAATATATATTCGAATAGTTTTAAAAAACAGAAATTCGAAGGTGAAAATTAATATTCGAATCATGTGGAAAAACACGCCCGCGGTAGCAGAGGCGCGGCTGTCTGCTTTGCGAGTGGCAAAATCCTGAAGCTTAAAATGATTTTCCAGCTGCACAGATAACACAGTGAGTGTCTGGCTCACTCATTGGCTGTGCTGCGGCAACTGCACATCCAATGACGCGGGCGCTTCCGACGTGTGTGCCAATGAGCTAGCATTACATCATACAGAGCCCGCCAAGGGGGGCGTGGCCAGACGTCCCCAAAATAGCCATAGACCAATTTTCAGTTGGTAAACATGGTGACGTTTTTCTGTGGGCGGAGCTTAGGTGGTGGCAGAACGATCCCTCTGGCCGCTTCCCTAACGTTAGTATGCAAGTTTTTTTAGCTTGTTTTTTAACAATGACTGGAGAAAATCCGATTTTATCTTAATGTGCAAGGTCACTCACTGTCCAGGAGCGTGATTGTTATTTGCAAAAGTTTTTTTTAACGGACGGAACTAGATTGGCTGATCCGTAGCCGTTACACGCTCACTCTATGGACGATCTGACAGGATTAACGCTACCTCCGGGTGAGTGGCCTGACTTCTACACCTACCTGATAGAGAAACCGAGCGTAAAGAGAAACTGAGGGCATATAAATCTTTTGATGACTATAACTATGTGCTGAATGGTCATGTACAAGACTTGTGTGTACGATCCGCAGTTCTGCCGAGCCAGCGCCGAGAAGACGACAATGTAAACAGTGACATTACGGTGCAATTTTAATGATGTAAATATTTACTAGAAATAAAAATTCCAGATACAGCATATTAATTTTTCATTGATTCTAGCACCCAACAGCACAACAAGATGACATTTAATAAAAATAATAACATTTTAAGCTCCTTATTATGTAGCCGAATCTGTGCTGGTTTGTATTAGCCGCCTGCAGTTTTCCTTCGCTTTGCCTCCAGCTAGCGCCGTGACGTAACTGTGACGTCGGCTCGAAATTGGTCTATAGTAGCAGCAGTTTACCACAGCACGAGCTGCTCGGAGAGTTCAATGTCGGTTCTATATACTGTAAAACTTCAATTAATGTTAATAATATTTGTTTCAATCACTGAATGAAGCCTGCTATATTTAGGACAAGAGTCGCAACCTTAAATTGCTTGCACAAAAGTCTTGATCAGCACTGTATTGTTGTTCATTTAAACCGTGATGCGCAGAGAGCGTGAGGGCGAGAGAGCGAGCGAGAGAGAAAGAGTGCCTGCGAGTGTGAGCGAGTGTAAGGTCTGCGGTCTTGGCCATTGATTTACTTGTTTTTGTGTAAGTTAATACGTTGTCAAATATGTTTAAACTTAGATAAACTACCTATATAAATAGTTGTGTCTCTTTGTATTCATTTGTCCTGATATTGACGTAATACACGTCATTGACAAAATGCGCAACCAGATATTCGAATAGTTCGAATATATGTGGGTTTTTTCAGAGGGAATATTCGAACGTCATTTTTGAGCAATTTTGACAGCCCTAACACACACACACACACACACACACACACACACACACACACTTACGGACAGAATCTGAAATCTGAGAGTGTTTCATATTGGACGGGCGGAGCTAGGGCTGGGCGATATGATGATATAATCGGATATTGCGAAATTTTTTAAGGCGATTATCAATAAAATATTTTTTACATATCGCCCAGCCCTAGAAGGAGGAACAAAGTTCTGTTCATTCATCAACTGAAAGCAGTATAGACTAAAAGATCAATTCATGGGATTTAAGAAGGAATATCGGTGCTTCAATATGAAAATCGGTTAAAATCGAAAAATCTACTTTTTTTTTTCCGTCCTACAGAATTTCTTCGTCCAATTCTGGTCAAATCCGTCTGATCACATGCATATTAACGCTTTGTGTTTTTCTGTAGATTTGTACTCCTGTGAATCTGTAGAGCAGCCTCAGAAAAAGAAGACTCCGCCCCCTCTCAGGCCATGTCCCGCCCATCTCCCCGAGAGGCCACGCCCCCGTCCCGTAGACACGCCCCTGAAGACCAGAGCACAGAAAGCACACGGTATTAAACACGTTTTCCAGTCGTTCACTCCAGAACTCCTGCATCCAATCAATGATTTTATTCATCACATTGCTAGCTTTCAGCATAAAGTGTGTGTGCAACGTGTGTGTGTGTGTGTGTGAACTATTTTTGTGGCTTTCGCATATAGTGCAAAACAGACAGAGGAAGGAAGTGCAGACAACTCACTCTCCGCTTCCTGAATTCAGCTCGACTTTATCAACTGCATCATTAATATTATATTTCATGAGTTCTAACATACACACGCAACTCATCTCCAAACTCTTAAATTAATTCTCATTTGAAGCGTTTTATTGGCTCATGCACACACACACACACACTCCATCATCTCGACTCTGTGTGTGTGTGTGTGTGTGTGTAACCGCAGCACTTTTCGCATGCTCATCTCCACTTCCTGTTCTCACTTCAGGAAGCTGACAGTTTCTCGGACAGCTGAAGGCTTTCCATCTTTCTTTTACGCTTAACTGGTTTTCGATTGCTTGTTTGCATGCGCTCTCCTGGACTCGGAGCGATGGGAATGGAGGATGTGGCGTGTGATGGTGTGTGTCTGAGTGTGTTCTGTGTGTGTGTGTCTCTCAGCGCTCCCTGAAGCCGTGCACCTGCGACGCCCGAGTGTGGGCCGGATCAGCAGCGACTCCAGGTACAGGATCTCATCATGCAAAACACTTTACAGCTCATTCCTTAACATCAACTCGCAGTCAACAATACTTCTACAGCAGTTATTAATCTTAGTTATTAATCTCAACTTTTACATTCACAAGGTTGTATTTGTTAACAGTAGTTAATGCACTAACATGAACAAACAACTGGATTTTTTATTAACTAACATTAATAATAATAAATACTGTAACACATGCTTAGTCAGCTTATGGTAAAGTCTTTAAATACTCTCTACTAACATCTAAAGTGAGCGTTTGATGCAGTGCACACATGCATGTTTTTACATTGTACTTGTATTTTAAAAAATGCATGCATTTCAATTCTGTTGATATTTTAATATTCATTGACTTGTATATATATGCTCTAAATGTATATGCTTTTTTTGTAAAATGTAAAATTCTAATTAAACATGCAGAAAAAAAAAACATGCATTTGTGTAATTACATCTATAATCAGACCTGTTGTAACCCAAGCGTATCCGTAGTGTTTGACAGCATCAGCACATACTAGATAAAGTCACCTGATATAGAAAACATCTCTAGCTGTAGATATTAACGTTTCCATTAAGGGTTAATATTCACCTGTGTTGGGTTAAATGTCTGCTTTTTGGTCTGATGTAGAACTGAACTAAACTCGTTTGATAACTGATGAACTTTACAGTCACTGAACTAAATGAGTCTGAATAAAAACACCATCGTTCGTTTAGAGTTTGATTCAGTCTCATATTTGATGTTTTCATCATTGATTCTGTTCTTTCTGTTGTATAAAGCGCTGTAGAAATAAAGCTGACTTGAGTTTACTGTCAAATATTTGCTTCAATCAGTCAGAATATATATCCAATATATGAATGATAAAATCATGATCTGCACACAGTGTTTGCATGTACTCGCATGACCCTGTAAATGCCTTTATAAAGAGGTCATTACAGGATAGAGCTGCAATATTATTATTATGACTGATTATTATTGTTGATTATCGCCCTAAAGCGCTTTATGAGTTAGTCACGCACTGAACAAAGACTTGTTTTCACTGGAGTTCTTCTGAATCGAATCGCCTCTGATTGGTCGATGCCTTCACATGCTCCTGCACTGATTGGTTAAAACACAACGCCGAAAAAAAAACTTGTAATCTTTGATGCAACATAAGCATAAACATGATCATATTTCACTTTAATCACTACTGTAATTACTTTATCTGGATAGTGCACAGCATATTTACCTGCTTATCTTGCATTTAGAGGCTTTTTTGTTCTTTTTAGTGGCTTTTTATGTATATAAATACATTTCAGTTTTCATTTGCACAATCAATCTACTAGTATTTTAATATAAAAAATACATACAATTTTGCATGTTTGTTGGGTCACACTTTCTAAGTTAAACTCATTAATTAAAAATATTAGTTAACATGAATTAACATACTGAAGCATTTCAAGTAATTTCAAGATTTACTAATACATTATTAAACTCAAAATATGTATCTGTTAATATTATTTAAAGGTCTTTTAAAAGTTTTTATTCATAACATTAACAAATATTTATAAATACCATAACAAATGTATTGCTTATTGTTAGTTTATGTTAGTAAATGCATTACAGTAACAAACAGGACCAAGAGCCATAACTATATAACCATATTAGCACTATTATAACCGTATTATAACCGTATTAGCACTATTATAACCGTATTATAACCGTATTAGCACTATTAAACCGTATTATAACCGTATTAGCACTATTATAACGTATTATAACCGTATTAGCACTATTATAACTGTATTATACCGTATTAGCACTATTATAACGTATTATAACCGTATTAGCACTATTATAACGTATTATAACCGTATTAGCACTATTATAACGTATTATAACCGTATTAGCACTATTATAACGTATTATAACCGTATTAGCACTATTATAACCGTATTATAACCGTATTAGCACTATTATAACCGTATTATAACCGTATTAGCACTATTATAACCGTATTATAACCGTATTAGCACTATTATAAGTATTATAACCGTATTAGCACTATTATAACTGTATTATAACCGTATTAGCACTATTATAACGTATTATAACCGTATTAGCACTATTATAACGTATTATAACCGTATTAGCACTATTATAACGTATTATAACCGTATTAGCACTATTATAACTGTATTATACCCGTATTAGCACTATTATAACGTATTATAACCGTATTAGCACTATTATAACGTATTATAACCGTATTAGCACTATTATAACGTATTATAACCGTATTAGCACTATTATAACGTATTATAACCGTATTAGCACTATTATAACCGTATTATAACCGTATTAGCACTATTATAACGTATTATAACCGTATTAGCACTATTATAACTGTATTTAACCGTATTTAGCACTATTATAAACGTATTATAACCGTATTAGCACTATTATAACGTATTATAACCGTATTAGCACTATTATAATGTATTATAACCGTATTAGCACTTATTATAACGATGACTATATACCGTATTAGTACACTATTATAACGTATTATAACCGTTATTAGCACTATTATAACCGTATTATAACCGTATTAGTGTAACAGTGTCCCTGTTACACATCTTACACTATTTACTATATTAAAAACAGTAAATAATACAATATAACAAGCAACTAACCCTGATTATATATTAATGACTGTGTTGTTTATTAATACTTTAAGGGTTGCACTTTATTTTAAGATGTCCGTGTTGCCGTGTAGTTATACATTTAAGTACTTAGTAATGTTAATTAATGACATGTATTTAGGATTAGGGTTAGTTGCTTGTAATTATGTATAACTGACTGTTATTACTATGGAAAGTACATGTAACAAGGACACTGTAAAATAAAGTGTTACCAAATATTATCATTCCTACAGCAAACACGTGAAGTTTTGTCGTCTGTCACTTTAAATACTCGAGCTCATCACAGAAGGATGGATTCTGATTGGCTGTTATTTGTTTTGCCTAAAAACATTCGTTAAGATGCTAAATGTTTTGTCTCTAGATTGTTATTGTCTCTTTATGTTTTCAGGTGTCCGGTTCTGGCTCTCCAGCGAAGGAACAATATGGATCCTCCGGCCGCACAGGATTCTGGGGGTTTTGTTAGTGAAATCTCAGAGCTTTATGGTTTGACTAGCGCAAACTCGATCCAAACGGACTCTGTGAATGACGTTGAGATTGCAGACGGACTTCAAGCGGAGCATAAGACTCTTTCCAGCAGTGGACTGGAGAACGATCACGGAGCGCCGGTGCAGAATCCCGAATCCAGCGGGAAGATCCCGAACCGGGACAGTGGGATCGACAGCCCCTCGTGCGGCGCGGAGGGCGAGGGCTTCCACAACGAGGACCGCATCGAGGAGGAGGACGACACACACACCGCGAGCATCGACACACACACCGGGAGCAAGCGGGACTCCACACCGGATGAAGACAGTGATCTGGATGAGGGGAACGAGGATGATCCCGAGAGCCTGGAACTCAGAGTAAGAGATTGCTTTTCCCATATAAACCTGTCGTTTCGCTTTATTTGACATTTATTAAACGTTTTTTCCTTCATGTCTTAAAATATCTTGAATGTAACTCGACACCCTTGCCTCATTAAGTATGCGCGGTTCTATGAATATGTAAATGAGCCCCGCCTCCACTCACTCACTCACTCAGAGATCCACTGGTTGACGATCACACGTTAATCTGATTGGTTACTGTAGTTTGTGACGTCAGAAACACCAGCGATTTCAAAGCGTGTTTTTGAGACTGTCTTTGGTTCACTGCAGTTTTAAGCAGAAAATACTCAGCAATGCTGTCGACTTATGAATTTACACATTATTTGTGTTATTAAAGCATATTAAAAACACCACATAGACACATAAACAACATTAAAAACTGTTAATATAATATAAACCCAGAGGAAGATTGTGTTCACATGCGTCTCCTCCCTGAAGTAACCACATCATGATCTTACATCGCAGATCCTCATCTGCATATCATTTGCATATGCATGATCCCATGTTTAACGGTAGACATTAGGAAAATATGAGATATGGATGTGCCGTCACTTTAAATTGCTAAAAATCATTTAGTAGCCGATCTTTGCCTTGTGTTTGAATAAATAAATCAAATAGTATCAAATACATTTCAGAGAAAGTTTAGAATATATATTTTTTGTAACTTCCCAGTAATAATTTCATGTAGTTTAAGTGCTCCATTAATGAGAATGGCATATTTAATGTAAATGTGTATATCAGATGTAAAAGAGAGTTTAAATCATTATTTTATGTATTTAAACAGTTGTTGTGAACATGCACTGTATTTATATGATTAATGTTCTGCCAAGATATTATTATTAATTTTACAGACATTTGCAATGCAGTGTATTAGTACAGTATATTTTTAGTGTCCGACCTCAAACAACTTCTGATTTCAACAGAGTTTGATGATGGGTGTAAAATAGGTGACACACCACACACACACACACACACACACACACACACACACACACACACACACACACACACACACACACACACACACGCACACGCAACTGGGTTAAAGTCGAGCATTTTTACAGTTTTTATGATCTCTAGGACCCATATTTTACATCTCTTCACACACTGATCTCAACGTGTGTGTGTGTGTGTGTGTGTGTGTGTGTGTGTGTGTGTGTGTGTGTGTGTGTGTGTGTGTGTGTGTGTGTGTGTGTGTGTGTGTGTGTGTGTGTGTGTGTGTGTGTGTGTGTGTGTGTGTGTGTGTGTGTGTATCGACTGTGTCCTGCAGAAGAATCGGAGAAAGCAGTGTAATCTTTCAGAGCTCAGCTGAAGGTTTTACTGAATCTGTCCATAAACACTGTGTGTGTGTGTGTCTTGTGGTGTCGTGCAACAGTTATGTGTCAGAGACCTGAGGAAGTGAACATTATAAGTAGTGTTTCATGCGGGGGTGGCACTTTCTGATCGTGTTGTTTCGTCATTGTCTGTGTGTGTGTGCGTGTGTGTGTGTGCGGCTACATTGACCAGACTCAATGGAAACCGCTGGTTGTTGAGTGCACATGTGTGTATTAATAAGAGCGTGTGTATTTGACATAGAAAACTATTTAAAACTCAATATACTTTCAGTAGCTTTAAGAGCAAGATAATCTCTTACTAGAAATGTCACTACACTCATTCACTCAAACACACACACACACAACACACACACACACACACACACACACACACACACACACACACACACACACACACACACACACACACACCACACTCTCTCTTATACAAACACACACACACACACTCTCTCACACACACACACCCACACCCACACACACACACACACACACACACACACTGAAACACTAGTGATGGTTATAGTTGAACACCGTCAGTAGAACTCTATAACCGCCCAAACCGTGTTAGTAAAATATGTTTTACAAAAATGTTTCATAATAGAGAATGTTTAAATACTAATATCAGCTTAGGAGGGAAACGGAGGCGGAGTCAGTGGTGCTCAGAGGCGGAGTCAGTTGTGCTCGGAGGCGGAGTCAGTTGTGCTCGGAGGCGGAGTCAGTGGTGCTCAGAGGCGGAGTCAGTGGTGCTCGGAGGCGGAGTCAGTGGTGCTCGGAGGCGGAGTCAGTGGTGCTCAGAGGCGGAGCTGGAGATGATTCGGGAGAGTCTGTGCCCCTTTACCGATCAGAGCGCGCTGACACGGAGGAAAGACTTGCGGCAACATTCTAACAGCATAAGTTCATGTTTTTACAGGTTGGTCCCATGGACTTTTATTGTATTTTTCGATAGGTACCGAGTGCCTGACAACTGTGAGGGGGTGGAATCTAATGAGTTTTCTAACTCGTTAGTTTAGATCGTATTTAGATATAAAAATGTATGACAAATAAGGGCGGGGTTAACTTTGATTGACAGCTTGATTGACAGCTGATAACGGGCTGCGCCGAGTGGAATTCCTGAAATGTGACGTCTCGGCCATGATCTGACCCAACACATCACACCACCTCTGTATCCTTTCTGAAAAGATTTTCCAAGATGGCGTCGCCCATACCCCCCATAAACGCCTCAAAACCGTTCTTCAGAAAGTCTATGGGTGACGTCACAGACGCTTTGTCCATATATCTTACAGTCTATGGTTTATACTCGACGTGTCCGCACGAGCGAGAAGGTGCGAGAAGGCCGCAGTTCCAGGACTCTAGTTTTCTGTGACAGCGCCACCTACTGAACTACATCACCACACACACTCATTAAAGCCCTTTCACGTCAGATTATCATTACTCGTTAAAACATCACACTCTTACTCATTTGATCTGGACAAACTGAGCATCATTAGAAGATTTAAGACTCCAGCTTCGATAGTTGACCACTGTTTATGACATTGATATTCATTTCTTAATTTATGACAGGAGTGCAAAATTATTAATCTGTAACGTTCGTTATTTTGAATAGCAATCATCACTAATAAAACACTACAGTCATTCACGTCTTCTCCGGTTTATTTGTGTTCACATACACGCGAGATACGGCATCCGCCAGGATATGATCATTAGAAGGATTAACAGGGGTTAGAAAACACATTCTTTTATAAATTATAATTTTTTTAAAGTATGAGTTTAAGGGTTAACATTATTTGTATGAGCTTGTTTTAGCCGTATTATTTGGCCCTGAATTCATAGAACAGTTTTCCGTAATTAAAGTGTTAAATCCGTCATGAGGGTGTGTGTGTGTGTGTGTGTGTGTGTGTGTGTGTGTGTGTGTGTGTGTGTGTGTGTGTGTGTGTGTGGTGTGTGTGTGGTGTGTGTAAACGTCTGCCGATCCCTCACTCGACAGGTTCATCCGCTTCCCAACACACTCATGTTTTCAGGATATTTCCTTTCTTCTCACACACATTCATGCCATTCATCACAAACAAACGTCTAAACGAAACCAAGATGTGCGTCGACACATGATGACGCAGCAGGAGTGTGTGTTAGTGCCGGTGAGGTGTGTGTCAGGAATGATCTTTGTGTTCGTACAGTAGGAGTCGCCCTACACGCCTACAGAACACACACCCACACACACACAAACACAACACACACACAACACACACACACACACACACACACACACAACCAACGCCGCCTGATACCAAACCGCCACATCATCCTGCAAGCTTCCTCCGTGTGTAAGAGTCACCACACACACACACACTCCCACACACCACCCACCACAACACCACCACCACCAACTCACACCACACACACACACACACACACACACACACACACACACCACACACACACACAACACACACACACCACACACACACAACACACTCAACATCACACCACACACACACACACACACACACACACACACACACACACACACACACCACACACACACACAACACACACACACACACACACCCCTGGTCTTTCCTGTGTGTCCTGGGTAGCTGTACATCTGCTCGTAGGAAATGTTTGTGACAGCTGACAGTGATGTGTTTTAATAGGCATGTCAAAGAGGGGATGACCACGAGAACACACACACACACACACACACACACACACCACACACACACCACACACACACACACACACACCACCAGTCCACTACTACATCACTTACACACACTCACTACACTACACACATTCAACAGATACACCACACACACACACACACACACACACACACACACCACACACACACACACACACACACACACACACACACACACACACACTCACTCATCTCTCACACTCACACACACACACCCACACACACACAGACACACCACACACACCTCAACACACTCTCTCTCTCTCTCTCACACACACACACACACACACACACACACACACACACACACACACACACCACAACATCTCTCTCACTACACACACACACACTCACACACACACACACACACACACACACACACTCAGACACTCTCATACTCACACACACACTCAGACACACACACACACACACACAGACACACCACACACTCTCAGACACTCTCATACTCTCTCACACACACACAGACAGCAACACACACACACACACACACACACACACACACACAACACATCTCCACTCACTACACACACACAACTCAGACACCCACACACAGTCTCTCACTCACTTACACACACACACACACACACACACACACACACACACACACACACACACACACACACACAGTCTCTCACTCACTTACACACACACACACACTCAGACACACACACACACACACACTCAGACACTCTCATACTCTCACACACACACTCAGACACACACACACACACACACACACACACTCACCTGTTCTGATCACATTTATTCAACATAATTGATCTAATATGCCACTCTTATGCATATGGTGTTCAAAAATGTTTTGCATTTAAATGTGTCATGAAAATAATCAAAAAGCTTCATTGAAATGTAAAAAATATATTTTTTCTTTTGTCTTTGAGGGTAAAATATGACCTGGATCTACGAGTGTAGATCTGGACTGGACTTATGATTTTAGATTAATTCATAAACCATAAAATTATGAAACGCGCTTTTGATAATGAATATTGCCAGGTCACACTTTTATTTGAAGGCAAGGCAAGGCAAGGCAATTTTATTTGTATAGCGCATTTCATACATAGCAGCAATACAATGCGCTTCACACAATATAGTATAAATAATTAAAATTCTATATATAGAAAACACCAGCAAAGACATTTAAAAGATTAATACACAAAAATATTCAATAATAAACATACATACATATACATACATATCCACACATATACATATATGTACACATACACACATGTATTCATTACACATTACTACAAAAAGCCTCTAAAAAAAGCTTGGTCTTTAATCTATTTTTAAAAATTGCAATAGTTGGAGCATTTTTTATGTTTTCTGGAAGTTGGTTCCAGAGATGGACACCAAAGTATTTAAAAGCAGCTTCCCCTTGTTTTGTTCTAACAATAGGTTTTAGTAGAAGCTGTTTATGCTGTGATCTAAGGGGTCTTGGTTGAGTATGCTGTTGAAACATATCATGAAGGTATTTGGGTCCCATCCCCTTTATTGACTTAAAAACTAATAAAAGTGCCTTAAAATGAATCCTATATCTAATTGGGAGCCAGTGTAAGGACTTTAAAATTGGAGTTATATGATCTATTCTTTTAGTTTTTGTAAGGATCCTGGCTGCACTATTCTGCACCATCTGGAGAGGTTTTAAAGTCTTTTTGGGGATCCTGTTAAAAGTACATTACAGTAATCTATCCTACTAGAAATAAAAGCATGTTTGATTTTTTCAAGATCCTCCTTAGACATAAATTTTTTAAGTTTATTGATATTTTTAAGATGAAAATATGCTGATTTTGTAATTGTTTTTATGTGACTAGTAAATTTCAGACCTTTGCTATTAAGCCCTTTTTTTTCGAGCAGGGTTGAGATTTTACATTTTTCCTCATTTCTTCCAAAAACGATAACCTCAGTTTTATTTTTATTAAGCTGGAGAAAGTTCTGTGACATCCAAGTATCTATTTCTTCAATGCACTGACAGAGAGTTTCAATGGGAGTATAGTCATTAGGCATTAGAGGTAAATAAATTTGTGTGTCATCAGCATAACTGTGGAAGGAGATTGAATTTTTCTTTATGAGTTTACCAAGTGGTAGCATGTAAAGATTGAATAATAAAGGACCCAAAATTGAGCCCTGGGGAACTCCACAGGACAAAGATGTTAGTGTTGAGGAACAATTTCCAATTTTAACAGTAAAACTCCTATCACTAAGATACGATTTTAGCCAGCTGATCACAACATCAGTGAAGCCAACACAGTGTTCCAATCGATGAAGCAATATATAATGATCAACAGTGTCGAAAGCTGCACTAAGATCTAATAATACTAAGATGGACGCCTTGCCTGCATCTATATTTAACCGGATGTCACTTGTGACTTTAGCAAGAGCTGTTTCTGTGCTATGGTGGGTCCGGAAACCTGACTGAAAATGGTCAAGGCAGTTGTTAAGTGTTAAAAAGATGTCAATTGATTAAAAACAATTCTTTCAATGATTTTGCCAATGAACGGTAGATTCGAAATCGGCCTATAGTTGCTTAATATAGATGTGTCTAAATTATTCTTTTTGAGAAGTGGTTTTATAACAGCAGTCTTCAGGGATTTAGGAAATGTGCCCATTTGTAAGGATGAATTTATGATGTTAAGCAGTTCTGGTGCTAGAATATGAAAAACAGATTTTAAAAAAGTGGTAGGTAAAAATCTAGTGTACAAGTGGAAGAGGTAAGGCTTTGTACTGTTTTATTAAGTGTTTCAGTATCAATCAGACTAAAGTTAGCCATCCTGTTTAATGTTCCTGTAGTTATTTGTTCTGGTTGGATAGTGAAATGCTTTTGATTTATTATATTCAGTCTAATTTGATCAATTTTAGATTTAAAAAATAACGCAAACTCATTGCATTTTATGGTCGAGATAAAATCAGGTGGCAGTTCTTGTGGGGGAATTGTCAGTTTTTCCACTGTCGAAAAAAGAACTCGAGCATTATTTATGTTTTGATTGATCATGTTAGAAAAGAACAACTGTCTAGCTTTACCAGTTTCAGTATTGAAGATTTTAAGCTTTTCCTTATATATTTTTGTAATGTACTGGGAGTTTGGTTTTTCTCCACTGTCTTTCTGTCTTCCTACATTCTCTCTTCAAAAGCTTAACTGTTGAATTAAGCTTCCATGGGGCTTTCTGTTGTTTACTGGCTTTCTTAAGTTTGGATGGTGCTATATTATCCATAATATCTAACATTTGTGAATTAAAATGATCCATCAAATCATCTACTGATTTTGATGTGTGGCTCAAAAATTTTGAGCAAAAAGCTTGTTCAAAGAGAGCATTGGTATGATCATTAATAGTTCTTTTTTCTATCATCACAGAGGTGTTAGAATTATGAGGAGACATAAAAACATTAAAGAGAATGCAGAAATGATCAGACAATGCCAAATCCTTTACAGTCACAGAAATATCAATACCCCTTGTGATCACCAAGTCAAGTGTGTGACCAAGGACGTGTGTTTTTTCCTGTACATGTTGAGTTAAGTTGAATGTATTAAGCAGTGAAAGTAGTTCACTAACATAGTTGTTATCTGGATTATCAACATGCAAATTGAAATCCCCAGTTATTAAAACACAGTCAAACTCTAAACAAATAAAAGACAATAGTTCACCCAGTTCATCAAGAAAAACTCTAGGGGAGTGCTTAGGTGGTCTGTAAATGACCAGTAATAGAATTTGAGGGGAACCCTTAATAATTCCGCTCAAATACTCAAAAGAAACAAACTCGCCAGAGGATAACTGTTTGCATTCAAAAGATGAATTAAAAATTGTGGCTATTCCACCTCCTTTTTTGTTAGAACGAATAGCACTCATAAAATTATAATTAGGAGGGGCTGATTCAATGAGGGTAGCACATTATTTGCCAGGTCTAACCAAGTTTCAGTTAGAAATAAGAAATCAAGGTTACGTGATGACGTATTGACGTAGTGTGTAGTGTGTGTGTGCGTTGGGTGCGAAAATTCAAAATGGCAGCGCGCCGCTGCTAGAAAAAAGATAAACTTTTTTTATTTTTATTTTATTTTTCTCTTCTCTCTCTCGTTTTTTCTGTAACAATATCACCCGCTTTAAACCTAATTCAAAACCTGGATTTCAACTCGGACCTGGACCAACTGGAGGATTACATTGACCATCAATTCAACAGACTTTGTACAATGGCAGATCACGCAAAGCCAAAAAACCACGCACTTCGGATTCTCCCTTATCAACCGATTCACCGCCGTCACCAACATCACCAGCATCCACTCCTACCAAAACAAACTGCTGTTCCGACATACTTTTTTCAATCAACGAGCGCTTATCTCACTTGGACTCTAGACTCTCACTAATCGAAGTACTGCACAAAGAATTTCAAAACCTCCGCCATAGCCTGGAATACAGTCAACAACAAGTCGATTCGCTCACAGAAGAAAACAAATCACTGAAAAGCTCCGTGGACACACTCACTACAACACTTTCCACTGTAAACACTCAACTTACCTCCGTCATCGCTGAGAACAAAGCCATGCAAGAAACCATCCTGGATATACAGTCACGAAGTATGAGAGACAATCTAATCTTCTCCGGCATTCCCGAATCATCCACCGAAGATCCCGAAAAATCTATTAAGGACTTCATGATTAACCAGCTCAAACTTACACCAGAGACTGTAGAGCACATCACTTTCCATCGCGTTCACCGTTTAGGACAGAAACCCATCAACTCCACCCGTTCCCGGCCCATACATCGCCAAATTTGAACATTTCAAGCAAAAAGTACTGGTTCAGCGACAAGGACGGCAGCTCAAAGGGACTCATTACGGACTCAACGACCAATATCCACAAGAGATCATCCGCAGACGTAAGCTACTTTTCCCCATCCGCAAGACAATGATCAGTCAAGGTAAAAAAGCAATCATCACAGTAGACAAATTATATATTGATGGACAATTGTTTAGAGACAAAGACACTACTCCCTGGCTTTACTAATTTTTGAAACTAGCAATGTAACACATCCAATCCGTTTATGCTCAATTTATATTCAAATCATAATCTTTATATTGTTTAATTAAACCACTCGCACCACGCACACACATTGTATTCTAAATGCACCTAAATAGCCTTGCTCACTGTTTATATGTTCTGTTGTTGGTTATAGGTATCTATGTTTTCCCTGTTTTTATTTGTCATTTTGTGTTATAGATTTACACACACACACACACACCACACACACACACACACACACACACACACACACACACACACACAGTTTTAAATTACCTAAAAAATACACAAGCAGATATATGTCTAATACAGGAAACACACCTCTCACAATATACACAAAACAGCTTAAAAACTACACATTTTAACCACTGTTTTTTCCTCCTACTATAATTCAAAACAAAGAGGAGTATGCATCTTAATAAACAAAAAAATACAGTTTAACCACCATACAACCATTTCAGATCCTGAAGGCCGTTTTATCATTATTAACATTTCAATCAACAATAATCCAATTACAATTGGCAACATTTATGGACCAAACTCTGATGATTCCTCCTTCTTTGCAAATTTTTTTTCCTCTCTTTCAAACATTTCCAACGGTCCAATAATTATAGGGGGAGACTATAACACTGTAATCAATCCATCATTTGACAGGTCAAAACATACAGGAAAATCTTGGCAGTCCTCCAAAACTATAAAACAGTTCATGAGTGATTTTGGTCTTGGTGATGGTTGGAGGCTACAACACCCACTCGCTAGAGAATACACCTTTTATTCTAATGTCCACCAAACCTACTCCCGCATTGATTTCTTTCTAACCAGTAATTCAATCATACCAAATATCTTAGAAACCAAAATACATCCGATCATTATTAGTGACCACTCTCCAGTAACTCTGACATGGAATCCATCTGCAATACCAAAGCACCGCACCAGATGGCGTTTTAATACATCACTCTTGAAAGATCCAGAATTTGACAGTTACTTCAAGAGAGAGTGGACATCCTTCCTTGAAATAAATGACTCTCCAAAGTCGTCAGCATCACTGCTCTGGGAAACATGGAAAGTAGTTTTACGGGGGAAAATTATATCATATTCAGTACATAAAAAAAAAAGGACAGAGAAAAAGAAGTCCAACTGGAAGAAAGAATAAAAGAATTAGAGATTTTACACGCAAATAATCAATCAGAAAGCACCTATAAAGAAATTAGAGAAAAAACATTTTTGCTTAATGAAATAATAAACAAAAGAAACCAGTTTCTGATTCACAGGCTCCGTCAAGAAACTTTTCACCATAGCAATAAATCCGGAAAATATTTAGCCAGTCAAATTAAAAGAAATAAAGAAAGAACAGCAATAACCTCCATCAGAAACTCGGCAGGGAAGCTAACCAATTCACCAGTTGAGATAAACAAGATATTTCAAGATTACTATACAAAATTATACTCATCTGATCTGGACCCAAACCAAGAAGACATAACCCAATTCCTCGATAACACCATTCTACCAAAACTCAACATGGAACAAGTAAACACACTAGAATTACCAATCACAGAAAAGGAACTTCACTCCGCATTGAAAAGCATGCAAAATAATAAAGCACCAGGTCCAGATGGCTTCCCTGCTGAGTTCTACCAACATTTTTGGTCAACCTTATACCCATTATTTAGCAGAACAATAACAGAAATAAAACATAACGCAAAGTTCCCTTCCCATATGAATACAGCACTTATATCACTCATTCCTAAACCTAACAAAGACCACACCTTCACATCTAACTATCGTCCTATCTCACTTATAAATGTCGACATAAAAATTATTAGCAAAGCACTAGCCCATAGAATTGAACAAATTATACCATATATAATCCACCCTGATCAGACCGGCTTTATAAAAGGTAGACACGCATCCAATAATACCCGCAGATTATACAATTTAATGCACTACTCATCAGTACAACAGAAAGATACTCTCATTGCCACATTAGATGCCGAAAAAGCTTTTGATAGGGTCAACTGGAAATTTTTATTCACCACGTTACAAAAATTCGGCTTTGGAGAGTCATTTATTAACTGGATCAAGATTTTATACACATCACCATCGGCCACAGTCACAACCAATGGACTAACATCACAAAGCTTCACACTGCACAGGGGGACGAGGCAGGGATGTCCACTCTCTCCATCCCTATTCACGATTTTTATTGAACCTTTAGCAGCAGCTATCCGTCAAAACCCAGCAATCAAAGGTATTGAAACACCTCAACAAACACATAAAATCTCACTTTATGCAGATGATATCCTACTATATATACAAGAACCCCTAGCATCTACTCAAGAAATAATTAAAACAATCCAATCCTTCTCAAAATATCAGATTATGCAATAAACTGGAATAAATCTTTCATCCTCCCTTTACATAAAGCCAAATGGGATGTGGCACCCCATCAATCACCGATACCTATATGTCATGATCACATCACTTACTTCGGCATTAAGATTTCCTCCAGACTGTCAGAGTTGGTAACACTCAACTTCACACCACTGCTAAAAAAAATAGAAGAAGATTTGCTCAGGTGGCTCAACCTTCCAATCTCCATAATCGGCAGGATAGCAGCAATAAAAATGACGATTTTACCGAAAATTAATTACCTATTTTCAATGATTCCAACCCACCCCACACTCACCTGGTTTAAATCACTAGACTCCATTATAACTCGCTTCTACTGGAAAAATAAAACACCAAGGATTAAACTCACTACACTACAAAAAAGTAAGGTTCAAGGAGGACTAGAAGCACCAAATTTCCAATATTACTCAATGGCTAACCAACTGCAATACATATACAAATGGATTCACCCCACCCAATCTGATATTATATGGCTAGATATAGAACAATCACTATGCAAAGAATTAAATATAGCTGACATACCGTTCCTCACCAAATCAATTAAACAACCACACATGTTTTAATGCAGTAACTATATCTGCCACTCTGACAGCCTGGTGGAAATTTCACCAAATCACAAATTCTACATTAGCTCCATCTAACCTCACCCCACTGTGGAACAACCGTGACTTTATAAGCAATAAAAAAACATTGAATTTTCACACATGGGCGGAAAAGGGTATCACCCACATTAAGCATATTCTCAAATCTAACACATTTACACCATTTCCGCAACTGGCCCAGGAGTATGGCATCGGGAGCAACGAATTTCTAAAATACCTACAACTCAAATCTTCTGTTCTGACAAAAATCAACATCAGAGACACAAATTTAGAACTTCCACCGGCAATATCAGACTTGGTCAACATTTCCTCCCCAAAGAAACTTCTCTCTAAAATATACAAAATCATTTCAAACCAACTTCAGACCATATACTTACCAACAATAAAATGGGAAAACGATCTTTCAATAGCTCCTGATGCCAACTTCTGGACCCAAATCTGTAAAAACATCTATCTCATGTCCAAAAATGCGAATCTTCAGTTAATACAATACAAAATACTTCACAGAACACATTACACGGGCAGCAGATTAGCTAAAATGGGTTTCACATCAGAAGTTTGCACACATTGCAATCAAAATTCTACAGATACATACATCCATGCAACCTGGCACTGCACTCCAATCAAACACTTTTGGGAAGAGGTCACACAGTCACTATCCACTATAGTCGGCTGCCACATCCCACTGTCGCCTTCTCTTTGCTTGCTGGGGGACCTGACAACAATCACTGATAAAACTATAAACTCTAAAATACTCCTCATAGCTCTAACCATCGCCAAGAAAACTATCCTCATGAACTGGAAAACTAGAAATAAATTACACATTAACATTTGGAAAAATCTTATTACAGACTTCATTGCAATGGAATACGCATCTCCCCTTCATGATTACGCATCTGAAACTGACCTCTGCCGTCCAACACTTTCTGACCTCTTACAGCTATGAATCCTTTCTCTGTTTTCAACTCCGACTCCTCCCACCTTCTTAACCAACCCACGAATATTAATGCATTTTAGCTGTTTGAACTTGTTTATGTCATCATTGTTATTACTATCTTCACTGTTATTGTTATGATTACTATTTCACTTTTATCTTTTCATTGTTGTAATTGCTGTTGTTGCTGTCTTTTGCTCTCACCATTGCGGTCGCCACTGCCATCATCATTATCATTTATTAATAATATTATTATTATCATTATTATTATAATCATCAATATTGCCATTGTCAATGCTGTATTGGAATTAAATGTCATTATCATCACTACTGCAATAATTCCCCCCTTATCTCTTCATGGGTTTTTAATGCACCACAACATAGAATGAAAAGAAAAAAAAAAAAAAAAAAAAGGAATATGTATATATGGAAAACCTCACAAACACCAGGGCAGGCAAGACAGACGAGAAGTGGTTTCATCGGGACAGCATCTCTGTCCCAATTTGAGACACTCTCGCACTGTACTCCCTCTTTTAATGCACCTTAGACATTGCACATAACACACAAAAAAAATTAGGAAAAGATAGAGACTGCTGAGATGTGGGGGAAGGTTATCTTATATTATCTTATCATCTTATTATACCATCTTTTATTTTATGCGGCATTGACAATGGCAATTGTTACATAGGAGGAAGGATGGAAATAAAAATCGACCAACACAATATTGGCAATATGGTGGTAGTGGGGAGTGGGGTGGTGATGGTAATGACAATGGTAATAAATAATAAATGGTTACTTTGTTTACGCATACACACACATACACATACCCACACTCACACCCCCTCAAATACACACTTAGATCAAACAATTATATCACTTTTATGTCACTTCTGGAATTATGGATTTAC
>CM070836.1:2009120-2024120 GCA_036326025.1 Chrosomus eos | reverse complement strand
AATTCAAATGAAAAAGTCTCATAGCATAATTGATATATGGAGAAATTTCCATGGTATACAGAGACAGTACACTTGGGCTCACGCTCATGATAATCAGTTATCGCTGGCAAGGCTTGATCGTTTCTATGGTTTTAAGCATCAATTAAGCATGTTTAGAGAATGTTTTATAAGTCCGGTTTGTTTTTCTGATCACAGTTTGATAAAATGTGTTGTAGCAAAAAGCTTTGTCAAATCAAAAAGTGCTTATTGGCATTTTAACAATAATTTATTATCTGACACTTTTTTTAGAGAAGTTTTTAAAGAGTTCTGGACAAATGCTAAAGCTATGAAATCGTCCTTCTTAACATTGCAGCAGTGGTGGGATTTTGTAAAAATACAAATCAAACAATTGTGTCAACAATATACTCACAACGCCACAAGAGACAAAAATAGCTCAATGAGTATGTTAGAAGAAGAGTTGATGAAGCTACAAGAGCTTGCAGAGTCCACAAAAGATGCCTCCTATATAGAGCACATAAAAAAGAAAAATAATTTGTTATCTGACATGCTAGGTTGTACAACCCAAGGTGCTATCACTAGATCCCGCTTTCAAAGTGCAGAATTAATGGATGCTCCTTCAAAATTCTTTTTCAGTCTAGAAAAAAAGAACGGTCAGAAAAAGTTCATTCATGCCTTGCAGTCTGAAGAAGGAAATTTGTTGACAAATCCCTCGGATATTAGGAAGAGAGCTGTACATTTTTATAAAGAGTTGTACAAAAGTGAAATTTCTGAAGTCCAAGATGGTATTTTGAATTTTTTTGAAAATTTACCTCAAATAACTAAAAATGCAAATAAGGAAATTAGTAAAACTTTGAGTTTAGTTGAGCTTGAAAATGCCCTTAAAAAAATGGGAAATGGAAAAGCACCAGGTATTGATGGCATTACAACTGAATTTTATAAATCTTTTTGGGTAGAAATGGGTCCAGAATTAGTAACAGTTTTTAATGAGAGTCTGGCAAATGGACAACTGCCTAGAAGCTGCCGTAGAGCAATTATTACTTTATTGCCTAAAAAAGGAGATTTAAACGACATCAAAAATTGGAGACCAGTAAGTTTATTATGTAACGATTACAAAATATTGTCTAAAGCTTTGGCGATAAGATTGGGGGAAGTCATTGAATCGATTGTTCATCCAGATCAGTCATATTGTGTACCAGGAAGGAGAATCTTTGATAATGTTTCTTTTGTCAGAGATATTTTTGACTGTGGAAAAATCTTTGACGTAGATTTTGGTATGATATCAATCGATCAAGAGAAGGCTTTCGACAGAGTCGAGCATATTTATTTATGGAGTGTTTTAAAAGCCTTTGGTTTTAGTTCAGAGTTTATTGAAATGATTAAAATGATGTATTGTGGCGTTGAGAGTATATTAAAGATTAATGGTGACTTATGCTCTCCGTTTAGTGTGCACAGGGGTGTCAGACAAGGCTGTGCGCTGTCAGGCATGTTATACACCTTAGCCATAGAACCCCTGTTAAACAAACTAAGATCTGATGTGTCTGGACTGTGTATGCCAAATTGTACTACTGTTTTTAAGTTATCAGTATACGCTGATGATGTCATTGTCATAATCAGTGAACCCAATGATGTCAATGTGATGTTGAAGATTTTAGATGATTTTAAAACTCTTTCTTCAGCAAAGGTTAACTGGAAAAAAAGTGAAGCCATATTAGTTGGAAAATGGCCAAAAGGTGAACCAAGAGTTCCTGATGGACTAAACTGGACAAGAGATGGTTTTAAGTATCTAGGAGTCTTTGTAGGAAATGAAAATGTTGTAAAAAAGAATTTTGAAGGCACTGTTGAAAAGGTCAAAGGGCGACTGGATAAGTGGAGGTTTTTACTTCCTAAAATTTCCTATAAAGGTAGAATTTTGATCATAAACAATCTGGTTGCCTCTGCACTTTTGCACCGCCTAGCCTGTATAGATCCCCCAGTAGATGTACTGATGAAAATACAGTCAATGTTAGTCGATTTCTTCTGGGACAGAATGCACTGGGTATCAAAAAGTGTGTTGTATCTATCAAAAGACGAAGGAGGACTTGGTTTGATACACTTGCAGAGCCGAACGGCTGCATTTCGTCTGCAATACGTACAGAGACTTTTAAAGTGCTCCTCAGAGTCCAGTTGGATGGCGGCTGCCTGTGCGATCCTCCGGAACATCGAAGGGCTAGGACTGGACAAAACTTTATTCTGGTTAGATTCTCAAAGGTTGAAACTATCTAATTCTCCAGTTTTTTATCGTAACTTATTAAAAGTCTGGTCTCTGTTTAAGAAAAGTAGGGAAAGCAATGCTGCTTCTCTGTTTTGGTTACTTCGAGAACCATTGGTCGGTGGCTCACGTTTGGACTTATCACGTGAGTTTTCTTTTTCCATACCAGAAAGGACTTTGTGTAACGCCAAGTTGACAGAAATTGATCATCTACATCAAGTAGCGGGACTGGCTTTTAGGAATGTGACCGCAATTGCTGAGCACTTAGGACTCAAATCATGCCGTATAGTAGAAAAAGCACTTGAAAAGTGGAGATCGGCCCTCACCGAGGAAGAGACAGAACTGCTGGATCATTACTCACACGGGTTAATAAACCCTGACTGTAAAGACCCTTTTCCCGAGTTGGGTATTTCTCCCATTTTGGGAGAACACAACAGCATGCTTTTACATTGTAAAGAAATAATGATTGTGGGTTCAAATGTTGTACTTGGAAAAGAATTGTACAAGGTTTGTGTAAAAGCTTTTAATAAGAAATCTTTAGACAACAAGTGTGATACACCATGGCGAAATATACTTAATCTTGCTGTCGAGGAAAAGCCAGAATGGAGAGCTTTGTATAAGTCACCATTAGTCAAAAAAACTGGGGATTTACAGTGGAGAGTGTTACATGGTGCTATTGCAGTAAACGCATTCATCTCCTTGATCAATTCTGAAGTGTCTGAAGGCTGCCCTTTTTGTTTGGAGAAAGAGACTATTTTTCATGCTTTTATGCACTGTGTGAGGTTAAAACCTTTATTTGAGATTTTGAGAGAATTTTTTGTTTCTTTTGATGAGGTTTTTTCAATGAAAGTGTTTATTTGTGGATTTAAATATGTGAAAAAATTTCGTCGTAGATGTCAATTGTTGAATTTCTTGTTAGGTCAGGCAAAAATGGCGATTTATACCACAAGAAAAGAAAAAATTGAGCAAAATGTTTGCAACAGTTTGGTAGCAATTTTTGTAAAATTAGTCAAATCTAGGATTTTGATTGATTACCATTATTATAGATTAATGCATGATTTTTCATCTTTTGAGGTAAGATGGTGTTTGAATAAGGTCCTTTGTGAAATTGTTGAAGAAGAGTTGCTGTTTTCTATCTTTTAAGATTTTCCATTGGTCTTAAATTAATGATGTTGTTTGGCAGATTGTAATATTAGTTGTTGTGTAAATTGTATTAAAAAGGGTTTTGAAAATCAAATCTCTCTCTGTGTCTCTCTCTCTCTCTCTCTCTGTGTCTCTCTCTCTCTCTCTCTCTCTCTCTCTCTCTCTGTGTCTCTCTCTCTCTCTCTGTGTTTGCAGTCTGAGTCTCAGAAGCTGTTGAATATTGCTAAAGAGTTGCTTCAAACGGAAGAAGCGTATGTGAAACGACTGAACCTGCTGGACCAGGTAACACACACACACACACACACACACACACACACACACACACACACACACACACACACACACACACACACACACACACACGAACTCGGATCATTGGCTCTGTTTCCTGTTTTATCTGCATGTGTTTGAGGATTCAGTTATTTGAGTTTCTCATTATTTACATCGAGATGAATTGTGCTTTTTTGTGTTCATACTCCTTCCTATTTCTGACACTTCCTCTTAGTCTATTTCCTCTCCAATCCATGATTTTTGATCTTGTGTCAAAATGATTCCTTGGGAGAAATATTGACACTCATCCGTAAACACACAACAAACTGTCCGAAGTGATCTAACTGGGTGAAAACAGACCTTAGTTAACAGATTTTAATGTCTCTATCCTGCACTGTTAAAGCTTTGATTGGTAAAATTTTCTTTGCGTGTGTGTGTGTGTGTGTGTGTGTGTGTGTGTGTCAGGTGTTCTGTGCCCGTCTGACAGAGACTAATGTCCCTGCTGAGGTCATCACAGGAATCTTCTCCAACATCTCCTGTATTCGCCTCTTTCACCAGGACTTCCTCCTGCCTGAACTACAGACACGCATCACAAAGGAGTGGTGAGACACACACACACACACACACACACACACACACTATTCCAACCTCTAGTATCGATACTTTTTAAAAAAAAATCATATTTTAAACTAATTAAAATGACGTTACCATTTCATTATATCTGTCTGTGTGTCAAACGACCTCCTCTAGATCGCTGTCACGCTATATACAACGCTAACAGAATATGAGGGCAGAGAGTGGGTGCACTTTGGTTTTTGAAAAAAAAGTCAGGGAGTAAAGAATTAGATTGTTTGTAAGCTTTGCCAGGCTGCGCTATCACTTAAGACACCACGCAGATGACATGGCGGCACTGCAATCTTAGCCGAAACCTCTTGATTCAAGGAAAACGTCTCTGGTTACTATCGTAACCTCAGTTCCCTGAGAGGCGGGAACGAGACATTGCGTAGCTACGCTGTGGGAACTCCTCCCTTCTCCACTTTTGTTGAAATCTTATGGTCGACAGCCAGCTTGGAACAGCTAGCCAATTGTTGTGAAGTATGCAAATATTGACAGGTTCGCGGGCAGTATTAAATGCATAGGCGCGACAATTGCGTCAGATTCACGACTGAACGCTAGCACAGCTGATCGAACAGCAAACACGGCGGCTAACGCAATGTATCGTTCCCGCCTCTCAGGGAACCGAGGCTATGATAGTAACCGGAGACGTTCCCTTTCAAGAGCGGTGATTCTACATTGCGTAGCTACGCTGAAGATACGCTGAAGATACGCCCGGTGAAAACGGGGCCAAGCTACACCAGCCACGGAAGAGACAGACAGTCAGACAGTAGCCGCACCGCTAGGAGTGCTCGCACTAGACCAATGAGTCAGCATCCCCAACCCTATTCAATTTGTACATACAAATGCAATGAAAGCGAAGGCTGCACTGATCCAGGGCAGACACAACACAATAAACACTCAAGCATGAAAGTAAAAACAGTGTCAACGGCGTTAGCGGTAACCACTGCGTACAACTAGAACAGTTCACAATACATGTGTAAGGAACTTAACTCACTGAAAGCACTTGAGATGCCACAGACGGTACATCCAGCTTGTAAAATCTGCGTAGCGACGACAACTGTGAATATACGCAGTTAGATCAGTATAGCAGTTTCACTGAAGGATACAGAGCAACATAGCGGTATAAACGCATATCAGTATGTACATAAGCACAGCGTCAGCGGCTGTAGCGACGACAACTGTGAATATAGCAAAATTAATTTACAGCACAGTCATCTTTAATTTTATAGCGTTTTTTTTACAAATCAGAGACTTTTTAAAGCAGCTTTACAGTGATAACAGGAGAGTAATGCAACAGAGTTTGTTTAGGCTTTACAGTGGCTCTTGAAGAAAATAGTATCATTGTACACTCACCGAAAGGATTATTAGGAACAGCTGTTCAATTTCTCATTAATGCAATTATCTAATCAACCAATCACATGGCAGGTGCTTCAATGCATTTAGGGGTGTGGTCCTGGTCAAGACAATCTCCTGAACTCCAAACTGAATGTCAGAATGGGAAAGAAAGGTGATTTAAGCAATTTTGAGCGTGGCATGGTTGTTGGTGCCAGACGAGCCGGTCTGAGTATTTCACAATCTGCTCAGTTACTGGGATTTTCACGCACAACCATTTCTAGGGTTTACAAAGAATGGTGTGAAAAGGGACAAACATCCAGTATGGTGTGGGGGATGTTTTCTTGGCACACTTTAGGCCCCTTAGTGCCAATTGGGCATCGTTTAAATGCCACGGCCTACCTGAGCATTGTTTCTGACCATGTCCATCCCTTTATGGCCACCATGTGCCCATCCTCTGATGGCTACTTCCAGCAGGATAATGCACCATGTCACATAGCTCGAATCATTTCACATTGGTTTCTTGAACATGCCAATGAGACACTGTACTAAAATGACCCCCACAGTCACCAGATCTCAACCCAATAGAGCATCTTTGGGATGTGGTGGAACGGGAGCTTCGTGCCCTGGATGTGCATCCCACAAATCTCCATCAACTGCAAGATGCTATCCTATCAATATGGGCCAACATTTCTAAAGAATGCTTTCAGCACCTTGTTGAATCAATGCCACGTAGAATTAAGGCAGTTCTGAGGGAAAGGGGTCAAACACAGTATTAGTATGGTGTTCCTAATAATCCTTTAGGTGACTGTACATATTAAGTAAGTTCAGTACTTGATTAATTTAGGTTGTAAAAATCATTAGTTGAAAAAAAATCATCAATTTAGTTTATTTATCTATACAGCAGCTCTGGAGAAAACAGTTATGTCATCGTCCAGCTCAGTTGGCAGATCAATAATATTGTTGAATTTTAAGCATACTGACTATTTCAGGAATTTTATGAATGTTTACTTAATGCACTTAATTTTTATTTACAATGTACTATTTCAGTTTTATACATTTTGTGGCATCGACATTTTTATTTTAAAGTGTTCAGTGACACAATATGCACTTCATACACTTCAGTGTGTTCACTGTTCAGTGACACTGTGCAATGCAAATAGCTTTGCTAATAAATTGGAATGGTATCAATATCAATATATCAGTATCAATATAATGTGATACACATACCAGAATACCTCAGCTGGTACACAGAAGGTTGCATTTTCACTTCCTTTATTTTAGATTTTAAAAAAAGTATTGCAATATATCGATCGTGACACATGTATCGCGATATGTATCGAATCGCAATATATCATATATCGTATCGTGACATGTATCACAATATGTATTGTATCGCAATATATCGTGTTATATCGTATCGTGACACATGTATCGCAATATGTATCGTAATATATTGATATATATTTATCGTGACATGTATCGTGATATGTATACCAATATATCGTGATGTATAGCAATATGTATCGTATCATGATGTATCGTATCGTGACACATGTATCGTGATATGTATCGTATTTCAATTGTGATATATCGCATTGTGACACATGTATCGCAATATATTGTGATATATCGTATCATGACACATGTATCACAATATATATATATATAGAATATAGCAGAATAATAAATAAACAAATGAGTGTGTGTGTGTGTGTGTGTGTGTGTGTGTGTGTGTCAGGAGCTGTAATCCCCGCATAGGAGACATCCTGCAGAAGTTAGCGCCGTTCCTGAAGATGTACGGCGAGTACGTGAAGAACTTCGATCGGGCGATGGAGCTGGTGAACACATGGACTCAGCGCTCCAGCGTCTTCAAGAGTGTGGTGCAGAAGATCCAGGTGTGAAGGAGATCCGTGATACACTTGTGTGTGTGTGTGTGTGTGTGTGTGTGTGTGTGTGTGTGGTGTGTGTGTGTGTGTGTGTGTGTGTGTGTGTGTGTGTGGTGTGTGTGTGTGTGTGTGTGTGTGTGTGTGTGTGTGTGTGTGTGTGTGTGTGTGTGTGTGTGTGTGTGTGTGTGTGTGTGTGTGTGTGTTGTGTGTGTGTGTTTGTGTGTGGTGCAGAAGATCCAGGTGTGAAGGAGATCCCTGATACACTCGTGTGTGTGTGTGATGACAGATGTGTGAGGAACTCGTGTGTGTGTGTGTGTGTGTGTGTGTGTGTGTGTGTGTGTTGTGTGTGTGTGAATGTATGTGTGGTGCGGTGCAGAAGATCCAGGTGTGAAGGAGATCCCTAATACACTCGTGTGTGTGTGTGTGTGTGTGTGTGTGTGTGTGTGTGTGTGTGTGTGTGTGTGTGTGTGTGTGTGTGTGTGTGTGTGTGTGTGTGTGTGTGTGTGTGTGAGCAGAACATGCAGGTGTGAAGGAGATCCCTGATACACTTGTGTGTGTGTTTGTGTGATGACAGATGTGTTAGGAACTCATGTGTGTGTGTGTGTGTGTGTGTGTGTGTGTGTGTGTGTGTGTGTGTGTGTGTGTGTGTGTGTGTGTGAGAAGGTGTGTGTGATTGAGTGTGCGACACTGCTGGCGTGTGCGTATGTTCGAGTCTGCTGTCTGTGAACTGTCGACGGAGCCAGCGAACGCAGAGATGCGAAGGAGATTATACACTTGTGTGTGTGTTTGTGTGATGACAGATGTGTTAGGAACTCATGTGTGTGTGTGTGTGTGTGTGTGTGTGTGTGTGTGTGTGTGTGTGTGTGTGTGTGTGTGTGTGTGTGTGTGGTGTGCAGAAGCAGGACGTGTGTGGGAATCTGACGTTGCAGCACCACATGCTGGAGCCGGTGCAGCGTATCCCCCGTTACGAGCTCCTGCTCAAAGACTACCTGAAGAAACTCCCCGACGGAGCCGCCGACCGCAGAGACGCCGAGAGTGAGTTATTATCCTTTCTGAAATAGAAATAATACATGGAAAAACATTAAAGTCCCCTGTAGCTAATCAAATTGACGATCACACGTTGTATTTCAAACATGTTGTTTGTGCACTTGCTGTAATAAACATCATACAATAGTGAAATAGTTTATAATTAATCAAGACATCCCGATAACAACCCAAACATCATAGAGTCCTGAAGGATTGATTTCCCGAATCGCGCCTCCTTCATGATCTGAATATTTCTGTCCTGTGAAGAGCTTCCGTAATAACCGTAATAACACCGAGCTCGTTATAATCAGTGATGTCACTGTGACACTGACGCCGCGCTCTATTCCTGACGAGTGTGTCTGCGCTACACACACAGTTATTTTAATATCACCGCTACTTCACACTTCACAGTCATGAACAATTATAATACATTCTTAATTTATATATATATGCTTACATTGTATTTTTATATTGTATTATTTATAGATTGCAACATTCAATGACATACTAAAATGACATCATTTTATTATATATTTATTTAATCTCTTTTTTCCAGCATAGAAATGGAAATAAATGGTTGTAGTTCATGACTGCTTTGTAATAAAAGTTTGGTTTGATTATTGCAGAAGTTCAAAAAATGAAAATGTAAAAAAATGTGTTTACTGTAAAGTAAATGCACTCAAATAAAAACATATTGATTTAATCATTTTTAAAATAAAATAACATCTATAAAATCTTTTTGTTCCAAATTTGAAGTTGAAAAATTGAGCCGATAAAAGTTTGTAAAGTACTGGTTTACATCATGTTTTAAACACTTACATTAATCTTGTAAATCGTTTTCTCAGATGCTCTGGAGCTGATCTCCACCGCTGCAAACCACTCCAACGCTGCCATCAGGAAAATGGTGAGAGCTCTTCCTTCATTTCTTCATTTCTATCTCACAGACAGGATGTGCTGATTCCACTTCCTGTGTGTGTGTGAGAGAGCAGGGTCTCCTGGGTAAAAGTGCTCTATATCACTCTCACTTCTCCATCTATCACTTGCTCTTTCTAATGTTGTCATGCAACCAATCACAGTTCTTCTTTTCATCTATTGAGTTTGTGAATGCAGAGCGTTACAAATGACTGCATCGTCCCTCTTTGTGTGTGTGGTGTGTGTGTGTGTGTGTGTGTGTGTGTGTGTGTGTGTGTGTGTGTGTGTGTGTGTGTGTGTGTGTGTGTGGTGTGTGTGTGTGTGTGTGTGTGTGTGTGTGTGTGTGTGTGTGGGCAGGAGAAGATGCACAAGCTGTTGGAGGTGTACGAGCGGTTGGGTGGAGAGGAGGACATTGTAAATCCAGCTAATGAGTTTATTAAAGAAGGACACATTAAGAAGATGTCGGCGAAGAACGGCTCTGCTCAGGACCGATACCTCTATCTGGTGCGTCTCTAGCTTTATCACATATCAGTGTCTGAAAGTGTTCTTGCATCAAGCGTTATCACGGTGTGTGACTCGGTGAAGCAAAACTAGAACGGTTGGTTCACCCAGAATGATCTTTTCTCATATGACGAATACTGCACGATTAATCGTTAAAAGATGTCGATCTGGATTCAAACACTAGTGATCTTATTCCTCAATAACCGTGATCTATTAACCCTCTGTCAAGTCCGATCACAGGAATATTCAGATCTGTGTTCTGATCCAGAGAGAGAGTCGTCATGAACGATATGAACCCGCTTCATAAACAGTGTTTTCAACATCACAGAATCTTTATTTATTATATCACTCAGATTATCACAGAAGTGCTGGGAGAAAAGATTATAGTTTAGATATAAACACTGATGTCTACAGTAGCCAAACTACATCAAAATACTCTAAAGCAGCTTTAGAAAGTAACTTGATGCTTCAAATAAAGATGGTATCAGTTACATCGTTACACCAGTAGATGGAGACAAGAGAGTCATTGAATCATTCATTCAAGAGATTTGTTCAAAACACTGATTCCTCTAGTAATGAAACAAGTGAAGTCTTTATGAGTGACCCTTACACGTTTTGTCTATCAAGATAATCTTTACAAGTTAATCCAAAATGTATACATTTTGAAGCCTAAATAAAGCGGTCAGATATAAAATGCTAACACAATAAAGTTTAAAAAACCACAAGCAGGTTATAACTGGTGTGTTTTATGTCATAGATCAAAACGTGAAAATATTTAGAGGCTTTAACCACAGACCTTATTTCAGGCGATTTAGCAAAAACTCATTCAAAAAACCCATAGACTTTAGGGCGAGGGAACCGGACGTGCTAAAATGCTAACTCACTTCTGCGTTTTGGCCTACAAAATGACGTCGTAACTTCAGCACTCTATTACAGTGAACACGTTGATTAGATGATGAAGGCACAGGATTATGTTGATGATGATGTTTCTGTTTTGACAGTTCAATAACATGGTGCTGTATTGTGTGCCGAAGCTGAGGCTCATGGGACAGAAGTTTAGCGTTCGAGAGCGCATCGATATCGCCGGGATGGAGGTACGACATGTTCATGTTTATCTTTATCTTTTTGTACATATGTAAGTAATGTTCAGAATCTTCTATATTCTGCTTCTGCTGTTCAGATTATTCATTATTTATCACGCATTCATATTTATTATCAACTGTATATATGTAAATAACTGCTACAAATGCACTGCTGGTTTGACTCTAAAGGCCATTGCACGCTGAGGTTGAAATTTTTGTATGCGTTTTTTCGTATTCGTGATTCGGTGGCTTTGCATTGTCAAAACCCCATTCAAACTGCTTTGCTACGGATGCGAAAACGCAGAAAATCGAACCCGATATGATTTTTTTTATGACGGACGAAAGTTTCGGAGGCAGTGCGCAAGCGGGATTGACATAACGTTAGGTCGTATTTATTTTTTAACATGCGAAAATTTCGGATGTGAATTTCGGACTCAGCGATGGCCTTTACTGTTGCCTTGTTGCTGAAACATGTGCAATGACAATATAGTTGAATGTTAATCTTATGTCTTTATCTTATCACATGTTTTCTCCAGGTTCAGGGAAACGTCAAGCAGAACGTCCCGCACGCGTTCACCATCATCGGCAAACAGCGCTCGCTCGAACTGCAGGCCAGGTGATTGTGACAGTATTATGACAGTATTATGACAGATGATTGAGCCCACAGATATCGTTCAGCATTATCACAGTCTCTCATTATTCAGTCTAATAGTGTTTTTGCTGCTGAAATTTAAACTTTTTGATCATAGATCTGAACTTAATGGAGTAGTTCACTTCAGAATTAAAATCTCCTAATAATTTACTCTCCCGCATGTCATCCAAGATGTTCATGTCCTTCTTTCTTCAGTGGAAAAGAAATGAAGGTTTTTGAGGAAAACACTCCAGGATTTTCTCTATATAGTGACTTCAATGGAGTCCAACGTGGATCACGTGTGATCACGCGTGTTCCGGTTCAGAAATGTAGAGTAGAGCGGAAAACTCCCATCATCGTTGTTTTACCTTTTATTTATTAGTAAATGGCGTTTGATTTAGTCTTTGCTTGTTCGGTTTGTAAACACTGGGTCTGTTCTTCCTCCTACGTCACGCTTTCATTACGTAATGTGTGTCGCATCACAGCAAGCGCAAGACCAGCATTAGTGGTATAAAAGTATATAAATGTTTATTTTGTTATAAATGTCGCTGGTTTGTCTAGATCAGACTCTTATTCCTCGGCTGGATCGTGTCGAGACTTTGAAGCTGCACTGAAACTTACATCTGGACCTTCGACCCGTTGGACTCCATTGAAGTTTCACTATGTGGAGAAAATCCTGGAGTGTTTTCCTCAAAAACCTTCATTTCTTTTCCACTGAAGAAAGAAAGACATGAACATCTCGGATGGCGTGGAGGAGAGTAAATTATCAGGAGATTTTACTTCTGAAGTGAACTAATCCTTTAATTCATGAATGTTTGGAATCAGAGAGCCATTCCAAACATCTTAAAACTGAAACACACTTGTTGAAGACTCAATCTTTAGGAAACTTCATGGACAAATACACAGTATGTGAACTCTGAATGTGTTTTTATCTCAGGACGGCTGAGGAGAAGGAGGACTGGATAAAAGTGAGTTATTCTCATTACACAAATGTTAAACGTCACAGAAAGACAGACACACGTTAGCATGTTTTTAAAGTATGTTATTTTCATTTTAAGTAGTTTTCTTTCTAAGAATATACTTAAAGTCCCCCTGGAGTCATTTTATACCATAAAACCATTCTTTGATCACTTAAAATATCTTGGATGTAACTGACACCCTTGCCTCATTTAGTATGCGCGGTTTTTTGAATATGCAAATGAGCCTCTCTCATCACTCACTCACTCGGATCAGGGTTGCGATCCCGTGACTGATTGGTTACAAGGTAGTTTGTGACGTCAGAAACACCAGCGATTTCAGTGTTTTTGAGACTGTCTTTGGTTCACTGCAGTTTTAAGCAGAAAATACTCAGCAATGCTGTCGACTTATGAATTTACACATGTGTGTTATTAAAGCATATTAAAACACCACATAGACACATAAACAACATTAAAAAGCTGGATTTTCACCACAGGAGGACTTTAAGTGAGAACTGAGTGTAATGTTTTATTTTGAGTAAGGAATGTTTTTTTTATGGTTTTAGTTTTAGTTAACTATGATAACCTGCTTTAGAGTGCTTATGACCCTTTTAATTAGGAATTTAGTTCATCTTTATATTTCATTCGATGGCAATTGAATCCGTTTAGTTAGTCTTGAGCCAATGATTCCAACGATTACGACACATGAGCCTGCAACGAACGGTTTAGGAGTTATGAGCCATTATGTACTTTTGATCGCTGTAGCGCCACCATCAGGCCGATTGGGGGAGATTTGGTGGCATTGTAGAGGGTTTGAGTACTACCAGTGCTCAAAGTTTCACGTCTCTACGACTTACGGTTTGGTCTGAACGAACACTTTAGCTTCAACGAACGCCTAATGACTTTCGACTCTCATCTATTCCTACTCTTACTATTCAACAAATTCACATTATTCTCAAGAGGAAAAACGTCTCGGGTTACGACCGTAACCCTTGTTCCCTGAGAAGGATGAACACTGTTCGACTACGACACTTTGGGAACGCCCTTAACGTAACGCATCTGAAGTATGAATGAAACTAATCCAATCCTGATTGGTGTTGCCTCATGACGTAACATGTGACGGCATACACGGAAGCTACAAAGGGACGCCGGCACACAACAGAGTTAGTTCTGTGATGAAGCAAGTAGCTCCCAGGCAGGGGAAGGCGTGGCGGAGGGACGAAGTGTCTCGTTCCCTTCTCAGGGAACAAGGGTTACAGTCGTAACCCGGACGTTCCCTTTCGAGGGAACTTGAACTGTGTCGACTACGACACTTTGGGGAACAAGTACCCACTATGCCACAACGAGCACTGCCTGTCCCAGTGTGAAGCTGCGCACAGGCACACTTAGGACGAGAGCACTAGAGTGCCTGGCATAGAAGAAATGTCCAGGCTATAGAATCTGATAAAAGTGTGAGGGGTGGCCCATCCTGCTGCATCGCACACTTCTTGGATCGGGGCCCCTGAAAGAAGAGCTCTAGAGGACGCCATGCCTCAGGTTGAATGAGCCCTCACGGCCAAAGGTGAAGGCAAGCTGCGCACCTGATAGGCCATAGAGATAGCCTGAACGACCCAGTTACTGATGGTCTGTTTGGATGCGGGAAGCCCCTTCTTGGGCGACCCGAAGCACACCAGCAACTGGTCTGACTTCCGCCATGAAGAAGACCTCTGGATATATGTCAGATCAAATTAAGTCAGGCACCCATGAGATATAGAGAGCGTCTGAAGCTCCCCTACTCTCCTCAGAGAAGTAAAGTCTAATAAAAAAGCTACCTTGAGAAAAAGGTTCTTGGCCTCAGCCGACTCCAGAGGTTCAAAGGGGGCCTCGACCAGCCCTTCGAGAACCACTGCCAGGTCCCATGTGGGAACTCTGGTCCGAGTCGCAGGTCTCATCCTCCAAGCCCCACGGAGGAAACGTACGTCCAGCTCATGTCTCCCCAGAGGCCCATCACCCAGAGGAGCGTGGAAACCCGCGATGGCAGCCACGTACACCTTAAGTGTGGACGGGGTAAGACTAGACGAGAGGTGTTCTTGGAGGAGCTCCAGCACTGAACCCGGGCAGTTAACTGGGTCCACCTCACGCTCTCTACACCAAGTGGAAACACATTCCAATTTAGGCCTTACAATCTCCTTGGAAGGAGCTCTGTAACTGAGTATGGTCTCCAGCCGACAGTGCAGCCTCTAGGTACTGAACCCCCTTCAGGGGCCAGGCCCAAAGTTTCCACAGGTCTGGTCGAGGGTGAATATTGAGCCCCCAGCCTGTGGAAGCAGGTTCTTCCTCAAAGGTAGTGCTATGATGTCTGAAAACCATACCCGGGCCGGCCAATACGGGGCAACTAAAGTAGGCTGATCCC
>CM070836.1:1984120-2004120 GCA_036326025.1 Chrosomus eos | reverse complement strand
TGATGATGTATGTTGGTTTATTTGTATCATTTGTTTGCCTGTCCTAGTTAAAGCATTAAGTCTGCTGTCGTCAGCCAGTGTTCCTCTGCTTCCCGACGGCCAGTGTGACGACTCCTGTGGCCGGCCACTCAACAGTGCACTGGACTCTAGCATGAAGAGACATTCACTGTTAATGCTTCACACTCCTCTTCCCTGTTTTCCACACTTCACAGCCGGATCCCATGAAAACTTGCTCCTGCTTCCCTTTTAATAGAGTTTGAACCAGAGCCAGTATTATTAAAAGCATTTAATGTGTATAAAAGCTGTCTTATAGCATATCAATGAATTAAAGAGTATCTGGTCGCTGGTGTTTATGTGAGACTTCATTTTTTATTGAAAGTAATGTACATTTATGTTAACTTTGGCATTCTTGCCCACAACAAAACAATACATTTCTTCTTCACAAGACACTAGATGTAGTTGAGATGAAGGATTGGGTGGGACTGACTATCATATTATTCATTATTGTGAAAGTGTGTGATGTGTTGCAACTCTATTTTCATATAGTTTAGCAGGGGTTTCAGGATACGTTTACATAACAATTATGGGAACTTTTTTCAGATGACAAAAATGTCAAAATGATGAAATATGTGCAAAAAAACGTAAAGTGCCTGGCCAGTAGATGGCGATGTCACTGTGTGAAGAAACATTACGCACTTTTTAATTTTTTTATTGCACAAATATAACAGCAAATACATAGTTACATCTCAAAACAGAATTAAACAAAAATAATATAATTATAAACAGTAGACAAAAAAGACAGTAAATGCAAGTAAAGTAAAAAGCAAGTAAAATAAAAAAATTAGCCATAATTTAAAATAAATTCAAGAGAGAATTATAATGCCTTGAGTCCCTTTTTGTTTTCATTTATAAAAAGCATAAATATTAATATTATACTTTGTGCACAATGCAACAGACTTTAAAGCTTAGGCAACACTATGCACATATAGACTGAACACGTAATACACACGATGTGTTTATAGTTTACACAGAGAAGATAACGGTATCATTGTCAGAAACTTGCACTTTGAAACCGTTTTCAAAAGTTTGTGTTTTCAGGCCCACAAAATATCGCGGTTGTGTAAATGAATGGCCTAAACGCATAAAATGTTTTCAGTTTTTAGTTGAAATCCCTGTCGTGCACACGGCCTTAGATGCTGATTATTATATGACCATGTTTGCAAAAAGTCCCACTGAAGTGCCTTTAAACGCGCAGCATTATTCAATGTGTTGGTGTTATTTTCACTGAAACAGGAAGAGTGGGCGGGGCTTATTGAGCAGCTCCTCCCCTTTTTTAAATATAGCCAATAGTGTAGTTTATATCGCTGCTCGCCCTGCCGGCCCCGCCCAGACGCCCTGCCGGCCCCGCCCGAGCTGCTCGCCCTGCCGGCCCCGCCCGAGGTGCTCGCGCTGCGGCCCCGCCCTGCCGGCCCCGCCCGAGCTGCTCACCCTGCCGGCCCCACCCGAGCTGCTCATCTTGCCGACTCCGCCAGTGTCTGCTGTTCCTGAGCCGGGTTCTGTTCCTGCGCCGTGGCCGCCCGAGGGGTCTTCTCCGCCCTGGCCGCCCGAGGGGTCTTCACCGCCCTGGCCGCCCGAGGGTTTTTCACCGCCCTGGCCGCCCGAGGGGTCTTCACTGCCCTGGACGCCCGAGGGGTCTTCACCGCCCTGGCCGCCCGAGGGTTTTTCACCGCCCTGGCCGCCCGAGGGGTCTTCACTGCCCTGGACGCCCGAGGGGTCTTCACCGCCCTGGACGCCCGAGGGGTCTTCACCGCCCTGGACGCCCGAGGGGTCTTCACCGCCCTGGACGCCCGAGGGGTCTTCACCGCCCTGGCCGCCCGAGGGGTTCTTCACCGCCGTGGCCGCCCGAGGGGTCTTCATCGCCCTGGCGGCTCGAGGGGTCTTCACCGCCCTGGCCGCCCGAGGGGTCTTCACCGCCCTGGCCGCCCGAGGGGTCTTCACGCCCTGGCCGCCCGAGGGGTCTTCACCGCCCTGGCCGCCCGAGGGGTCTTCACCGCCCTGGCCGCCCGAGGGGTCTTCACCGCCCTGGCCGCCCGAGGGGTCTTCACCGCCCTGGCCGCACGAGGGGTCTTCACCGCCCTGGCCGCACGAGGGGTCTTCACCGCCCTGGCGCCCGAGGGGTCTTCACCGCCGTGGCCGCCCGAGGGGTCTTCACCGCCCTGGCCGCCCGAGGGGTCTTCACCGCCGTGGCCGCCCGAGGGGTCTTCTCCGCCCTGGCGGCTCGAGGGGTCTTCACCGCCCTGGCCGCCCGAGGGGTCTTCACCGCCCTGGCCGCCCGAGGGGTCTTCACCGCCCTGGCCGCCCGAGGGGTCTTCACCGCCCTGCCGCCCGAGGGGTTCTTCACCGCCCTGGCCGCCGAGGGGTCTTCACCGCCCTGGCCGCCCGAGGGGTCTTCACCGCCCTGGCCGCACGAGGGGTCTTCACCGCCCTGGCCGCACGAGGGGTCTTCACCGCCCTGGCCGCCCGAGGGGTCTTCACCGCCCTGGCCGCACGAGGGGTCTTCACCGCCCTGGCCGACCGATGGATTGTCGTCTTCGCCCTGGCCGCCCGATGGACTGCCTGCTCCGCCCTGGCCGCCCGAGGGAAAGTTTCCGCCCTGGCCGCCCGATGGATTGTCGTCTTCGCCCTGGCCGTCCGAGGGGAGGTCTCCGCCTTGGCTGCCCGATGGACTGTCTGTTTTGTTCTGGTTGTCAGCTAAGCTGTTCTCTCCCTGTTCTTGTTCCCCTCCATGGACCTGGCCCCCCATCCCGCCCCTTTATCCTCCACCATTCCACCCCCCGCCTGGACTCTTGTTTTGTTGGTGTCTCGTCTTGGAGCGTCTGGTAGCCGCTCCGTAGAGGGGGGGTTATGTCACAGTGTTGTGTTATGTTCCCTGGTGTCCACTAGAGGTCCCCTTCCCCCACGGTGTCATTCTCATTAGGAACTGCATTCCCCATAATCCCCGTCTGCACTTATTATGGTTCATTGCACTCAGCTGTTCCCTGTCATCATTTGTCCCAGCTGTTCCTTGTCTAGATCATTTGTGTCTGTGTATTTATACCCTGTCTGTCTTAGTGTTTGGCACGGAGTCCTTGTTTATAGTCACCGCACTTCGGTTGTTCTCGTTCTGTCTACCTTGTGTTTTGTTTCTTGTTTTGGACTGTTTGCCTGGATTTTGACCTCTGCCTGAACTAGTTTGTGAGTACGGATTACCCAATAAAGTCATTGCATTTGGACCTCTCTCTCCAGTGTGCGTTCCGTGACATCATGAGATTTTATCTTGATGGATATACGGCTTATGCGATAAACGCTGATGGAAACGTTCCCAGATAGCACAAGTCTATTTGATGTGATATTTACATCTGGAATAAAGAGTGTTTGCTCATCTGCAAGACGTCTATTGGACGTTTCCTGTCAGATGTCAAATAGACGTTTAGAAGATGTCTTTAAGATGTAATGATTTAGAATGCATGTTAAACTGAGATCTTCTAAACGTCTATTTGACATCTGACAGGAAACGTCCAATAGACGTCTTGCAGATGAGCAAACACTCTTTAAAATACGTATTCCAGATGTAAATATCACATCAAATAGACTTGTGCTATCTGGGTTATTATGGCGTGATCCATTTTGTCTAGCAAAACTTTGTTCGCAAATATGTTGTTGTGCGTGCGAATGCTTGAATGTTGTGCGAAAATGAATGGAAACACCTTAAAATGTCTCGAATCAATTCGATATACCATTTTGATCGCAAAACAGCATGTGACGTCATTACACACACACGTTTTTATTCGCTTTAAAGCCATTGGATGGAAACACACTTTCACCAGCTTTATTCACATGAGTTTTTTTTTACCGAACTTCAGATAATTCAGATTGACAAGTGGATGGAAACTTGGCTAATAAGACTAGCATATTCATCCTAAAAGCCAAAAAGCTTTATTTTGCTGGTACATGCTTTACCTGCAACAAACCGTGGTTGTACCTGTAAAAGGTGAGCAAGAGACGGGAAGACTAGATAATGACCAGTTTTCCTTATTATAAGGAATATAGTGGTTATAATATAATATATCATAGTGGCTATACTTCACTTGATTATTGTCTCAAATGCATTTAAAGTCAGGATTAGCTCTCTTCTGAAAGCATGGTCTTGTTATTGGGAGATGTGAGGGTTTGTGGCTCTACTATTGGAGAAAGTGTAACGTGTGCCTTGATAACAATCACATCACAGCCTTGACATTGCTGAATGTTTGTTCAGAGTTGTGCAACAGTCAAGAAGTGCCGTAAACTGATTCATACCTGTTGCACAATTGTCCGAGATTTCTTTTAATAAAACAGAATTTTTTTACTAAAACCATAAAAAAAACATTCCTTATTCAAAATAAAACATTACACTCAGTTCTCGCTTAAAGTCCTCCTGTGGTGAAAGTCCAGCTTTTAATGTTATTTATGTGTGTATGTGGTGTTTTTAATATGCTTTAATAACACAAATCATGTGTAAATTCATAAGTCGACAGCATTGCTGAGTAGCCTGACTTCGTCATACTCATATTCTGGTCAGAACATGAGTCTGATACTGGTCCATAGGGCTTTGATTATGAGGCGTGTCTTAACCGAACCAGGAAAAAACAACAACTCTGCACTCAATTGGATAGACCGACAACCAATCAGAGGAACGCAGTAAGTGACGTATGTTGAGCAACGCATAGTTATCAAACAGAACTCTGGAAAAAGTATGAAAAAAATAAGGAGTGTTAACAATCTTTGCCGGTGTTGCAAAAAGAACTTAAGCATTCGCGGAGTAGGCCTACTTGCATGCAAACACGAAAAGCATTTTTGAAAGAAAAAATACGTTTGAGGACGTGATGATTACGTTATTGGATGGATTATCTGTCCATCATCGTATAAAGCCCGCCCTGGCAATTTGATTGGTCCGACCATTTTTTGGCTGATCATAATTACTCCTCAATGGATCGAGTCCAGACCGAACTTCCCGACCAAAAAATGTTGTGGGCGGGGTTCGGGCTGGCATCCAGGCTAATTGCTGAGTATTTTCTGCTTAAAACTGCAGTGAACCAAAGACACTGAAATCGCTGGTGTTTCTGACATCACAAACTACAGTAACCAATCAGATCAACGAGTGATCGTCAACCAGTGGATCTCTGAGTGAGCGTGTGAGTGGAGGCGGGGCTCATTTGCATATTCATAGAACCGCGCATACTAAATGAGGCAGGGGTGTCGAGTTACATTCAATACGTTTAAATATGTCATTTTGGTGATCAAAGATGAGTTTTAAGGGATGAAATGATTAACTACAGGGGGACTTTAAGAGCAAACATGTTAGTATATTAGCAGAGAGGCTGTCAATAATCCGTTTTCCCACTTAAAGCGGTTTATTCAGCGTAGTGAAGCATTATCCTCCATTGACATCCATTAAAAACTCTGGTCTCCTCCGTGTACCGCATGTTAGCAGGCATTACGCTTGTTTCTGCAAATGACAGGCTTGCTTTCTCGTGGCTTTGGTTGAGGTATCGACACACCTCATTGGTCTTCCTGTTATGCGTGTCACCTGACCTTCAGTGCTTCCTCTTTCTTGTTTCTGAGTTTCTACATCTGGCCTCAGGATGCTCTTAGATCTAATAACATTAACTCAAACCCTTTGCATGACTTTCACTTCATTTTTCTAATTCTTATAAAATCTTTGTTTTTTTTGCAAGACAACACCTAACTCCCTCCTCGAGACAAGGCCTCTGTACAGTGTTAACTGTGGATTTCATACACAATTGCAGTTTTAAAACCACAATCTCAGAATGCATAAGCTAACACCAGTCCACATTCAATTGAATATGCATATCTGCATTTTAACATAACAAAGTCTGATAACTGCATGTCCCACATGAAATATTTCAACTTTAGGCCAGTTTATACATACCCTGCTCATTAAGTGCTCTAAGCTTTGAAGTGAAAGACTTTATACAGAAAGACACTGCACTCATATTACTATAAATAAAAGAGCCAATGGCTGATCACACATTGCTTCACTGAAGCTGCCCTAAAGACGATGATACACAGGGCAACTTTTTGAGCAATGTTGCTGGGCACTTCCCATTGAAAATGGGCAATAAATGTCTATCTGGATAATTTAGATTGGTTGTGTGCCCTGTGTCTCATCTGACTGCCTGTTTACGGCAACATTGCTCAAAAAGTTGCCCTGTGTATCATCACCTTTTAACAGCTTGGAGAGTTTCCAATTTCAAATGTTTCCCCTTTTAAAGAGACCTTCAAAGATGACCGCCAGTGAAATGAATTGTCTAAAATATGGAAAAAAGCTTCTTCCTTTTTTTAAAGCTGAACTTCTTCAGTAATGGTATAATTATTTAGAAACTCAATAGAAATTAATCGAAAACCTTTGATAGACCCATATATTAATTCTCTTTGTTCATTTGTTTTAATATGTTGAGAGAAAGGCTATGGTGAATCTTTGCGCTGTTAGCGTTAGCATTAGCATTATATTCGACTGTCATCGGTCATCTGGAGTTTAAACTGAGAGACAGTGTGTCCTCCTCATCATAATACTAAATACTCGCTCCAGACGGAGAGTGCTCTCTCTCTCTCTCTCCTCTCTCTCTCTCTCTCTCTCTCTCTCTCTCTCTGTGTGTGTGTGTGTGTGTGTGTGTGTGTGTGTGTGTGTGTGTGTGTCGCCTCTCTGCGCATGCGAAGCTCCTCTGACTGTGAAGTGAAAGCGCTCGCGCAACAGTTTGAATGGCATCCATCATCAGTGCGTCCGAATCAGGGATGGGAGACCGAACAGGTACATTCACACACGCTCACACACACCTTTAAATACACACTTCAGCTCTTCATTCACACACGCTCACACACACCTTTAAATACACACTTCAGCTCTTCATCCACACACACCTTTAAATACACACTTCAGCTCTTCATTCATCCACACACACCTTTAAATACACACTTCAGCTCTTCATTCATCCACACACACACACCTTTAAATACACACTTCAGCTCTTCAGATGTTATTTGGCTAGAGATTTGAGGTGCTTTAGTGCAAGAGTCTCACTGACACTTTATTTTACAGTGTTCATTACACATGGACTGAACTAGTTAAATATACCTCATTGTCTCTTATGATGCATGTAGCCTATACATAATCTGCTCTGCAGAAAATATTGTCAGTTGTAGATGCTGATGTGAGTTTTCCGTCTGTTTAATATTTTAATCATCAACACGATAAGTGCATGTTGTTAGTCAGCATTTATTTGTGCAACAGGTGCGCCTTAAAATAAGGTGTAGGCCTAGCTAATGTAGTGAGCTTTGCTTTAGACGCGGTATTGACGTTTTTTTAAAGTGTGTGTGTGTGCGTGTGCGTGTGTGTGTGTGTGTGTGTGTGTGTGCGCGCGCGTGTGTGTGTGTGTGTGCGTGTGCGTGTGCGTGTTGTGTGTGTGTGTGTGTGTGTGTGTGTGTGTGTGTGTGTGTGTGTGTGTGTGTGTGTGTGTGTGTGTGTGTGTGTGCGTGTGTGAGGGAGAGAGAGAGTGAGTAGCCTATGTAGGCCTAAGTAAGTTTTTCATGCGTATTAAGAGTAGACAGGATGAGCAGCTGTGTGTGTGTGGTGTGTGTGTGTGTGTGTGTGTGTGTGCGTGCGTGCGCGTGCGCGTGCGGGTGTGTGTGTGTGTGTGTGTGTGTGTGTGTGTGTGTGTGTGTGTGTGTGTGTGTGTGTGTGTGTGTGTGTGTGTGTGTGTGTGTGGTGTGTGTGTGTGTGTGTGTGTGTGTGTGTGTGTGTGTGTGTGTAAGCAGGAAACGCGTCTTCTGTAAATGACAGCGGTTCTCTGATCGGAAACGTGCTCCGTTTTCCTGTTTCTTTCTTCATCTTGTGTTCTCTGTTATTTCGAGGTGAGGTTAACTCATGCAAAAAAAAACCTGCATTCTGGTGTTGTTATGGTGAAACATTCTTACAACTTTTTTCTATATAAAAACGATTAAAGGTACACATAAATAATATATAAAATAAAAAGGCGATGTGTTTCTATGCTGTAAACATTTTAAACACGTAAATGTTTTAATTAGGCTATATTAACAGTTTCGGTTAAATCTTTTTTGTTCCAGCTGTTGCCTCTCATACAATCACTTTAAAATCTGTGATTGTGTGCGCTTTACATTTCCAGTCCTCAAAAAGTTTAATTTGTTACATAATAGGCCATTACCCTTCAGTGGACCTGGTCATGTGACACGACGAGGCCGAAAAACTGACAAACATTTTAATTTGGTTATTTAAAACTGTTATCTGGCATGCTTGAGAAAATTGATTTGATTCCATTGATTTCATTTTTTTGTGTTTTATTTACTTTCCTGGTTATTTTTTGCTCAAAAGCCAAAAATAGACCTTAATAAAAGTCAGAGCAAATTTTATGGGCCTATTGAATTTAATGTGAATTAAAATGGGAATTTAATAAAACAAAATATTACAAAATGAAAAGCTGTGAGGGATACTATACAGTATTTACTGTGTGTAATTTTCAAAACTCACAACTTTCAAAACTTTATTTTTTTTTTAATATATTTCATCTGTTGAACAGAATTAAACTGCAGAATTGAACATTCTTTCTCTCAGCCTCGTTTTCATTCCTGTCAAAGCCCAGATACACTCTTAATATGCCTAATTTCTGTTTATTTAATAACTCTATCCTCACTGAAAAAAGTCTAACATTGCTGTTGTTCGTTTAATGTGTATTTTCTCATTGAAATGGCTTAAAATTATTAGTTTTTTCATTTAAAATAAACGTTTTAGTTTATATTCATGGTTGAATACATTTTTTTTGCATTGATACAATATAAATTGGCAGCGGGACATTAAACTAAATTTATTCATTTGATCAGAGCATTTTTATTACATTAAGCATGATTTGCACATGCGCATTGTTGAGTTGGAGATCCCGCTCTCTGGCCTGTTTAAATAAAGGATAAAAAAAAAAAAACGTCCGGACCGTGACCGTCACAGTTGAACTGTCTGTGAAGAACCTGAAGAACACGCACGACGACGAGCGGCGGCCGTGAAGGTACACTTTAACAGAACCCTGCGAGCCCGCGACACAGAAAAAATACGAGCAACATTAATACTGGTAAGTAAAAACAATAAACTTTGTCTTTCCAAGTATACCTGGCTTGCCTTGACTCTGGCTGTAATTTCAGCATTATTGATAGCATGTAAATTAGAAGATAGTAACGTTAGCATTTTTTTATTCAAACTATAACGTTAACGTTAGGTTACGTTAGCCGCCCTTTGGTCGTGGGTGGGTGGGTGAGTGAGTAACGTTAGCTAATGCTGTCACAGGTTGCTAGCTAACTGGCTAATAAATGAAAACTATCATTTCTAAATTAATGTTGTGGGGGCATTGGTTAGCTAAAGTTACAACGTGCAAGTTGGTTAACGTTACAGCTAATGTTATGTTCGTGAATATGCATTTGTTCTGCTGGCTGAGTGTTTTGAAGGGTTAACATTACTATCTTTTTTTAGTTTTAAGAGCTCATCTGCAGGCTCTTTTTTAAAGCTAGCTAGTGAATATATATCATATTAAACTAAACGACATTTATATATATATATATATATATGAAGAGGGGGAAATAATAATGCTAGTTTTTTTTTTAGCTGCAAACTTGACTGATGGTTAACTTCTGCTGTCAATAGCATAAGGTCATATGTGATATTTTATTTACACTCCTAATTATCTTGTGTTCAGTATTTATCAGCCATAATATTACAAGGCCCAGTTATTTCAAGCTTGTCATGTTTGCTACACTGTTAACAACATTTACATGTGATAGAAATGGTAGAAATGTACTAAAATGTTAGCCAGCTTTCCTAAAATCATAAAATGAACTAACTTATATATCTGTTTATGCTACATGTTGGGTATTCTTAATTTGTGCATGATGTTAGTAGTTAACAAACTTAATCTTGTTTTCTCTTTTAACTTCAGGGAAGCAGCCTTCAGTTGTGTTCCTGCTGTGCAGCCTATTTGGAATTTCCTGCCAGTGATCATTGCTTGTGGTAAGTTCTATTTACAGTGTCATGAGGGCATTTGTGATAATTTGTGTCCATGGCTGAATAGGTTTTTTTTTTTTATGTTCGATTTTAATTCATAGTAACTGTTCTTACTCAGACTGTGGGCATCACCATCAGAAGAGAATGCATCCTCAAATCTCTGATGATCTACCTCGGTAAACCCGTTGAGCACCTTATCAAAAAATACCAGGTAAGGGCATCTCTCTCACTTGCTCACACAGGTTTAACACCTACAGACTAACATGGTCATAGTCTAGGTTTTCCTAGCCATATTTAATAAATAGGGGTGTGACGAGAAACTCAGCTCACAAGACGAGATTTTAATACTAGAAATCTTGGATGCTGAATTTTGAGCAGTAAACACTTAGACCACGTCCAGACGTACCAAATAATCTTTTTTTCCCTGTCTTCCAAACGAAGGGTGTCACTGTCCAAACGAATCCATTTGCAAATGACAACACCTATATGCACACGCCACTTCATATTCCAGACCTATATGTGGTGCTCTTTCTGCTACAGAAATTAACCAAAAACGGAGAAGAGCACAGTCTTCAGTCACTTCCACTTCCGTTCATAACATGACTAGATATTTACCACAGCTCATTTTATAAAGGCCGCCGCAAGAAAACATGTCTTTGTTTACATTGTATAATGTGCTGTTGGATTGCTTTTTATTTTGCAATTGTCTGCCATCGGACATGATTGCAGCGCGCTAGTATAACGTTATCGTGCTAACGTTAGCTCTGCTAGCTAACAGTCAAACTAACATCAATGATCCAATATCTTTTTAATAATCTAACTAGCTACACGTTTTTCTTGCGATGCTAAATTCTTTTCAAATAGCGCAGTTGAATTCCTGTTCCTGTATTTTTTCATATCGCAATATATATCGCAGAATAGAAAAATATAGGAGGATCTTTGTTGACACATTTGTGCGCATGCGCGAGTGGTTGTGTGGCAACAAAACAAACAGTATAGCGGGCGACGAACACTTTCAAGAGAGATAGCGAGCGAAATCCACAATATATAAACACTTTAACATCTGAAGACCGGAGGAGGTTTGGAGAGAAGCTCAAAATTTGTATTGGTGACAAAATCGAAGTTATTCAAAGCCATATGAGATCTGGGATGACAAAAAACGTTGGTCCGACTCGCCCGTGTCTTGGCCACCATCTGCTGGGGAGACATTTATTCTTATTTGATAGAAACCCCTGGACCCTTCACTCATGAAAGATTAAAGGTTTTCAAAAGTCTGGAGGCCTATGATTATTTTGTTTCTCGAAAAGTTGGGCCGATCTTTTCTGCCAAACAGAAAGCAGTGATCGTGTCGAGTCACAGCGTGATTCGCATCTCCCGTGGGTGATCGCCAAAGAGAACGGCGAAATAATCACTGCTCACTGCGACTGCAAAGCCGGGCAAGTCTTTATTGATCAGTGTTCTTTATTTATTAATTGAAAATGTAGTGACTGTTGTACCAATTCAATTGTGTTCAGTGTGAGACTGGGACTCCTGAATCAGAACGCGAAAACATATGACTCGGTTGATTTGACTGTTTTTTTTTATTTTATTTTTATCTTCTATAAATACATAGTCTCTAAAGCCCTATTCGCACTGGATTAGTATTATCTGGGGACCTCGTGTGATTTAGAAATTACCCCGCCACATCTGAATTTCGTGTGGCGCATTCGCACGGGATAAACCAAGCCTGTGATTTTACTCAAATTTACTGACTTATCTCCCGGATATGGCGTCAGGCTATTGCTTGGAAATTTCTTTTCGTTAGGTCTAGCTGTATGATATATTATGACATAGCCTAAACAGAATAAAGTTCCTTACCGCACGCTGCTATACATGCCAATTCATCTCCATTTAATCATTCTTTTTGTTTTGCTCTTCCGATGATCTTCAGCTTTCACTTTCTGCAAATTGTGTAGTTGTGTGAAGCGATATGACTCAGCCCCCGAAATACTATCAAAACACTCCAAACAGCCTCCATTATTCGCGAAAGATGGATAAAAAGGCGCACATGAAACAAAAACCTTGAAAAAATGATATACGATCCGGCCAAATCACAGAGATGCCGATTCGCACGGGACTAATATTATCACAGGACCTCGGTGTTCGGCGAAATATAGTAGGTAATTTGCGGGGGAATTTTTACTTTACAAATTACAGACATGGTCGATTCGCACGGGATTAAGATCTCAGACAAACTCTGCAATTATTACAAATTACTAGAGGTCACCAGGTAATACTAATCCCGTGCGAATAGGGCTTTTGACTTACCATGAACAAAATGAGCCTCACTAACTCGATCAGAAGCTGCAGGAATCCAGCGTCCAGGTACAATCGCCTATTGCACGCAACCATTTCTTTCGTTTTTCGCGATCCTTTTCCGAGGGAATTCGAAAAAACTTAGTATCAGGCCCCCAACGAGCCGTACAATCGACCACACAGCAAGAGTGAACCATCCTCTTCTCTAAATCCTCCTCCAAACGTGCAAAACAATCAAATTACAGGTATCTAGCGGTGTTTCTTGCCACACGATTCCCATGATGCAACGCGACAAACATAAACAACGACGTCACAAAAGATCCTCCTATTGCAATGCCGTTTATTTCCTAATATTGTGCAGCCCTTTAGAAAACACTTCTGATCAGGCTGAAATCTCACCACAAATCCAAACGCATTTTAACTTCAGCACCTCTGATAAACTGCAGCTCACAGTCTCAAACAGAGATAGGTAGCATTTTAGTTTTTAGATCACAGCGTACGCTAGGGCTGCACGATATATCAATTCAGCATCGATATCGCGATGTGCACATCCACGATAGTCACATAGCAAGATGTATGAAAGAGGGAGAGTGAGCCGCGTGCACCTCACCGTCTTCAAACACGAGCTGTCTTGTTCTCTCTGCCTCGCCCTCGCGCATATTAATCAACATCACTTGACGCGATGTTAAAAGGTCAAAAGACCGAAGTTTCACATGGAGCATTCGGAGATTTTCTCTCCTGAATTACCAAGAGGTGTGAATTGCTAAAAAAAACATTGCCTTATCTATGAATCGTTCCGAATCCGCACATTCAGCTGACATAAACCACAATTGCAATAAACGAAAAAACCTTTCCAGTGATGAAATGTTTTCTATGTTGACACAAATCTTGTGCAGTGTCCGTTGGCTACACGTCCACTAATGACACGTCCGATTCGCAAACGAATGACTCCTTTAAACCGATTCACTTTAATCTGGTGAAATATCACAATATATATCGCAGAAAAATAGAATATCGTAATGGCATTTTTTCCCAATATCGTGCAGCCCTTGCGTACGCTGATGTTGCATCAGCTGGGCGGAGTTAATTCACTCCGTGAGTGCACGTTATCAGTTATACATTTGTTTTATTTACTGTGTGAGATAATTTGAGGTCGCGTGACAGCAGGTGAATCTCATGAGACCGTTTCTAACCAGACAAGAAATCTCATCACTTTTAATCTAGTCACACCCCTTGTAATAAACATTTGATTTGTTTGATTTGCGCCTATTCAAGTTTAGAGTGTATAAGAGCTTGGCACATTATGATCATGAAATCGGGAGATTTCTGTAACTATAATGTACTTATTTTATCTTTGTATGCAGGAAAATGACATTGAAGAACTGGAGCAGACAACCATGGCGATCTTTATCAGTGGGAAAGAAGATCCTCTCCATCCACCCAAAGACATTAAAATTGTCATCGAATTGTCAAGTTCCTCTCGGTTGCAACCGCTCTTGCCATCACGGTCTTTGTGCTCATATACACACTTAACCTAAAATAAAATAGCTGTGCTTACAGCTCTGTATCAGAACCTCTGTCAGTGTCTTAGGAGTTCCACTGTTCACTGTCTGAGGAGCAGTTCCAGGATTTGTCTCAGGTACATCTACATTTGAAACAGGTATACAATACTGTCATAACATTTTAATTGTATTATGTTTTATGGTGAAATGTATTATGTCAGGACAAACCTTCCTAATTTAATATTTATGTATGTTATCAAGTGATATGAAATTATGTAACAAGTATTTTTGTGTGAAGCAGACTGTTAATCTTCATAGATTTGAAACCAATGATCAATGTTGTCAGTTTATTGAACAATAAATATAAATGTGTTCTAAAGGAAAGTGTTCGGAGTAGTCATTGATCAAGTGTATTAAAAGCATTTTTTATATATATTTGATTTATTATACACTTCAAATAATGACAACTGTTATTTTTTTGATTTGAGACTACCTAAAATAATTAATTTACTCGGACCTATAAACATTTGTTTGTTTTAACTTAAAATAATTAATTTACTTTAACCTATACATATTAGTTTAGTTAGTGTGTTCTAACTTAAAATAATTAGTTTGTTCCAACCTAAAATAATTAGTTTGATCAACCTTCAAAAAGTGGTTGCATGGATTTAAACTTTTTAGGTTAAACTAAATTAAATTATTTACTTTGAGTCAATGTCAAATATTTCGTGTGATTGATTACTTCAATTTTTTTAAGTTGATCCAAGGTTTTTATTTTTTCAGTGCTGAGAAATATTCACTGGAGTAAAAACTGAGTCTCGGTCTCCCCATTACTTTTAACCTAAAATAAAAGTATGCGGTTCCTGTTATTTGTTTGACACCGATTTACAGTTTTATTGTGTGTGAAATGTAACAGACACACCCTCACACTTTCACTTCTCTCTAGAGCAAAAACACTACTAGTGTACAACCAAACACCGTAAAGATGAAGCATGGAGAAATATCAGTCATTCCTGCGACTGTCCAGTAAAGATCATGATCTCACTGCCTTCAAATGTTGAACAATATCAGGTTTAATGGATAGTCTTAGTCATAAATAACATCATTTGTATTAAAGCATATTGACGTTTATTAAACAAATAATTTGACAGCATTTTGAACAACCATATATCAGCATTTCCCTCTGTCTCCAGGCCTGTGTATCCCAATTTCATAAATATAACACTTAATAGGTGATTTTGTAAAATGTTTTGTCCATTGTTGGGTATACCAGTAAAGATTCTCTCTAATATATATATTCTTTTCAATTATTAAATTTATTTCAGCAATTATAATCGAGGTTTTTAGCTTGTCCCTCAATTAATTGTCCACCCTGTTATTTTTGACTACTTTTCCTTTAAATAAAAAACAACTTTGGAAAGTGAGTGAAATCCTTGATTATTTTAATTTAATACCAATTGTATCTTTTATATTTGATGTGGTCAGCCTTAGTATGTCCACCCTGTTATGGGGAAAGAAGTTAATCATATTTTTAAAATGACAACCATGCGATTCTTGACCTTCTGTTAGCTTGTGTTTGCTCAGACACGGACTGTAGATCAGCTAACAGAGAGAACACTGAGAGTCAACTTAGTGAAAGTCATTTACGGTTAAACTTGGAGAAGTAGGGCAATGTTTTACAAATTGTTTCTCATCTAAAATCAGTTCATATTAAAGTAATAATGTAACTGGTTGTATCTGAGAGATATGAAATCATCCATCCATCCATTATTCATACCACTTGCCCACTCACTTATTATTTTGTCCACCGTTATTATTTTGTCCACTCTGTTACTGTCACGGTGTGGGTTTGTCTTGTCATGTTTAGTGGTTCCCTGTCTGTCTGTCTATTAGTCTTCACAGGTGTTCCTCTTTAACCACGCCCCCTTGTTATCCTGTCTAGCTCGTTTACTCCTGTATTTCAGCCCTGTATTTCAGCCCTGTCTTTGTGAGTTCTTGTTTGATTGTGTCGTTGTAGGTTGTTCTGTTCCCGAGTCTTGTTCCCTTGCCTGAGTCTTTGTTTAGTTTGAGTGTATTTAAATAAACGTGCTGCATTTGGATCCTGCTTCCTCCTTGCTTCACCTCACCTTCATGACAGACAATCAAACAAGAACTCACAAAGACAGGGCTGAAACACAGGGCTTAAAGGAGTCATGAACTGGCTTTTTAAATATTATTATATTGTTGTCTGAGGTAAACTTATGACGTTCGCTTGGTTTTTGCATTCAAAAACATCAAAATGAATAAGAAATAGGCTGTTTTCTACCCTAGTTTTGAGCCTAGCTGAAAAACGCTCGGTTTTTATGGGCGTCTCACACTGAAGACTTGGAAGTAAACGCCCACTGCTGTGAATGGATAACCGTTTTGCATATTATAATGAGTTTCAACTCACCCGTCGATGCACTTGGGGGAAATAGGCTATATGCACGCATAAGTTCCGCATTTGACGCAAGGATGCTCTTCAGTTTCCGGTTGGGGAGATTAAAGCGGAGGAAAACCGAGGAAAACGGGATTATGGCAGAGTCCTCCCGTCTTTGAAACGAAACTTTCATATGTTTAGATGTAATTTTATATATAGTTATGTTTATTTAATTTAATTTTAAAAAGAAGCATAAACACAACGAAGGGTGTCTGTTTTTGTGACTAACGTTTCTTTAGTATAACCATGGAGTATAAAATTCAATATAAATTCTCGGTATTGCATTGGACTCTATGATCGGCGGAAGTTATTGAGCATCCTTCACCGGAAATACCACCGTGCATAGAGCCCATTGTTTTGAAAACGTCCAATGTTGTAAAATGGCAACCGGAATAATTCGCCCATACATGTTCGACCCAGAGTCCAGGTGTTGCATAATTCCTGTCAGATCCAATATAGACGGCACAGCACTTAATCGGTCTGCAAATCCAGTCTTGTTTACAAAACAATCCTCAGTGAAATGAAGCGAACAGACGGACAATGTTTTACCTCATCAGCTGGAGTGGAACGTCATGAAAAATAAAGTTTATCCATGCACTCCTATTGGAATCCAGAGGAAGCTTATGCAGCGACTGTCTTCTTCCACAACCAGGCACTGCACAATATTTTGTATTGCTCGGTAGCTCGATGCGGTTTGTCATCACGAGGTAGGCATCTATGTTATTTAGCTATGCGTGTAATGGGCGAATCGGTGGGCGGGGCTAAACCGGCGGTGTTGAAGCAGGCGTTGATCTTCTTCTGCGGGGGTGGTGTTTTATCCTCTTTGACGGCATAGTTCCCCACTTTGAAAAACGAGTCGTTTGCTGAGGCTGGTGTCAATAAAAGCATTTATTGGACTAACAAGGACGTTTTCAGTTCTGAAACTTACAGGATATTCTTATAATATGATGACCTCTCAGATGTCAAAAGCTCAAGGAAAATTTGATTTCTCAGTTCATCACCCCTTTAAATACAGGGGTAAACGAGCTAGACAGGATAACAAGGGGGCGTGGTTAAAGAGGAACACCTGTGAAGACTAATAGACAGACAGGGAACCACTAAACATGACAAGACAAACCCACACACAGTTATTATTATTTTGTCCACTCTGTTATTATTATTTTGTCCACCCTGTTATTATTATTTTGTCCACCCTGTGTTATTATTATTTTGTCCACCCTTTTAATATTATTTTGTCCACCCTGTTATTATTATTTTGTCCACCCTGTGTTATTATTATTTTGTCCACCCTGTTATTATTATTTTGTCCACCCTGTTATTATTATTTTGCCCACCCTTTTAATATTATTTTGTCCACCCTGTTATTATTATTTTGTCCACCCTGTGTTATTATTATTTTTTCCACCCTGTTATTATTATTTTGTCCACCCTGTTATTATTATTTTTTTCCACCCTGTTATTACTATTTTGTCCACCCTGTTATTATTTTGTCCACTCTCTTATTATTTTGTCTGTTTTTTACAATAATTTCATAAAATCAGTAAAAACATTGGCTACTAATAGTTCCAATGAAATTTACTGAAATGAAGTCACAATTTAAATTGACCATCAATAATGCAGGACTTTAAAAGGTAAACACCTTCTAGGCATTTTATCTGAAAACGAAACGATGTACAAAAGTACAATTGATCCTCAATACTTCTATATTGATAACTTAAACCTATGTGATTTAGCAGTGTTAGCCTGACTAGTGAACGAGGCTGTTGCTCTGCACAGGTCAGTGTTCTCCGCTGCTGTCTCCGCTCATCGGGACGCTGAGGCTGGTCTCGGGCGACGGCACCAGCGTGGGGAGTGTGATGAGTCTGCAGTGCCCGGACACACACCGCGCGGTCAGCGGCGCTCAGGTTACCTGTGAGTGGATCAGGAACGACACGCGCTGGAGCGGCGGGACACCCCAGTGCAAACGTAAGAATAAACGGTATTGTATTGAACAAACGGTATTGTTCCTAGCCTCTGGAAAAGGGCTGTGATCATACCGGCTCCGAAGATAGCCAAGCCTGTAGTAAATAATGATTTTAGACCGATCGCGTTAACGTCTGTGATTATGAAATGTTTTGAAAAGTGTATTGTGTCAATGTTAAAAGCAGAGGTTGCTAACAAGTTAGATCCTTTACAGTTTGCCTATAGGCAGGGGAGGGGAACTGAGGATGCCATTAGCAGCATTATGCACCTAATTCTGAGGCATTTAGAGAATCACAAAGCCTATGCCCGTTTACTTTTTATCGATTTTAGCTCTGCTTTTAACACCATTCAAACGCCCTTGTTAATCTCTAAGATGGAGCAGCTGAGTGTAAACCCATCTATCATAAAGTGGTACTCATCTTTTTTAACTGATAGAACTCAGTGTGTTAAAGTAAACAATTGTCTTTCCCAACAAACAAAGATTAGCACAGGTGTCCCACAAGGATGTGTCAGTTCACCAATTCTTTTTACTCTTTTTACAAATGAATGTTCAAGTAAGCATTCAAAAAATTATATTTTTAAATATTCAGATGACACAGCCATCTTAAGTCTTCTCTATGGAGACGATAACATAGGAAACATCTACCAGCCAGAAATAAGCCGGTTTGTTGATTGGTGTGATAAAAATGATTTAATAATAAACATAAAGAAAACGGAGGAGATTATATTCGATCCAAAATGTATAGGTGACCATCATCAAGTAATCATACATGACCAAAACATCGCCCAAACTCAGACTTACAAGTATTTGGGTGTCTATAGACAGCTCACTTACTTGGAAAACTCACACGGAATGGGTTTGCACCCGGCTGCACCAGAGACTGTACTTCTTACGTAGATTACGTTTTTATGGGGTTAATAAGAAAATTATGATGTTGTTTTACAAAGCTGTTTTAGAAAGCATAGTTAAGTATGGTGTTATAGTATGGTTTGGGAACCTATCTATACAGCTTAAATCCAAATTGGCACACCTGGTGTTGACAGCACTAAAAACAGCTGGACATGGGGAATATTTGAATCTCCAACATTTATATGAAAATTGCATCCGGAATCAGGTACAGAAAATCGTGAGGGACCAAACTCACTTTTTGTATTCACAGTATGAAATGCTCCCCTCCGGTAGAAGATACAGAGTCCCATTGTGCAAACTAAATCGGTATAAGAATTCCTTCGTTCCAGTGTCTGTACGAATGCTGAATAACAGCTTATCTTATTAATTTTAAATTTGTAAAATCAACTGTCTTTCCTCTTTCTCTGTATTTTTTATCTTTCTGTATTTGTGTGTATTATAAGTATGTGCAGCAACATGTAGTCCAAAACAAATTTCCTTCCGAGGATAATAAAGTATACTACTACTACTACTACTACTACTACTACTAAAACTCGTCCTCGAGCTGTCAATCCATTACATAACTGACTAATCTATCATTTTTCTGTAATTAATCGCAATTAATCGCAAACTAAAGGTGCTGTATGTATGTTTTCTCTGTTTTCTTTGATCATCATTAATGACAGACAGTAGCAGGTTTATTAGGCGTCTGTCACTTTAAGAGCCAACACACACGACACGGATCTGACACATCCTATCTTCATTTACCTCATTCAAGACTTCATTTACCTCATTTAA
>CM070836.1:1976620-1979120 GCA_036326025.1 Chrosomus eos | reverse complement strand
AGTTCTGAAGGCGAAAGGGGGTCAAACACAGTATTAGTATGGTGTTCCTAATAATCCTTTAGGTGAGTGTATAGTAAAGTGTAATTTATTCCTGTGATTAAAGCTGCATTTATCATCATTACTCCAGTCTTCAGTGTCACATGATCCTTCAGGAATCACTATAATATGATGATCTGATGATCAAGAAACATTTATTATTATTATCAGTGTTGAAAAAAGTGCAACAACATTTTTTCAGGATTCTTTGTGTCTTTACTGTCACTTTTGATCAATTTAATTCAATAAAAGTATTGATTTATTTTATCCCTCCAAAATTCTTACTGACCCCAAACTTTTGAACGGTAGTGTTTAATGTTACAAAAGGAATCCCATAATAATCATAAATGTTTCTAGAGCATCAGATCATCATATTATAGTGATTTCTGAAGGATCATGTGACACTGAAGACTGGAGTAATGATGAAAATTCAGTATATTATAAAATACTGTATATTCACATAGAAAACCGCACAATATTACAGTTTACTTTTGTAATTTTAATCAAATTGGTGAGCAGAAGAGACTAATAAATCATACCGATCCAGAACTTCTGACTGGTAGTGAACATTCACAAGAAACACCATCAAAAGTAATGCATTATCCATACGTCTCATTTATGCGCATGAATATGTGTATTTCTGACAGGTGTCCTCATGATCCTCAGATCATCCCTCCGTCTCAGACCTCAGTGATCCTCGATCCTCACACTGAGCGGCTGCTGAACACACACACCGCTGCGGGGAACACACCACCGCTGCGGGGAACACACACACCGGTGCGGGGAACACACACACCGGTGCGGGGAACACACACACCGCTGCGGGGAACACACACACCGGTGCGGGGAAAACACCACACACCGCCATGCGGGGAACACAGTCAACACACACACCAGTGCTGGGAACACAGTCAACACACACACCAGTGCGGGGAACACAGTCAACACACACAGCGGCGGGGAACACACACAGCGGTGCGGGGAACACACACAACGGTGCGGGGAACACACACACCGCTGCGGGGAACACACACTTCCTCAGGCCGCTGCTGCAGGAGCCCGACTGGACCGGACAGCACCCGTGTAACACACACGTCTATCACATGAGGACTCATGATGAGGACTTTGTGTAATAATGATGCAAACTGAGTCTGAGAGTCTCAAACTGAGAATTGGAACTTTTTCTTCATGTGTTGTATGTTGTTTTTTAAAATAATTGTGTTGTAAAGTTCACACTGTAGCCTATTGAATTCTTACCCACTTAACACGTGACTCTGGCCACAAGGGTATTTAGTTAAAGTATGAGCAACAATAAATGTTTTACTTAGCTGTATACTACATTATTATAGCATAACGCCACATTACTGTATGTTTATGGCTCTATGTAGAGTTCCGAAAGCTGTTATTAGCGCCACCTGTGGCCGTCAGGTGAACTGCAGCAGTCACTGATGCTCGTGCACAGACTGCACACGACTGAGCCGATACAGAAGAGCAGATGTGGATATGTTTGCATGACGTCTCATGCCACACTGATGTGCTAATTCAAATGAATTTACACATGATAGTGTGATTATGAGGTAAATTATTAAGACTACAGACTATATCTGACGACGTGAGACTAAGACTAGTTTGAATGCATGACACATTGACATTACAGTACAGAATGGCATTATCATGAACACAAAAATAAACATGTGTTTAATGTGTCATTGAACGAAAGAGGGAGGATCGGGAGCGCGCGAAACCGTCTATTCTTTAGATTTTCCCGGCAAAACCGTCCCGAGTTTGTCACATAATAATCAGACTTTCATAGACAACCGAGGACGTCAAGGAAGAAAATCTCGATTTTTAAGTTTCGTTACAAGCTGTACACACGACATTGGCAATAAAAAATCGATTAATATATGAAAACTCTCACATATAGCCACTTTAACTTCGCAGGGCTCATGTGAGTTGAGAATAACCAGACACATATTTTCTTTTTAATGTTGATTCTTTGTTGTGTTTTATTACAAAAACAGTTTATATAAAATATTCAAAATAACAAAACAACGCAGAATTCTCAATTTACTCAGTATAAGGATTTATTGACAAATCTGAAGGGCTTGGATGCACACTTACAATCATCTTAATGAAAATAGTTTTTTTTAAAGTATAACTTTCAGTGAAAAAGTCTGTGTAAAAAACTATTCTTGTAGCTATAGCCTACCCAAAAACTAAAAAACAAAGCAATAAGATTCAAACCGGAAAGTTCTCGAACAAGTGTTTTGATCTACTGTATAAATATCCCTAAAATTAATATAACAGTTTATAACACTTGTTTTGCTACTTTTGTTCTGTTGGTGTTGTGCCTCTGGATATAATGAGACAATAATAAACATGAATGCGATGCAAACGTTTCACTTTCATTCCTTTCAAACAGAGCGTTTATTATAAATATAATACTGTGTGCTTTTTCATCATT
>CM070836.1:1784120-1971620 GCA_036326025.1 Chrosomus eos | reverse complement strand
CATGTCTCTACCCGCGTTGTCTTCCGAGTTGTCAACCTCGCATGATGCTGACGCTCAGAGCGCTGTTTGCCCTCTCAAGCTTTGCTGATTTATTTAGACCGCGTGACCGCCTTCCGACAGTCGGATCAGCTCTTTGTGTGCTACTGTGGCTGTACTAAGGGACTCACTGGATAGTGGACGCTATCGCTTTGGCTTATGTAAACCAGGAACAGGTATGCTCACTCGACGAGGGCTATCGCCTCTTCACGGGCCTGGTCTAGAGGTATGTCTATCCGGGATATTTGCTCCTGGCTGGTCTTCACAGAACACTTTCACCAGGTTTTACAAGTTGGATGTGCCGTCTTTGGCATCTCAAGTGCTTGCGGTGTGTGAATCACAGTTCTGGCACAGTCTGTTACTACTTTAGCTGTTGATGCAAATCTGATATGCAAATTTTGGTAATCCCTAAGATGGCATCTCATTGGCTTAGCTCCACCTATCAGCTGTGAGCACTCCTAGCGGTGTCACCATTGGTTGAGCTGTTTGTTGTTCTACACTGTAATTGGTGTAAACTTAACCCTGTTTCTTCAGGTTGTTCTTCATCTTTCTCACAGCGGGATTGAAGAAGGTTCTCACAGCATAGCTGGGCTACGCAATGTCGAAGTGACAGCCCTCGGAAGGTAACTGTCACATTCACGTTAACTTCATCATCCGTATTCACTACATTTCCCAGCATTCCCCTGGATCCTCACCTGCACTCGATTCCCTCATCACCACACCTGATCTCCATCTCGTCATCTCATCACCAGCACGGCCTATATAACACTCACTCTCCCTGCAGTCACGGTCTGATCTCGTCAATACCTGACACACAGACTCACCTCTGCTCAACCAGAGACTTACCTGCAACTTACCTGCTACTCACCTGTTCCTATCGGATTGTCTTCATCATCATCTGCCGTCTCCAGTTCCCAGCCGTTCTACTGCAGCCCTTTCCAGTGACGGGTCATCATCATCTGTAACAGAGACTCTGATTATTCCTGTGGCTAAGTCCATCCAATTATCTTCTGTTAATATACTCACCATAACTCCGTCTGCTTCTGCTGTTTCTGTAAATAAACACCATTTCACTTACCACCTGTCTGTCTCCTGCATCAACCGTGACAGAAGATCAGACCGCCCCAAGATGGACGATGGGGTAAAAATTATCGTCCTGGCTCAGGAGAGCCAAAGTTGGTCTTCGTTTGTGGAAGGCTTTATTCGCATCGCACTCGTCAGTAATGTGGCTGACGAGCGGTTGTGTACCTTATTCTGGCTCGGGGCCAGATTACACCACCGGATCGACCTTCCAGACACCACCGGACTCAGCTGGAGGGAGACCGTGATCCGGTGTCTGGAGAGTTTCGGTTCCCGACCCGGTACACAACCTACCAGCACCAAGCCCACTTCGCCGCTGGTCCCATCCAGCACAGAGCCTTCGCCGCTGGTCCCATCCAGCACAGAGCCTTCGCCGCTGGTCCCATCCAGCACAGAGCCTTCGCCGCTGGTCCCATCCAGCACAGAGCCTTCGCCGCTGGTCCCATCCAGCACTGAACCTTCGCCGCTGGTCCCATCCAGCACAGAGCCTTCGCCGCTGGTCCCATCCAGCACAGAGCCTTCGCCGCTGGTCCCATCCAGCACAGAGCCTTCGCCGCTGGTCCCATCCAGCACAGAGCCTTCGCCGCTGGTCCCGTCCAGCCCATTTGAACCTTCGCCGCTGGTCCCATCCAGCACAGAGACGCTACCGCTGGCCCCTGCCAGTATGGACCTAATAGACTTTTTCACTGAACCAGAGCCCGTTGACCCAGCGCCAGAGCCAGAGCCCGTTGACCCAGCGCCAGAGCCAGAGCCCGTTGACCCAGCGCCAGAGCCAGAGCCCGTTGACCCAGCGCCAGAGCCAGAGCCCGTTGACCCAGCGCCAGAGCCAGAGCCCGTTGACCCAGCGCCAGAGCCAGAGCCCGTTGACCCAGCGCCAGAGCCAGAGCCCGTTGACCCAGCGCCAGAGCCAGAGCCCGTTGACCCAGCGCCAGAGCCAGAGCCCGTTGACCCAGCGCCAGAGCCTGAGCCCGTTGCCTGCCCGCCAGAGACCGCCGTCCAGCCAGAGACCGCCGTCCAGCCAGAGACCGCCGTCCAGCCAGAGACCGCCGTCCAGCCAGAGACCGCCGTCCAGCCAGAAACTATATTCCCACCCTGCCTCCCTCTCCCACCTCCGCTATTGATGTCTTCATGCTCTACTGCCTCGCCTCTACTGAGCCCTGTCGACCTGCTGCCCATCCACAGCTACCCCCCAGTATCGCTGTGGAGCCGCCTCTGGGTCTCCAAGCCTCAGCATCGCCCTGGTCAGTGGATCCCCTGTCCTTGCCTCAATCCCCTGAACCTCTGACTCCACCTTGGTCCTCCGACCCTACAGCCTCTCTGCGGCTCATTGTGCCCTCACCTCCGCCGGGTCTTGTCAGCCCGATAGCTCCACCAGGCTCACTCCTCCTTCCTTCCTCACATTGGTCAGCCGTCACCCTGGTTCCACCTCGGGACTCCGTGCTACCGGCTGTGCCTCTGCCCTGCATCCCTTCTGCTCCACCGGGTTCCATCTTCCCTCCTGCTCCTCAGTCGTCCTCCCTCGCACTGGTTACGCCACGGGCTTCCAGAGCCCCTTCTCCGTGTCGATCCCATGAGCCTGCAGATCTGCCTTGGCCCTCCAGACCTGTGGTGTCACCTCGGCTCTGGGTCCATTCGGCGCAGTTGGGGAATTCTGGAACGTCTACAGGGTCTTCATCGCCATGGCCACCCGAAGGGGTCTCACCGCCATGGCCACCCGAAGGGGCCTCACCGCCATGGCCACCCGAAGGGGTCTCACCGCCATGGCCACCCGAAGGGACCTCACCGCCATGGCCACCCGAAGGGGCCTCACCGCCATGGCCACCCGAAGGGGTCTCACCGCCATGGACGCCCGAGGGTCCCACAGCTCCGCCCTGGACGCCCGAGGGTCCCACAGCTCCGCCCTGGACGCCCGAGGGTCCCACAGCTCCGCCCTGGACACGTCCTCTCTCATCTGCTCCGCCTTGTCTCCTCTGCAGCGCGAGGTCGCGCTTTCCGGAGGGGGGTGTAATGTCACATTCACGTTAACTTCATCATCCGTATTCACTACATTTCCCAGCATTCCCCTGGATCCTCACCTGCACTCGATTCCCTCATCACCACACCTGATCTCCATCTCGTCATCTCATCACCAGCACGGCCTATATAACACTCACTCTCCCTGCAGTCACGGTCTGATCTCGTCAATACCTGACACACAGACTCACCTCTGCTCAACCAGAGACTTACCTGCAACTTACCTGCTACTCACCTGTTCCTATCGGATTGTCTTCATCATCATCTGCCGTCTCCAGTTCCCAGCCGTTCTACTGCAGCCCTTTCCAGTGACGGGTCATCATCATCTGTAACAGAGACTCTGATTATTCCTGTGGCTAAGTCCATCCAATTATCTGTTAAGATACTCACCATAACTCCGTCTGCTTCTGCTGTTCTGTTAATAAACACCATTTCACTTACCACCTGTCTGTCTCCTGTATCAACCGTGACAGTAACGTCTCCGGTTACTGTTTTAACCTCGGTTCCCTGAGAGACGGGACCTAGACTTTGCATAAGCCGCCTTGCTCGCCGCTCTACCAGCTGTGCAAGGATTCAGTCTTAGATTGTGACGTCATTGTTGCCCCTCTACATTTTTATACTGCCCGAAGACTTGTCAGTATTTGCATATTCGAGACAATTGGCCAGTTAATTCACTTGCGTTATCCTATAAGGTTTCAGGATTTTCTATGAAGGGGAAGAGTTCCCAGAGCATAGCTAGACTACGCAATGCCTCATTCCCGTCTCTCAGGGAACCGAGGTTACAACAGTAACCTGAGAGGTTTTCTACTGTTACGAAGAGATATCAAATATCATATAGTTCAGTGAGAGCAGGCAGTTTTCTACCGAATGACTCTTCTGATGAGCTTCATGTTGGTTTGTGATTAATGACCCGAAGTCGTTTCTGACGATACATCATTTATAATCCAGACTAGCTGCTCATCAGATTAGTCGCAGTCTGACAAAATTAAATGCTCTCTGTTAATGTAATTCACTGTTAATGTGTGTGTGTGTGTGTGTTGTGTGTGTGTGTGTGTGTGTGTGTGTGTGTGTGTGTGTGGTGTGTGTGTGTGTGTGTGTGTGTGTGTGTGTGTGTGTGTGTGTGTGTGCTTGTGTGTGTGTGTGTGAGTGTGAGTGTGCGTGCATTGGAAAGACTGTATGTCTTTTTGTTCAAATGCAAAATGAAAGGTGCTCACATCACGCTCGACTGGTTCAGAGAGAGAGAGAGACGCGTGAGGTCAGCGGGTTCAGAATGGAAGCTCTGGAGGGTCACAGAAAGGGAAAGACAGAGACAGAAAGGATCTGCTGATATGTAGGTCAAACAGAAAGAGAGAGCAGGGGAGAGTGTATTGTGATGCCATTGTTATGTGTTGCTCTTTAATCCCAAATTCAAATTCAGTTTCACAGAGTGTTCCTGAAGCAGAGCTGAGCTTCACAGCTTCAGTATACTGAGTGAGGGTTGAGCAGAAATTTTTTCATTGCAGTTTAATCACAAATGCTAATAGAAGAAAACATAAGAAACCTCTCGTGGGAATCTTTGTTCAGAGATCGAGATGATCTGGATGTTTTTCACTGTTAGTCACTGGCAGGTACAGTAGATAAAAATCCCCATTACCTCAAATTAACGCCGCCTCAGCTGACAGGGAACGTTCTTTCAAGGTTCTCTTAAAGTCATGAACAAACATTCTTCTGTTAAAGTCTCATTGTGGTAAAAGTCCAGCTTTTAATGTTGTTTATATGTTTATGTTGTGTTTTTAATATGCTTTAAGACAAGCCATGTGTAAATTCATAAGTCGACAGCATTGCTGAGTATTTTCTCCTAAAAACTGCAGTGAACCAAAGACAGTCTCAAAAACGTGGTTTGAAATCGCTGGTGTTTCTGACATCACAAACTACCTTGTAACCAATCAGATCAACGTGTGATCGTCAACCAGTGGATCTCTGAGTGAGTGGAGGCGGGACTCATTTGCATATTCATAGAACCACGCATACTAAATGAGACAAGGGTGTAGAGTTACGTTCAAGCTTTAGAGAATGTTCATAGAACATTCAGAAATTATGTTTTCATAACTTAATGTGAATGTTAGCAAAACGTTCTTAGAATTTGTTAGCTGGGACGGCGCTTGTTACCCAATATTGCCAAAAGTTTTGGGACGTCTGCCTTTACATGAACATGAACTTTAATGACATCCCATTCCTGATCCGAAGGGTTTAATATGTAGTTGGCCACCCTTTGCAGCAATAACAGCTTCATGTCGTCTGGGAAGGCTCTCCACAAGGTTTGGGAGTGTGTTTATGGGAATTGTTAACCATTCTTCTAGATGTGCATTTGTGAGGTCAGGCACTGATGTTGGACAAGAAGGTCTTTACTCCACTGCATCCCACACTTTACACCACTGCATCCACGCTTTACTCCACTGCACCCCACGCTTTACTCCACTGCACCCCACGCTTTGCACCACTGCACCCCACGCTTTACACCACTGCATCCCACGCTTTACACCACTGCACCCCACGCTTTACTCCACTGCACCCCACGCTTTACTCCACTGCATCCCACGCTTTACTCCACTGCACCCCACGCTTTACACCACTGCACCCCACGCTTTACACCACTGCATCCACCAACACTTTACACTTCACACTGCATCCCACGCTTTACATGCCACGTTCATCCCGCAACGCTTTACACCACTGCATCCCACGCTTTACCAGACCAGCTGACCGCACCCCACGCTTTACATCCACTGCATCCCACGCTTTACACCACTGCACCCCACGCTTTACACCACTGCACCCACACTTTACACCATGCACCCACTCCACTGCACCCACGCTTTACTCCACTGCACCCCACGCTTTACACCACTGCACCCCACCTTTACACCACTGCATCCCACGCTTTACACCACTGCACCCCACGCTTTACTCCACTGCATCCCACGCTTTACTCCACTGCACCCCACGCTTTACACCACTGCACCCACGCTTTACACCACTGCTACACCCACGCTTTACCCACTGCACCCACGCTTTACTCCACTGCACCCACGCTTTACTCCACTGCACCCCACGCTTTACACCACTGCACCCCACGCTTTACTCCACTGCACCCCACGCTTTACACCACTGCACCCCACGCTTTACATCCACTGCACCCCACGCTTTACCCACTGCACCCCACGCTTTACACCACTGCACCCCACGCTTTACTCCACTGCACCCACGCTTTACACCACTGCACCCCACGCTTTACACCACTGCACCCCACGCTTTACACCACTGCACCCACGCTTTACCACTCCCCCCGCTTCACACTGCACCCCACCTTTACTCCACTGCACCCCAGCTTTACACCACTGCACCCCACGCTTTACACCACTGCACCCCACGCTTTACTCCACTGCATCCCACGCTTTACTCCACTGCCCCCCACGCTTTACACCACTGCACCCCACGCTTTACTCCACTGCATCCCACGCTTTACTCCACTGCACCCCACGCTTTACACCACTGCACCCCACGCTTTACACCACTGCCCCCCACGCTTTACACCACTGCACCCCACGCTTTACACCACTGCACACCACCCTTTACTCCACTGCACCCCACACTTTACTCCACTGCACCCCACCCTTTACTCCACTGCACCCCACGCTTTACTCCACTGCACCCCACGCTTTACACCACTGCACCCCACGCTTTGCACCACTGCACCCCACGCTTTACTCCACTGCACCCCACGCTTTACACCACTGCACCCCACGCTTTACACCACTGCACCCCACGCTTTACACCACTGCACCCCACGCTTTACACCACTGCACCCCACGCTTTACACCACTGCACCCCACGCTTTACACCACTGCACCCCACGCTTTACACCACTGCACCCCACGCTTTACACCACTGCACCCCACGCTTTACTCCACTGCACCCCACGCTTTACACCACTGCACCCCACGCTTTGCACCACTGCACCCCACGCTTTACTCCACTGCACCCCATGCTTTACACCACTGCACCCCACGCTTTACACCACTGCACCCCACGCTTTACACCACTGCACCCACGCTTTACACCACTGCACCCACCCTTTACTCCACTGCACCCCACACTTTACTCCACTGCACCCCATACTTTACTCCACTGCACCCCACGCTTTACTCCACTGCACCCCACACTTTACTCCACTGCACCCCATACTTTACACCACTGCACCCTACGCTTTACTCCACTGAACCCCACACTTTACTCCACTGCACCCCATACTTTACACCACTGCACCCCACGCTTTACTCCACTGCACCCCACGCTTTACACCACTGCACCCCACCCTTTACTCCACTGCACCCCACACTTTACTCCACTGCACCCCATACTTTAAACCACTGCACCCCACGCTTTACTCCACTGCACCCCACACTTTACTCCACTGCACCCCACACTTTACTCCACTGCACCCCACACTTTACTCCACTGCACCCCACGCTTTACACGCTTTAAGCTCTTTGATTTTATTGGGCTTAACACTTCGTGGCTGAGTTGCTGTTGTTCCCAATTGTTATATTTTGTTATAATTTCCACTTTGTTATAATACCAATAACAGTTGACCGTGGAACATTTAGTAGTGAGGAAATTTCACGAATGGACTTATTGCACAGGTGGCAACCGATCACGGTAACACGCTTGAGTTCACTGAGCTCCTGAGAGCGACCCATTCTTTCACACATGTTTGTAGTAGCAGCCTGCATGTCTAGTGCTTGATTTATACAACTGTGGCCATGGACGTCAGAATTCAATTATTTGGAGAGGTGTCCCAATACTCGGCAATATAGTGTATAATACTCTCACATAATTCACAGTTATTGAAATATTGTTGATTTAATTACCTTGAACAAAGCTAAAGATCATTAACAAGACCCAAAAGTGCTGCGTTGAAATCTAGAGCTTCAGAGGATAATAAGATCAAATGTGATGTCCTAGAATGGCAGGTCTGTGTGTGTTCTCATTCACCTATAAAGATAAGCAAGATCCCCACTAACACTTGCAGACAGAGCGACAGGCTGATGAGCGTGACGAGGGACGTGTACAGGGTGTATTCGGGCCCCTGCTCCAGCACGGCCTTCAGCTGCGACGCGTTGGCCATCAGCAGGGCCACGTCCAGCATGCTCTCTGCTGCACTCTTCTTATTGGCATAATGGTTCATGTTTAGAGGTGCAGGCGACTGACTGTGAGAAGCCTGAGAGCGAGAGAAAGATGGAGAGAGAATAATATCAGTACACCTTAAAAGATTAGTGAACTTCAGAATAAAAATTTCTTGATAATTTACTCTCCCCTACGTCATCCAAGCTATTCATGTCTTTCTTTCAGCAGTTTAAAAGGAATGAAGGTTTTTGAGGAAAACATTCCAGGATTTTTCTCCATATAGTGACTTGAATGGAGTCCAACGGGTCGAAGGTCCAAATTGCAGTTTGAGTTGCATTACATGATCACGTTGAAAGGTCACGCATGACGAAGGTGGAAGTACAGACCCAGTGTTTACAAAGCGAAGTTGCAAAAACTAAGTAAAACGCCATTTACAAAATAAATAAATAAAAGGTAAAACAACAATGTCGGGCGATTTTGAAGTTGGATGAGAAAATGAGATGCAGTTTTCTGCTCTACTCTACATTTCTGAACTGGAACACGTGTGACCTTTCAGCCTGATCACGTAATGTGTGTCGCATCACAGCTAGTGCAAGATGAGCATTTGTAGTTAAAAAGCATATAAATGTTTATTTTTGTTATAAAATGTCGCTGGTTTGTCTAGATCAGACTCTTATTCCTCGGCTGGATCGTGTCGAGACTTTGAAGCTGCACTGAAACTCACACTGGACCTTCGACCCGTTGGACTCCATTGAAGTCACTATATGGAGAAAATCCTGGAGTGTTTTCCTCAAAAACCTTCATTTCTTTTCCACTGAAGAAAGAAACACATGAACATCTTGGATGACGTGAAGGAGTGTAAATTATCAGGAGATTTTACTTCTGAAGTGAACTAATCTTTTAATGCTAGCGACCACTGAAGGGTGATGTCACAATATTCCTCATTATAATAATTAATATGCAGAATAAAGGGGCGGGGCCTGGTTGAGTGAGTTAGTAGTGTGTTAAACTGGTGGTTATGGGAAGAGCGGGACATTTCCCTAAACACACTCGAAGAGCTCGACCAATCACAACACACTGATCCAGCCGACCAATCAGAGCACAGTCTGGTTTTCAGAGGGAGGGGCTTCATAGAGACAGGAAGTAAACAGAGCGTTTCTGACAGACTGGGAAGAGAGGAGCCGCAACAATGGAGAATATGAGGAAAATAATCAACATTCAAGCAGGAAAACCTGTTCTAGTAGAGCCTGAAACAACATCAAGACTTTGAAAAAAACTTTTATGATGCAAAGACTTATTAACCAAGCAGGTCTGAAATTTCCATTTATCTCAAACTCACACCTGAAAGTGTGTGATTTGAAATCGGTCAAATCTGAATACATCGTTTTTGGTGAGCAATTTCATAAGATTTTAGTCATTTGAGATTTGGGGTGAAGCAAAATTCTCCGAAAATTCGTTTTTTGGTGGTTCTGGATTGTCAAAACACTTCTCAAAATACTTGCTACAGATGCGAAAAAACGCAGAAAATCGAACCTTATCCGAATTTTTTTATGATGGATGTAAGTTTTGGAGGCAGTGTGCAAACATTATTGACACTACATTATTGCACAGACCTTAACAGTGCACATGTGGGAAGCAAAGGACAAGCGAATACCTTGTTTTTTTTATTAAATGTAAAGCCCTTATTGAGCACATACTTAGTGAACGAATTGGTTTCTTGGCATGAATGCATGATTTATCTAGAACTTTATTGACCGTCATCATCTGACTGAAGAATTTCTGGTGTCAAAGTAGCATAAAGAATAATATTAAGAGGGAGAGAGAGCTGACTCAGGCACTTCTGCTGTAATGACTGAGGACTCGATCACGGCCTGAAGCCCTGAGCTCCACTGAAGGACTTTCCCTCAGTAAGTCATGTGTGGATGTGTTTCTGCACACGGTTCATCACAGCATCTGTTTATGTGGTTCTCTATTTGCCTCGACTTTCCTGAGAACGGCCATCACTATTTATCACTACAGGGCAGAGAATATAACAGAAAACTGAATATGCAGCATGTATACTGAATCATGTTTATGCTATTATTTTATGAATAATAGTTAATATCCACATGTAATAATAATAATTTCATGGTGACTTTTTCATTAGTTTAGAGGAATACAGACAAATAACAAACATCCAAAACAGAGTACAGTTCACAAACCTTTTTATTTATTTAAACAAAACATGAGTTTGAAAAAAATGTTTGGCTTCTTAAATTACCATAAAATCAAAGCATTATGTCTGACCAAGTTGTGTTCCAAATTTGAAGCTGATATCACAAATATTGAGGTGTGAGATTTTGTTTAGGCGCTTAACCATAAATAGCTAGTGATGTGTTCTCCTGTCACAAATCAAATATGGAACCTCTCAGACCGTTCCAACGATACGGTTTCTCAAGATTAGATTATAAAATAGTGCAGTAAACATGACACTGCCCACTAGAGGAGGAGCCTGCTAAAAGGTTTTAAAAATTTCTCTTCATTTCATCCTTCTTCCCTTTCATTCTTGCTTTCTATCAGTATTCCTCTGTTGACTGTGCAATCGCGATGACAAGACGCTTCTCTCTCTCTAATGCTGTTGATCTTTCATGGCTGCGGTCCAGCGGCTGATCGACCCAGCAGAGCCAAATTACATTTCACTGACTCTCTACAGAGCTTTTAGTTACACTGCTTAAACACACACACACACACACACACACACACCACACACACACACACACACACACACACACACACACACACACACACTTGCACGCATGTATAAACACACACACACACACACACACACACACACACACACACACACACACACACACACACACACACACACACACACACACACACACACACACACACACTGATGCTTTAGTAACCTTTTCAAGAGGTCCTATTCTGCTTTTTTCCATGTTCATCTGTCTTTAGTGTGTAATGTTGATCTTTGATCATGAAAAATCTCTGCAAAGTTACAAAGCATGATATAATTATTCCCTATATCAGTGTCGTGTTTCTGAACTCCTGAAACGCCTCCTCAAGAAACATATCTTGAGTTTCTTTTGGGAACGAACACGTCACAATATTCCTCATTATAATAATTCATACGCAGAATAAAGAGGCGGGGCACACACTCGAAGCACGTGACCAATCACAACACACTGGTGCAGTAAATATTTATGCAGTGTCATTCACACAAACAAAACACACAACACTAAATAAACAGTAAATTAAACAGTCGTTTAACGACAAAAGATGGAACATTAAAACCTAATGTACATAACTAATCAGAAAGAAACACACTAATTTTAATAAAAAACCACCAAATGTCAGCTGTGAATTCTGCACTCTTAGAAAACAAAGATCAATGGGGTTCTGTAGAGAACTCGAGGGTTCTTGATTCAGTTTAAGCTTGTGGAGAAATGTCTTCAATGATTGCATGTTTAACAGGTTATTTTAATTATTTCTAGTGATAAAGTATGTTTACGGCAAGTTTAATTCATTCAATTGAATTAAAAAGCAAAATGAATGAATGAATTAAAACTATATCCATAAAATGATCCCATGATGGATCCCCTGAAAGGTTCTCCTCACAGAACTCTTTAAGATTCTATTTAGTCTGTGTTTTCTATTAGTTTCCATAGTTCCGGATTAATTACGCTCCTGTTTCTGTTTATTTCATCACCACTGCTCAGTTTCCTCAGTTCTGGGTTCCGTGTTTTAATGTTTTATGTGGTTTAATCTCCTGATTTTCCTTGCATGTCCATTGTATCATTTAAAGGAGCATTACGTAAGTTCTGAAATGTCTAACCGTTACTGACACCAGTGGCCGTTAGAGAAACTGCAGCAGTCTCATGCTCGTTCTCGGTGCGCACACTCGCATGCTCGTTCTCTGGCCGCACGCTCGTTGGCCGCACTAGATGAGGCTTTTTTTCTTTTTTTTTTTTTACTTACGAGGAGTGTCCGTGTGTGTCTGGATTGTGCTGGAGGCTGGTCGCTTCTTTCCGTCTGCAGGTCCATCTGAAACACTGCTAGCGATCGCCGCTGCTTACTAACGGCTGCCGGATGTAAGCCCAAGTAGACGAGAACGTGCATGACATCACATTTCGCGAATTTTCGCGCCAATTTGGACCCGAATCCTCCACACACACACACACACACACACACACACACACACACACACACACACACACTTGAGCCTACAGGTTGATAAAGGCGACCGGTGGACAGTCAAGGTGTCATTCTTTCTATTACATTATGGTTGGCTCATAAATGTACAAATGAAAACTCTATCTTAAAGATTTTTTTAAGTAAAAACCTACACATAGCCCCTTTAAGACTATTTGTGTTAATCCTCAGGTTTGTGCGCTCACGCTCATTGCAACCACACTTAACATGACGATTAGAAACTGCCGAGTGACAGATCTATACTGTACTGTATTTCTGAGAGTGTATAGTAAGGGAACTTTGCATTAACCATATAACAGGTTTTCACACTATGTGTTTTTACAGTTAAAATTCTTATTATTTCATTGCACAGTGTATGAAAGAGTTCAGATGGCGTAGATACTGCTAGCATGTTGACGTACCTCCAGTCCAGCGGTTCTGTTTAACTCAATAGTGTGCGCCGCCATCAGCGCTTCAGTGTCCGAGTCTCCGGTTACACTGGGTTTCCGAGACGGGATATCAGCAGTGTTCCTCAGAAGTGTCCACCGGGATACAGTATATGAATGATCCAGCTGATGTCTTGTTTACACTCATCCAGTATTTACGTCGTCGCGCAGTCTAAACTATCTGAAATCTACATGGCATTCATTCATTCATTCAGGCAAAATTGCTTGGCTACAAAAACTCCTTATATAAGACTACATCTGAGCCTGGTTTATTGCTAAAGCATAAACTCACATGTGCAGACGTAGAGAAAGAGAAAGTGCCATGACTCAAATTTCAGCTTTTATTCTGGAACTGGGGCTTGTGTTACACACAAAGGAAATTCAATAACACACACCTTCACGACAGGTGTTAGTCTGTAAAGCATGATGCATTTGGTTATCATCTAATCCTGTTTTTGTTTCTTTCCTCGTGTTTTCTGTTTACAATGAAAAACTGTTGGAATGCTCTCTGAGAAATGTTATTTTGAACATTCTGAAGATTCCTGTTCCTTTCCACATTAAAGGGACAGTTCACCCAAAAATTTTGTTCTAAACACGTAAGACTTTCGTTCATCTTCGGAAAACAAATTAAGATATTTTTGATGAAATCTGAGAGATTTCAGAGAGATCTGAGAGAGTTAAGCAACTACCACTTTGATGCATTAAAAGGTTTACAAAGAAATCGTAAAACTAATTCATATGAATTGAACAGTTTAATTCAAATTTTCTGAAGAGACTCGATCGCTTTATATGATTAAAGCTACACTGTGTAACTTTTTTAGTTTATTCTTAGCTAAAAACACTTAGTTCTTTCAAAAATATATGTGCTCATTAATGTATATTTACTTCGTTCAAGTAATAAAGTATTCTCGTGAGTGTATAATATGCCAATGAAAATGCATACGGGTAAGGGGTTCTAATGTCGGTCGCCATGTTGCCCCTCCATCTTGAAAGTACATTAGCCAAAGAGGGACATACCCCGTTAATTCAAGCTTCGCCTTTCACGTTTTAACACGCGTGGGTTAGCACTCGAACTGCCTAACACTCGAACTGGAAGCCATGGTAATCTTGGACTACATTGGCCACCGTAGGAGTTAAAACGAAATCGGAATTGAGAGGAACAGAAACTAATATTCACTGGATGGTCATATACCTTTTCACCGCTAGATGGGGGTAAAAATCACACAGTGTAGCTTTAACAGATTTAGACTTTTATTCATATATAAACATTCATCAAATCAGTTATGATAAACAGAAGCTTAAGCATGTTCACTTCACATGCGAGAATCACCGAGATTCATTCCTGTTACGCATCACGTTTTGAGCTTCAGCAAGAACCAATGAGGTTCATTCTCGTGTTATGCCGAGTTCAGACTGCACGATTTTCAAAATAATCGGGTCACTGTTGTTTTCACACTGCATGACTATCTGGGGTAACATTCAGTTGCTTCTGTGTTCACACTGCACGATGGATCGGCGACAGGAGGTTTCACACTGCATGACTTTACAAAAGAAAGAATCGCTGACAACCTTTGCCTGGTCCGCAAACTACGTTTCACAACCAAACAAACGCGAGAAGTGATACGGAAATAACGGAAGATCACGCGTGCGTGAGACCGGAGTTCTCGCGCGACACTGAGTTTGTTATTAAAAATGATAGCCTACAAGAAGATTGCGATCCAAATTGTCTGTGCGCTGATTTGTAGCGAAAATGAAACAAATAAATATTCAGTTTATGCAGGAGGAAATGTTTGGGAAGACGAGGGGAGCAAGGACTGTGTTTTGGAAAGAGAGTTGGGGGTAAATAAATAATTTTGCAAACGTCCTGCTGTTGCTGCTGGTCATGCAAATGTTTGTGCTTTGTTTCTGTTTGATATAACTGTAAATATAGGCCTATCTATCTATTAAAATACTGATATTCTGGTCTATAACTCCTCCTCGAACAGCCTGCTGTCCTGTATCATGCTCTCGTTGGCTGTCGGTCATCGCCGATGTAGTTTTCAGTCAGAACACTTTCACACAGCAGGATTGTGAATCGCCGACAGGTCCAGATATTTAGCATGCCAAATATCTCACGGGCGTCGGCGACTCGTCGGCGATTCTCTCAGATAGCGTCTTTGCTCATTCACACTGCGTGATTGTCACTTGCGTGAACGAGCACCGATTTGCCTGTGATTTCGGGCATTTGTCGGCGATTTCTCAAAACCTGTCGGCGAGCCAAAATCGTGGCTAAAATCGTGCAGTCTGAACTCGGCATTACGCATCACGTTTGAGCTTCAGCAAGAACCAATGAGGTTCATTCTCATGTTACGCATCACGTTTGAGCTTCAGCAAGAACCAATGAGGATCATTCTTGTGTTACGCATCACGTTTGAGCTTCAGCAAGAGCCAATGAGGTTCATTCTCATGTTACGCATCACGTTTGAGCTTCAGCAAGAACCAATGAGGTTCATTCTCATGTTACGCATCACGTTTGAGCTTCAGCAAGAACCAATGAGGTTCATTCTCGTGTTACGCATCACGTTTGAGCTTCAGCAAGAGCCAATGAGGTTCATTCTCATGTTACGCATCACGTTTGAGCTTCAGCAAGAACCAATGAGGTTCATTCTCATGTTACGCATCACGTTTGAGCTTCAGCAAGAACCAATGAGGTTCATTCTCGTGTTACGCATCACGTTTGAGCTTCAGCAAGAGCCAATGAGGTTCATTCTCGTGTTACGCATCACGTTTGAGCTTCAGCAAGAGCCAATGAGGTTCATTCTCATGTTACGCATCACGTTTGAGCTTCTGTAAGAACCAATGAGGTTCATTCTCGTGTTACGCATCACGTTTGAGCTTCAGCAAGAACCAATGAGGTTCATTCTCGTGTTACGCATCACGTTTGAGCTTCAGCAAGAACCAATGAGGATCATTCTTGTGTTACGCATCACGTTTGAGCTTCAGCAAGAGCCAATGAGTTCATTCTCGTGTTACGCATCACGTTTGAGCTTCTGTAAGAACCAATGAGGTTCATTCTCCTGTTACGCATCATGTTTGAGCTTCAGCAAGAGCCAATGAGGTTCATTCTCCTGTTACGCATCACGTTTGAGCTTCAGCAAGAACCAATGAGGTTCATTCTCGTGTTACGCATCACGTTTGAGCTTCAGCAAGAACCAATGAGGTTCATTCTCGTGTTACGCATCACGTTTGAGCTTCAGCAAGAGCCAATGAGGTTCATTCTCGTGTTACGCATCACGTTTGAGCTTCAGCAAGAACCAATGAGGTTCATTCTCTGTTACGCATCACGTTTGAGCTTCTGTAAGAACCAATGAGGTTCATCCTCTGTTACGCATCATGTTTGAGCTTCAGCAAGAACCAATGAGGTTCATTCTCATGTTACGCATCACGTTTGAGCTTTAGCAAGAGCCAATGAGGTTCATTCTCCTGTTACGCATCACGTTTGAGCTTCAGCAAGAGCCAATGAGGTTCATTCTCCTGTTACGCATCATGTTTGAGCTTTCAGCAAGAGCCAATGAGGTTCATTCTCCTGTTACGCATCATGTTTGAGCTTCAGCAAGAGCCAATGAGGTTCATTCTCCTGTTACGCATCACGTTTGAGCTTCTGTAAGAACCAATGAGGTTCATTCTCCTGTTACGCATCACGTTTGAGCTTCTGTAAGAACCAATGAGGTTTATTCTCCTGTTACGCATCACGTTTGAGCTTCAGCAAGAACCAATGAGGTTCATTCTCGTGTTACGCATCATGTTTGAGCTTTAGCAAGAGCCAATGAGGTTCATTCTCCTGTTACGCATCATGTTTGAGCTTCAGCAAGAGCCAATGAGGTTCATTCTCCTGTTACGCATCATGTTTGAGCTTTAGCAAGAGCCAATGAGGTTCATTCTCATGTTACGCATCACGTTTGAGCTTTAGCAAGAGCCAATGAGGTTCATTCTCATGTTACGCATCACGTTTGAGCTTCAGCAAGAACCAATGAGGTTCATTCTCGTGTTACGCATCACGTTTGAGCTTCAGCAAGAACCAATGAGGTTCATTCTCGTGTTACGCATCACGTTTGAGCTTCAGCAAGAACCAATGAGGTTCATTCTCGTGTTACGCATCACGTTTGAGCTTCTGTAAGAGCCAATGAGGTTCATTCTCCTGTTACGCATCACGTTTGAGCTTCAGCAAGAACCAATGAGGTTCATTCTCGTGTTACGCATCACGTTTGAGCTTCTGTAAGAACCAATGAGGTTCATTCTCCTGTTACGCATCATGTTTGAGCTTCAGCAAGAACCAATGAGGTTCATTCTCATGTTACGCATCACGTTTGAGCTTTAGCAAGAGCCAATGAGGTTCATTCTCCTGTTACGCATCACGTTTGAGCTTCAGCAAGAGCCAATGAGGTTCATTAAGAATAAACTGCTCAATTCATATGGATAGTTTCATGATCTCTTTATTAACTTTTTAAAGCACCAAAGCTAGTTGCGTAACTGTCAATTGTGGGACAGAAATATCTAAAATTTAATTTAAATATTTTCATTTGTGTAATGAAGATCAACGAAAGTCTTATGGGTTTGGATGACATCAGGGTGAGTAATTAATGACAGCATTTTCATTTTTGGATGAACTAACCCTTTAAATATGACTAAATGAGGAATTCCCCCAGCCCCTCCCCCAACATTTACAGTGTCACTATTTTCTCACCCTCAATCCATATGACTTTTTTGGGGAACAAAATGTTGCACTTGACCATGACCTGGAGCTGTCAAGAAACACCACAACTGCAGTCCACATGACTTATACATGATATATTCCAAGTGATGAACAGGAGACTTGAACTATTATGCAGTCGAATGGATATGGGTCACTTTTCGGGTAGGCTATTGCAAAATGGAAAAGACCTACTTGGAAGAAATATATCTCCTTTTGCAGTAACAATGTGCATGAGGGATGCGAGAGAGGGAGAAGAAAAAACAGAAGATTTTTATTCGTGAGTCCACTTTTCCTTTAAAACGCGAGGGCTGACCTGATGATGATGATGATGATAAAGATGATGATGATGTAATATGTGAAAGGTGAGGTGCTGTAATGAGGAGGCAGAGGAATGTTTGGAATGTTCCATTTCATTAGCGCTCGGTCTCAGATGGGCGTGGCGGAGCAGGAGCACTAAATCAGGGATTCAGCAGTCCTTTTCAAACGGGGAAATTTCCAGGGATGTCGAGGTGAGTGAGACACGAGCTTGTGTTTAAAGCGCGACTGCTGCTTCTGCTGCTGGACCTCGACACGACACGACACGACTCTACTGCAAATGCGCAAAGCGCGTTTCTCGCGTGATTTATTTCTGTTGCGGGCGGTGAGCTCGTCATCTCCGCCGATCATCTTTCACCATCACCAGCGCGACACTTGAGATTTCACCATATATCACCAGCACATGTGAGTTCGCATCACTGCTTTATGTTCGATGCATATGATGGAGGATAATATAGAGTAATATGTGTCGCACTCGCACCTGCAGTATCCCGCTCATCATAAACATGTCAAGCGTTCATTCATCAGCAAGACTCGCGCACAGACAGCACAGGCTAAACCAGGGCTTGAAGCAGTTAATAATGCTGACTTAGCCACTGTCCAAATACACATATTGTTCCGATGAAGTCTTCGTCGATTACATTAGCATTTAGAGGTAGCATTTAGAGGCCACGCTCTTAAAGTGATATTTGCTCATGCAGTAAATAATATCATCTTTCACAGCCGCTATAAACCATATTCCATCATATTTCTGTTAAAATAGCATTTTGTGCTACAATAGTTATTTTTATATACGAAATGTTCAAAAAAATAATTGTATTACTTTGGGAACCCTTTGACAATGACTAACCAGTTGATTGTTCATCAAATTAAGAAAAACATGTCTTGTTTGTGCAGTCTATCACTTCTGATTCTGATGCAATATGAAAAAAATATGCATATTTAATGAGATCTCACCTAATTGATGCAATCAAAAAATGTGGCAACTTCAGATTAAAACGAAAACTAGCCAATTTATACAGTCTTGTAGGGACTACTAATTTGAGCAAATTAGATATTTCTCTCTATTTTGAGTATTTCTTTTTTATTGTGCCAATTTATGGTTTGTTTTTTCTTAAAACAGGACAGAAAACATGTTAATTCCTGTAGTCCATGAAAGAAGCACATTTGTACCAGTGTTAAATTGAAAACTGACACCTTTTGCACGCAGAGGCAAGTTTGCCAGATTCCATGCATACAAAAATATTGTCATTAGAAATATTAAGATTAGTTGTGGTGTGTCCGACTCCTAAACCTTAAAACCGATTCTGCCGTGAATGCATTAATGATGAATCTCTTGTATTCCCACAGATGTGATCTCGCTGGTGTTCGGGAACATGCGTCAGTGCTGCACCAGCGTGTGATTGATTTAAACCATGGAGCCCAAACCCGACTGCTGCGCTTCCTCAGTGCCAAACTCCCAGTGTGAGCTCCAGCTCAACATCTACGAGACCATCAGCGAGGGGAATGTGAATAAGCTGGAGAGCTCTGCGCTGGTGCGGGCCGGCAGCGACCCGAGCTCATACCCGTCCTCCAAACACCACAGGTTCATCCGGCGGAGCCTGTGGTTCACAGATCATGAGGAGCACCAGGCGGACGACTGCGCACCCGAGTGTGAGGAGCAGAAGAAGATACTCGGCATTAACCTGCGGACCATAGTGGACCGAAGCCTGGCCGTACGCTCCGGGCTACAAGAAGGGTCGAGCACGGAGAGCCAGAAGGGTCAGAAAGAGCTAGATGGCACCAGTGCGGATGAGAAGGAGAAAGCGGACCCGAAAGCGGACTCCACGGATGCGGGGAAGATGAGCATGAAGGCGGCCAGCGAGGAGAACGAGGAGGAGGCGGGGATGAAGGCTATCGCCACCTCTCCCGGGGGACGCTTCCTCAAGTTTGACATCGAGATCGGACGCGGGTCCTTCAAGACGGTCTACAAGGGCCTGGACACGGACACCTGGGTGGAGGTGGCCTGGTGTGAGCTTCAGGTGTGTTTCTGTTCTGCTCATTACAACTGGGGCAGTGCCATTGTGCTGTGATGGGCGCTTTGGGAAGCTTGCAATCATTGCGAATCGTTTGTTTCAAACCAGTGTTTCGTGGCGCATATCGAACTGCCAAAGTCATGTTTTTTATAATTTTTTATTAAATGCTTGAAAAGAAAGGGGGAAAAAAACCCAATAACAATAATTATCGTCATTGTCATAACATAATAGGTACAACAATACTCTTTCATTCCAGATTAAGTGCCAAGTCCTTAAACAGCCACTGTTCTGATAGCTTTTATGTTTTTAGGAAATAGATTAGAATAGATTTTAAAATACAATTTCATTTCAAGTTTAAATTTGAAAAAAAGGCGATTGCCGTCCTTCAGGTGTGTTTCTGTTGTTCATTTACGGTGGCAGTGCCATTGTGCAGTGATGGACGCTTTACGAAGCTTCGAATCCTTTAAAAATAATTTGTTTCGAGTCATTATTCCGCGACGCATATCGAACTGCCAAAGTCATGTGATTACAGTAATCTATGCTTCGTTATGTCATAACTGCTTTGAAGCGTTTTGAAATTTAATTTGTTCCCCACTGGGGGGCGATGATCTGTTAACCAGTGGCTTTTTTTGTTACATTTTATAAACTTGTAAACATGTTTGATGACACAAGACAATGTGTGCAAAAAAGCGCGGCACGGGGTGTAAAAATCCATATCCCGGCGCTCTTCGTATGTAGGGAAAATACGGCTCATAAATACATATCAAGCAAAGGCACTCGACAAAATAAAAGCAAAAACAAAGGCTTTTTTTGTTTTATACTTTAATTGTTAAGTGCCTTGGCTTGATACGTTTTTATGATTCGCATTTAAATAATATAAAGAAAGAGCTTTAGTTAGTATTTATCTGATTAAAGGTACAGTAAACGATTTCTGATAAAGGCTGTTGATATTTGAAATCACAAAAACAAAAAAGCCCCACCCTATCTTTATAGCTCCGCCCTCAAATTAATGAACACGCTATGCAGCACAGGCCCCTCCCCTCACGAGTGGACACGCCCCTTACTATGATGGGCTACAAATGTGTTTTCCGGTCTGATTCACTTTCAACAGTGTTCCTCAGAAATCGCTTACTGCACCTTTAACCATGCTGTCCATTAAATCCTACAATACATTGTTATAACAGTTCATATTTAATGATAAATGATTGTTGATTGCGTTATAGTTACACTTTCATAGAATTGTTCCAATGACAAGCACCTACCACTGCTCCGGAGTGGGTGCCCTTTGGACCGCGTTTGAATTGTGTGTGAATGTGAATGTAGGAATGTAAAGCGCTTCCATTGTCTTAAAGCAATAATGCAGTCCATTACATTGCAGTTGATTTTGTAAAAGCTTTTGCTGCATTTACACTAGTTCTGACCAGCGTTGAGCGTTTGAGGCGGTGAAACATTTTCGAAGCCATTGGTTCAGTTGATTCGAAGTTTGATTCAGAGCTTCGTTTTCCCATCGCTACTGGAAAAGACCAGTTTAAGGTGGTGTGTAGCTGCTCTCCCAGCGTAAGCAGGGTGGTTTTCAGCGGTTTAGCGGGTTGTTGGTTCTGCTAGGTGTAGTTTTGGCTCTTCATTCGCTTCATGCACCCAAATAATCTGAAAAAAGCCTACATGTAAATATTTCAATTGATCCGAATAACAGTTCGATTGGGTTAAAGGGGAGATTTAGACCTGAAATAATATGATCAATAGGAAAAGCTAAGCATGCAAACGCTTGAATGTGGGCATCTTCTCAATCTGATTCAGAAATTCTTATGATGCTTATGATCCCTAGCCTGTTATAAGATCTTTACGTTTTACTACTCTTATGATTGCATGTTTTTTATAACTGGTCTGTGGATAAGATGTAATGAAATATGTGAACTGGATTGCAAGTTTTGGGTTGGATTTCTGATTCATTTCAGAACTTATTGACGGTGTGTGTTTGTTAAACGTGCTGCTTTACTGTTCATCTGTGATTTACACCATCAGTGTTTCGTTCAGGTCTCTCTCTGGTCTTTAATACTGGCCATACACAGTGTTAATCATTATGGTGCTCATTCCCAACACAAATGAAGAAGTGACATTTATTGTAAAAGAGTGGTCAGATCGTGAAGCTTTTGAAAGATATTCTAAGATCAGCATTTGATATAAACAGCAGTCTGTGAATGTCAACAGCAGCCATCATGAGATCGTCTGTGATCTTTGCAGATATCTGATGTTCTAGAGATTGCAATGTTTAAGACGTTTTTATAATCTTTCATAACTGTAAATGACAGAGTCACATTAAATATAGTGTGTGTGCTTAAAAACTTTCAAATGTTTTTCACATAGAAATGTTCTGCACAAACCAACTGAAACTGCAAATGCAAAAGTCCTGAATCCTGATGGCCTTGGAAACATGTAATAATGACAAACATTTTGAAACAAATTGCAAGTTGAATAACAAAGTGGCATTTCATGGTGGCTTTTGGTGTTTGATAAGTAGAACAATGGCTCTTATCCTCCTCAGATCTAAAGAGATGAACATTTAGTGTGTGTGTGTGTGGACGGTGTTTAGTCTGAACGTTGATCTCAGGTGTTGATGACAGAAAGAGTTGTTAAAAATAAAGACCCATCACTCATGTTAAAAGTGGCACACATAAAGACAACAGTGGCCAGGAAAACTCACATCTTCACCCTTTATTCAAACATTATTTGTTAATTTTGTTGTAATATTCATAGTTGTGCTTGGAGTTAATTGTTTTATTTGTGATAATGTCAAATGTGTAACATAATTTTTGGCCGGACTGTCATACAAAGAATGAGGCTAATAAACATTCGAAAACAAGAGAGAAGTTATTAATATTAATAACTGATTATGTTGTAGTTAATGCATGCTGTTAGCTTTGGTTTTCAATGCTTTTTTTGCATAGTAAAGTAAAACCTGTAGCTGTAGTTTACTTTTTTTTTTGCCAAATATTTTTGTCCGAAAAATACGGTAGCCAAGTTTAGTGTTTTGTTCTTCCCTCATATTTAAATAAATATATTTTCCTCATAATTTGATGGTTTATTGGAACTTGTGGGGTTATTAAAAACATATAACCTCTCCTGACGTCACTTTTGTATCTTATCTAGACAAACCATCCGCCATTTATAACAAAAAATAAACATTTCTATACTTTAACCACTAATGCTGATCTTGCACTCGCTGTGATGCGACACACATTATGTGATCACGCTGAAAGGTCACGCGTGTTCCGGTTCAGAAATGTAGAGCAAAAAATATCAAATTTCAAATTTGTTTTACTTTTTTTTTTTTTGTAAAGGGCTTTTACGTTTGCTTTGTAAACACAAAGTCTGTACTTCCTCCTACATCAAGCATGACCTTTCAACATAATCAACAAAATATCTGTCTAGATAAGACTCTTATTCCTCGGCTGAGACTTTGAAGCTGCACTAAAACTCACATTTGGACCTTCCACCCGAAGTCACTATATGGAGAAAATCCTGGAGTCTTTTCCTCAGAAACCTTCATTTCTTTTCCACTGAAGAAAGAAAGACATGAACATCTTGGATGATGTGGAGAAGAGTAAACGATTAGGACATTTTAATTCTGAAGTGAACTACTCCTTTAACGTGTGTGTGTGTGTGTGTGTGTGTGTGTGTGTGTGTGTGTGTGTGTGTTGTCTCAGCACTCTGTCGATAAGCATCTCCAGCTGGAATGTGGCGTTGCTGATGGTGATCATACACCCACACACTCGAGTCATCTCAGAGGATTTGTGTGTATGTGTGATAATTAAAGCTCCTCATCATAGATCTTAGTGTTGATTGTGTGTACTCATGTGGGATGCCATAAAGCGTTTTATGGAGTTGATTGTGGAGTCAAATCTGTTAATGTGCATCTCCTGCCTGACGGATGAAACGCATCAGGTGCTCATCTCAACATCGCCGTGTTCGCGTGGGACACACACTTTCCTGAGCTTTACAATCCCTGCAGCCGGCTGAGACGAGCAGAGAGAGATGGAGAGATATGGACATGATCAAGCAGAACCGAACCGTGAATCACTCGTGGAATCATTCTTAAAGGGATAGTTCACCCAAAAATATAAACTCTGTCAGTAATTACTCTCCCTCATGTCGTTCCAACCCCGTAAGACTTTCGTTCATGTGGGATGTACATGAACGTAGTTGAACGTACTAGCTTTAAGTGTCCTGTTGTGCTGTTTCATCTGTGTTTAGTGTAACATAGTTGTGTAATGTTGCTGTTTGAGCATGAAAAGCACTGCAAAGTTACAAAGTTCTTCTCTATATCAGTGTCAGTGTTTCTGAACTCCTGAAATGCCTCCTTTGTATCTTGAGTTTATTCCGGGAACAAACACGTCCCAATATTCCTCATCATAATAATTTATGCGCAGAATAAAGGGGCGGGGCCTGGTGGAGTGACTTAGTAGTGTGTTAAACTGGTGGTTCTGGTAAGGGGCGGGACTTTCCCAAACACACTCTGAGAGCTGCACTGCTGTGATTGGTCAGAAAGCAAACGCTCATTATCATATCATCTGAATCTCAGCTCTTGACACACAGTGATATGAACAGTAACGATGGCGTGGGTTTTACCGGATCAATCTCAGAAAACAGCGTCTTCTCGACACGAACAACACGAACCAAACTCTCCCAGTCTCAGATACACTAGTGTTTGAGGGCGGAGCTAAGAGACGCTGATCAGCCAATCAACACCAGAGGCTGAAATTATGCTAATTAGTTACAAACCTACTCGGCGTGGAATTACTGACGATTCGTTTCAGTTCAGAATCAATTTTTTCTGTTATGAGACTATTTATTTGCGCTTTGATATTTTCAGACCTTTAACATTCACAAACCGCTGCATTACACACTACATGAAAGGTAATATTCGTAAAAGCATTATAGGGCACTGTAAAGTTTGCTGTGTTTTGCTTATACACCAGATCATGAGGACAACATCTCAAAATGTGAAAAACGATAAATGACAGCAGTGCTAGAAGGTTATGAAACCTTGTGGCTTAAATTGAGGTCAAATTCTAACATTACATAAATATTCTCTTAAACAAATAACAAACAGATCTTTGCATTTTTCTAATTGTATTTATTGACCAAAAAATGTACAGGAAGTAGATCTATTTGTTGGCATTTGTGGATGCAGATGTTAGATAATAGATGTAATTTTCATTAATTTGAAATGAAAATGGATGAATTGAAATGAAACCTGTGTTATTAAGCTAGCATTAACATTAAGCTTGTGATCAGGATTCTGCGTTTGTGATTCTGCGGAGACGAGAGGCGCTTCTGTGGCCAAAAATAGCCGGAGTGAGCGAAACACACCAGCTAAACATTAGCACTGTTAACTCCTCATGGCTCAAGCGTCTCGAACACCGCTGTGCTTCAGACCACATCGAGAACGGCAGGGTTTGGCTCTTCAAACTCTCAACATTAAGCATTTACTATGTTTCTGAGTGACACCAGAACTGGAGAAAAGCCTCCGCTGATATACTAGCAGAAATGTTTGTTGCTACTGTAAGCGTTTGCTCAAGATGTTGATCTTCAGCTTCTTCTCGCACTTTTAAAACAAACACTGATGTGAGAAATGTGAACGATTTCGCTCTTCACACACTGAGCTCATGGCACAAAATCCTGAAAACAGACGATATCTTAAGCTGTTGCTTTGTGTTTTGCTAAATATTTCCCCCAAGATGCTCTGATTGCAGGGCCACTTTAAAAAACATGTAGGGTGATAATGCTTAACTTTAATTTGGTTTTAAAATATGCTGAAACCAACAACCAGCCATGTCTTAAAAAGCTCTATTAAGCTTTTTCAAATACTCCCTTTCAGGCGTTGTGCAATAAAGCTTGTGTGAATGTAAAAGGTCTGTAAAGTTTCACAGATCAAAGTGCAGATAAATGGAGTTTGTCTCCTAAAAGAAAGGAGTGATTGTGAACTGAAAGGGAGTCATCAGTAATTCAGTCTCACTTCCTGATGAATCTGTGTAACTACATTTATGTATTTGGCAGACGCTTTTATCCAAAGATACATTGCATCTTAAGTAGACATTTACACTCTTATCAGTTCTTGCTTTCCCTGGGAAACGAACTCATGACCTGGGCGTTGCAAGCGCCAATGCTTTACGGTTTGAGCTACAGGAAAGCTAACTGATACGGTAAAACCCACGCCATCGTTACGGTTCGTATCACTGTGCATCAAGTGAATGAATTCAATATATTAATAAAGTTTCTCAGTGATTTAAAGGGATAGTTCACCCAAAAATGTAAGTTCTGTCAGTAATTTTCTCTCCCTCATGTTGTTCAAACCCGTCAGACTTTCGTTCATCTTCGGAACACAAATGATGATACTTGTGATTAAATATGAGAGCTGGGTCACTCCTCCATAGGCTTCTGAGTGACTGAAACCTGACAGCCCCGAAAAGTTATTAAAGAAATCGTTAAAATAGTCCAAGTGACGACAGTGGCTCAATCTTAAGTTTATCAAGCGACGAGAATACTTTTTGTGCGTGGGCTCGAATCTCTTTCAGTGGCCATTACATGATATAAAACCACTAAATCCTTCTGTCTTCATTCATATCTGCTGTTTTTGTTATGTTTCTTGAGCGTTTATGAAGACTCTTCTGCTGTAACTGAAGTCTGAGTGTTTCCTTTCATTGTAAAGAGGCTTAAACTGTGTGTGAGCTGCATCCTAATCCATGAACAAACACGTTCACTTCAACACACACGTTCACTGGGCCGACTAAAAGACGACATACAGTAGCTTAGACTTTTTGTTTTAACATAAATACTAAACTAAACCCGAGCCCAAAATGATATCAAAGTTTGTGTTTTAATAGAAGTATTTAAACTGTTGCACTGTTTGTTTCAGAATTTGTGTGCAGGGAATTGTGGGAATGTCAGTTTACCGGTTTTCACTGTAAATTATACAATGACTTTTTCTTTTTCACCTCCAAAAACGGTATTTTACTGTAAAATGACATTTTACGAACATTATTTTATGAACGATAACTTTTTCCTGTGTAGTTGAAGTGTTCATTATGTAATCCGCTTATAAAAGCGTCTATGTTCACAGTAAATGTCGCTTCTCACGAACTCCATCAAGTTCAGTGAGTTTAATCTGTGTTAGGGTGTGCAATGTTTGCTAGGTTCACTTTAATTACATTTATATTCATATAATTGCATAAGTATACTTCTAGCTCAAACAGAAGATCATAGGATCATGGGTTTGATCCTCTGGGAATGCATGAACTGATACAAATGTGTTCCTTCAATGCAATGTAAGTTTCTTTGGATAAAAGTGTCTTCCGAATGCATAAATGTAAAGAAGTGTTGTAACTTTCTCGTGGACAGAAGTTTACAGCATCTCTCCAGTGTTCAGACACATTAGTAGTGCTAATTGGTTCTTGCGAAGAGTGAACGTATTTATTTCTGTTCATTTAATTTCATTTGGGTTCAACACAACCATGGATTTATTCTAGATTATGATTATTATTTGGGCCTGCTAATTACCCTTGTCGATTAATACGTTTTAGTCAAAGTGTTCAGAGGTTATTCATGATAACACGGCATATTTAAAGTGCTACAATAGCCAAGTTTCCATCCACTTTTCAATGGAATTATCTGAAGTTCGGTAAAAAACCTCATGTGAATAAAGCTGGTGAAAGTATGTTTCCATCCAATGGCTTTAAAGCGAATAAAAACCTGTGTGTAATGACGTCACATGCTGTTTTACGATCAAATTGGTTTATCGAATTGATTTGAGACATTTTAAGGTGTTTCCATTCATTTTTGCACAACATTCAAGCAAACATTTGCGAACAAAGTTTTGCTAGACAAAATAGATCGCGCCGTAATAACGTTTCCATCAGCGTTTATCACATAAGCCGTATATCCATCAAGATAAAATCCCATGAGACCCAACGCATTTCATTTGAGTCGATATTCATGAAATTCAATCGAATTTTACTAGGGCTGTGAAACGATTAATTGCATCCAAATAAAAGTTTGTGTTTACATAATATATGTGTGTGTACTGTGTATAATTATTTTATATAAATACACACACATGCATGTATATATTTAAGAAATATTTGCTTATGTACTGATATATATATATATTATATATATATAATTATATATGTAATTTGTATTATTATATATAAATATAAATATTTTATATATAAATAACACATTTTCTTAAATATATACATGCATGTGTGTGTATTTATATATACAAAATAATTATACACAGTACACACACATATATTATGTAAACACAAACTTTTATTTTGGATGCGATTAATCGCGATTAATCGTTTCACAGCCCTAAATTTTACTGTTTCCATAAGGCATTTTTCATTCGATATCACTTAATGCGTATAAACACGTGTGGATGGAAACATAGCTATAGTCTTCAGACAGACATCATATCTCTAGAAGTGTCCAGTATCACAGTAAACCCCCCGACAGCGAGTGTCATAGAGACTCTTCTGAAGTGCAGGGTCGTGCCGTGACCCCTGACCCCATGACCTGGGCTTTCACTGGGCTGTTTGTCCTGAATCAGGTCAGCGGGTCAGTCAGGGCTGAGGTCAGACTCAATACAAACATGTTCATTCAGGGCTGTAGTAAACGCTGAAGTCAGGAGTCGAAAGCAAACGCCAGTGAGTTCATGACCAGCACAGAACCACTTCACACACTTCCATCTCTATCTGGACTAGATCAGCACACTAACTACACTGGGAAAGTTATCGTGATTTTTAACGATAAAAAACGGTAAAAATGCTACGGTGAAAAACTGCTAATTGGTTAACAGAAAGTACTATACAGTGAATAACTGTGGTAGATCTAACCGTTCATTTAATGTCATTTTACAGTAAAATACCATTTTTGGAAAAAAAAAGTCATTGTATAATTTACAGTGAAAACCGGTAAATTGACATTCCCACAATTCCCTGTGTGACACTTTACATTTGATGTATTTGTGTTGAAATAACTGTTTCTTCTTCTTTTTTTCTAATCAGTTATGTACATTATGGTTTTATGTTATATTTAATGTTGTTAAATTAATGTTTATTGCATTTTTTTTTTAATTTCATGTGTGTTACCATGATGGTGTTTAGTGTTTGTATGAATGATACTGTGCAGCTTCTATCGGTGTTAACTATCTCAGCTTGTGGAAAAGCTTTGATTCATCATGTGACATATCACACTGTGATAGGTGGTTGTCAGTGTATTAAAATGTTAAAACATGGATATTAACACTTCAATAAGTTGGTAAATCAAGATTATCAGATAAGGAAATGTTTTTTGTACTGTAAATTTAAGTTGAAGTTACAAATGTAATTTTTTTCGCTGCTAAGTGTCGCTAACCTCTTACAATAACACTGGTGTATGTTTATGATGATGACGCAGTGACGAGCTGAATGATGGGACTTGCTGTCAAGCTGATGGATCTAATAATGTTTATGAATGAGTGAAAACATTACAGTGCTATAAAGCAGGGCGCGTTTGCTAATGAGAGACAGTTATCACACGCAAGTCCCGCGGATATAAAGGAATAATGACATTTAATTCTACCGAACTACCGTACCCGCAAGTGCTGAATTAATACTCACACAGGACAGTTTATTAGACGAATGAAACTTGTGAGGGAAGTAATGCAGCGCTGTTTCACTTGGTCTAACGTTACACTATCACACTAGTTCGTTTGCTATATGAAACTAGCAGTAAGCTAGATCAACGTTAGAATTACATACTGATCATATTCTAACATTTCATCATGTTGAGCTTTATAACATTGATTAGTTGCATGTTGCATGTACATTTGCTCACCTGTCTAATTAAGTACATGTAAGAGCCGTCTCACTCATGTAAGAGTGTCTGTCGAGTGGAAGTTAGCCGCGGACGCTAGCTCTCGGAATCTCGAAAACGTCACGCCGATGTTGATCCTCATTTTAGTTCTCTTTTTTTTGTCCCAAAGTCTGCTTGCCATGGTCTATAATGTTTGAACGAAACAAGAACAGCGTGCCCTAAAACGTTAAATGGTTACGTCATGCTATGGCAGTACGAGCGGAAACCGAGGATAGCGCGGATATTGCGTCATTGACGGGCAAATTTTTTTTCCGGGACGGCCAATTATTTAAAGTGGGAAATTCTCTGAAATATAATATCCCAAAAGTCTCCAAAGAGTTTTTAAGTACACAACTGCAGGAAATATATCACACTCTGCAAGTGATCTTTGGATATTTTATTACAAAATTCTTACATATTGTACCTTTAAGTCTGTAAAACCTAAAATGTTGCTACCATATTTTTATGGAAAATTTCTGGCAACCAGAGCTACAGTTTTGTCCCCCCTTTTTTTCAGTGTACCTCTCTAACTAACTTGTTCTCTAAATGAGATCGTGAATAAGCTGCAGTTGACGGAGGAAAGCCTCTCAGTAAGTGTGATTGCAGTTTTTTATTAATGATGTGAGCCGAATACTGCAGTCTTTTTTCACACAGCAGATTTTGTGACGTAGCTCTTGGTTTGTCGTTTGCCTCTGCTCTGGGAATGCGAGCGTTCTCTCAGATTTGCTCTGTGTGCTCATCTGTGAGTATGTCTACAGCTCTATCAATACATGTCTTGTGGGAGTGTGTGTCAGTCAGCGGGGAGCTAATAGAGCTGTTCAGAAACAGAAGCGCATTGATTGATTCCAGCTCATATTTAGATGTGTCTGTCTCTCTAAACCTGCTCCAGTCTCGAACAGTGACTCGCCTGCACTGCAGTGTTTATTCATGCTTGTATTTGCACTTATACACACGCTGACCGCACTGATTATAAAAGTATAAAATGGTCTTAAGTGAATCTAGTTAAAGCCTCTTTTGGGAATCGTGCACTTGTTATCATCATTTGGTGTGTTTGTATAAAGTTTGAGTAAAGCCTGATAAAGGGAAAGAAGAATAAAATGTGTAGCTGTTCAGAGTTGCATGATTGTGCAGAAATTTAAAGGTGCTATATGTAACTTTTCTACTAAAATGAATCCTTTTTTTATTGCCTGTGTGTGAAGGGGTTGTAATCACACATTACAATGATCCACTTGTCGAGTTTTGCTATTACCTCTGAAGGCCAGTATTCATATTTATATGTGAAGTCTCCGGGTGGGATTTACCGCGAAATCCAACGGATGTGACGTGCATGCGCGCTCCCGCGCCTCTCTCCTTATATACAGTCTATTGTAGACGGTCAGGGAGTTACGTCTGGTTAAAGGCGCACGTTTTTCGGCTTATATCTCGGTCAATCTTTGATCAATATTCCCAAGACTCTAATCGTTCGTAGTGCTGGACGGGGCCTTTCGAACGAGCCCACCCCCGAGGTCCAACTCGCCCGGCTTCCCGAGTTATAGCCGTTCGAAATCGGGGGTCCCAGCGAACGGCGATCCGGTATGGGGCATCCCCGAGGCCCGCCACTCTAGCGTTCGGGCAAGGGTCGTCCGCAATTTTGCAGCGCGCCCGATGGTTTTCTGCTAATATCTCCGCGAAAACACCACCAAAAACTATGGAACTTATATGGTTCTTTTCAGCTCGACTAGATGGTCCCAACGAGCTCGGTGCTCGCCGAATCCGTCTAGGATTCGCCGAGATATTTGCGTAATAGACGGTATTGTCTATGAGTTCGAGCACGAGCGCTCTTGTAAAAATTGGTTGCAATCTGAAACATCACCGCTAGAGGCCGCTAAAGGTTACATAGAGCACCTTTAAGAATCACAATTATTTGTTTAAAATATCAAAATGTATCATGATTCTCCAATTCTGAACAGACAACTAAACAAAATAACATGTAATTTACTAGAGGTTCTGAGTGAAAATGAGGTTTGAGAGGGATGTGTAGGTGGCTGGCTCGTATCGGTAAGAAAAGCCCTCCTTTCCAGTCACTTTAATTACACAATTTCTTTATTAGGTATCTGTGTGTGTGGTTTACAGTTCAATAACGCACACAAGGCAGGAGACACGGCATTTCCCGCGCCGTTATCCGCTGTGTTTGATGTCAGATTTGCGCCTACCGGAACCGGTAATAACTTTTTGTTAGGCTTCTGATTGGCCAACGTGGCTTTACGGTTAGGGTTATATCGCCACCTGCTGGTGTGGCATGCTGGTGTGGCATTGCGTTTTCATGTAGAATGAGACCGAGCATGTGAGGACGGGATTTTTTTTAAAACGCAAGAGGAAAAACTCCGGTTATAAAAATACCTGTGTCCGTGTGGACAAGGCCTGAGTCTGACAAAATGTAAAAGGATTAGTTCACTTCTTAAAAAACATTTGCTGATTATTTACTCACCCCCATGTCATCCAAGATGTCCATGTCTTTCTTTCTTCAGTCGAAAAGAAATTAAGGTTTTTGATGAAAACATTCCAGGATTTTTCTCCATATAATGGACTTCAATGGGACCCAAACGGTTCAAATGACAGTTTCAGTGCAGCTTCAAAGGGCTTTAAACGACACCAGACGATGAATAAGGGTCTTATCTAGCCAAACCATTTTATTAAAATGGTTCGTGACGTTAGTTCGTGACCTTTTCAACTTAATTGCGTATCACGTGACGTCACATGAACGCGCATCACAGAACAGAGCAAGGCGAGCATTTGTGCTTATAAAACTTAAACTTTTTTATTTATTTTTGAAATGAGCGATGGTTTGGCTAGATAAGACCCTTATTCATCGTCTGGTATCGTTTAAAGCCCTTTGAAGTGACAGAACCTGAATGTTTAGGGAAGTTCACGCATCAACTAAAACGTGCATTTACATCACGTCTCTTATCTGCACCTTCCTGATGTCCTCATACAGATACAAATGAACTTAACTTACATGATTTGAATACATGATTTTATACAGGCAGTCAGGGTTTGGCACGGGCTTGAATCACTCCAGTCCCAATCCAACGCCAGTAAACCGGTCTAAACTGCTCTATTTTTCTTTTTTCTCTTTTGTTTTAATTTTATTTATGCAACTCCTCGTGTAACTTGAAGGAAATGTACAACTCTGCTCTTGCCATGAAAATATTCTCAGCTGCTGACAACACATTACCGTGTGATAATCACATGTTTGAAAAGCTTTATTGGCAGAAGTGAAGCAGAGACGCCAGAGATCTGCTGTTGGTGCATGTAGAGACAGAAACACTGAAACACTCCCTGAAACACTGCATAATGCATGATGAGGCTGCTGGAGCTGGAAAAACCACACACACGCGCGCGCACACGCACACGTGTAAAGTGGACTTGATGTTCTCCATGAGGAATTGACCGGGTTGTAAAAAGTGTCTCTTTATGATTAAATGTGATGTTATTTAATAGATGGCGGAGGAAGAACTCCCTTACTGAAGAAAAGAGACACTCGATACACGATCATATCACAATACTCCAGTAATGGAGCTCCTGCCTCTCAATCTCTTTCTGTTTCATTACAGTAAAACTGAGCTGATTTTGTTTGGTGTGATTTAATTTCCAGCTTATGAAGATTAGTATGAAGACGTTTCTTTGGTTTAATGTTTCATGTGTATATATCTGGGTCTCAATCCACTTCTAGGTTCAGCGGTTTCTTTATAGAACTCTACGGTTCTAGACTCAATTTTAAAGGACCATTACGCCAAAAAGCTTCTATATAAAGGGAAATGTCTTAAATGATTGCATAATATGTTCATGTTTAACTGGTTATTTCAATGTTTCTAGTGATAAAATATGTTTAAATGCTGTTCAATTTATAAAATTTGATCAAAATAAAAAATTATTTAAAACTAAATCCATAAAATGATCCCATGATGGAATGTTCATATGAAGAGTCTGGTGGAACCCTTTAAGCTTCTATAAAAAAACGTTTCTCCTGAGAGTGACCGTTCGTGTCCGGCAGAGTGTTTTAATATGTGTGTGTGTTTCAGGACCGTAAGCTGACGAAGGCGGAGCGGCAGCGTTTTAAAGAGGAGGCTGAGATGTTGAAGGGTCTTCAGCACCCGAATATAGTGCGCTTCTATGACTTCTGGGAGTCACCACTGAAGGGGAAGAAGTGCATCGTTCTGGTCACAGAGCTCATGACGTCAGGAACGCTCAAAACGTGAGGAGATTTACACAGGACACCGACATTCCAGTCACATTCAGATCGGGAATCAAGTGTGGTAGTTTGTTATTTTGTTTTGTTTTTATATTTAATTTATTATATTTTATGTATTAAATATTACATTTTTTATATTATTGTTATTTTATTATTACAATATTTTATTTATACAGTTAAATTACATTGAACAGTAACATGCTAATCTCTAAAACATACATAAAAGCACCCTGAAAGTTATCCAGGTCTCACTTTATATTAGGTGTCTTTACCTACCATTTGAAGTTGATGTAGTATAGAGCGCAACATTTGGGTTCTGGAAGTAAAAACTCCAATTTCCCTATGGAGAAAATGAGTGATTTTAAAGTTATAAATAAACCAATCAGATAAATCCACCAATCAGAGAATCGCCAAAAGATCTTGTTAGCTCTGCCCACTCTGATGAAGCACCACAGATGATGTAATAAATTGGTCACCCAAATCTCTCAAAACATATTTGGCAAAAACCTAAAATATATGGGTTTTATATAATCAACATTTGTAAATGAGTAATTTCTCCATAATTTTATTTAGATTATGCTGTTTGCAATGTTTCATGGGATTGTAGTTCTTTCTCTTACTATTGACATCGAAGTTTGTAGTGCTATCGTTCTCGTCATAGCTGGTTGGGTGTGTCAAAGCAACGTCCATATGACCATGATATAAAGATACACTATATTGACAGAAGTATTGGGACACCCCTCCAAACCATTGAACTGAGGTGTTCCAATCATTTCCATAGCCACAGTTGTATAACATCAAGCACCTAGGAGCTCATTGGATTCAAGCGTGGTACTGTGATAGGTTGCCACCTGTGCAATAAGTCCATTTGTGAAATTTCCTCACTACTAAATATTCCATGGTCAACTGTCAGTGGTATTATAACAAAGTGGAAGCAATTGGGAATAACAGCAACTCAGCCACGAAGTGGAAGGCCAAGTAAAATCACAGAGTGGGTCAGTGCAAGCTGAGGCTCACGGTGCACAGAAGTCACCAACTTTCTGCAGAGTCAATAGCTACAGACTTCCAAACTTCGTGTGGCCTTCAGATTAGCTCAAGAACAGTGCGTAGGGAGCTTAATGGAATGGGTTTCCTTGGCCGAGCAGCTGCAACCTTACATCACCAAGCCGTACATCAAGTACAATGCAAAGCGTGGGATGCAATGGAGTAAAGCGTGGGGTGCAGTGGAGTAAAGCGTGGGGTGCAGTGGAGTAAAGTGTGGGGTGCAGTGGTGTAAAGCGTGGGGTGCAGTGGAGTAAAGCGTGGGGGCAGTGGAGTAAAGCGTGGGGGCAGTGGAGTAAAGCGTGGGGTGCAGTGGAGTAAAGCGTGGGGTGCAGTGGAGTAAAGCGTGGGATGCAGTGGAGTAAAGCGTGGGATGCAGTGGAGTAAAGTGTGGGGTGCAGTGGTGTAAAGCGTGGGGTGCAGTGGAGTAAAGCGTGGGGGCAGTGGAGTAAAGCGTGGGGTGCAGTGGAGTAAAGCGTGGGATGCAGTGGAGTAAAGCGTGGGATGCAGTGGAGTAAAGCGTGGGATGCAGTGGAGTAAAGCGTGGTGGACAGTGGAGTAAAGCGTGGGGTCCAGTGGTGTAAGGGCAGGGGATGCAGTGGAGTAAAGCGTGGGGTGCAGTGGAGTAAAGCGTGGGGTGCAGTGGAGTAAAGCGTGGGGTGCAGTGGAGTAAAGCGCAGGGTGCAGTGGAGTAAAGCGTGGGGTGCAGTGGGGTGCAGTGGAGTAAAGCGTGGGGTGCAGTGGAGTAAAGCGTGGGGTGCAGTGGAGTAAAGCGTGGGGTGCAGTGGAGTAAAGCGTGGGGGGCAGTGGAGTAAAGCGTGGGGTGCAGTGGAGTAAAGCGTTGGGGGCAGTGCAGTAAAGCGTGGGGTGCAGTGGAGTAAAGCGTGGGGTGCAGTGGAGTAAAGCGTGGGGTGCAGTGGAGTAAAGCGTGGGGTGCAGTGGAGTAAAGCGTGGGGTGCAGTGGAGTAAAGCGTGGGGTGCAGTGGAGTAAAGCGTGGGGTGCAGTGGAGTAAAGCGTGGGGTGCAGTGGAGTAAAGCGTGGGGGATGCAGTGGAGTAAAGTGTGGGATGCAGTGGTGTAAAGCATGGGGTGCAGTGGAGTAAAGCGTGGGGTGCAGTGGAGTAAAGCGTGGGGTGCAGTGGAGTAAAGCGTGGGGTGCAGTGGAGTAAAGCGTGGGGTGCAGTGGAGTAAAGCGTGGGGTGCAGTGGAGTAAAGCGTGGGGTGCAGTGGAGTAAAGCGTGGGGTGCAGGGCTGTAAAGCGTGGGGTGCAGTGGAGTAAAGCGTGGGGTGCAGTGGTGTAAAGCGTGAGGTGGAGTGGAGTAAAGCGTGGGGTCCAGTGGTGTAAAGGGCGGGGGATGCAGTGGTGTAAAGCGTGGGGTGCAGTGGAGTAAAGCGTGGGGTGCAGTGGAGTAAAGCGTGGGGTGCAGTGGAGTAAAGCGTGGGGTGCAGTGGAGTAAAGGGTGGGGTGCAGGAGGGATTATGGTGGAGGAGGGATTATGGTGCGGGGTTGTTTTTCAGGGGTTGGCCCCTCAGTTCCAGTGAAAGGAACTCTTAAAGGGTACCTATCATGGAATTTTGAAAATTACCTTTCATGTAGTGTGTAACATAGATCTAAGTGAACGAAAACATCCTGCAAAGTTTTAAATATGAAAGTTCACCGTATACAAAGTTATTGTCTCTCAAAAGTAAGAGTCGACTCTGAGTCGCTGATATGAATCGATAGACGAACGATACATTTTCTCTGACTTTTGTACGTCACTTGTACAAGTTATTTGAATAAGACACCCCCACTCATTGCGCACGGCAGAAAAACAGTGAAAACAACATGTCGACGAGCTGTTCTGAAGTGCGAATCAAAAGCGAACTTTTTTTTCACTGCCCAGGGACGAGCATGTGAAGAATCTGGCTAGAGTTTATATTTACAACTATACCACACAAGTATAGCCACCTTGAGCTGTGTTCGCGTTATTTTAATGAGGATTCCTTTACAAACATAAATGCTTTCAAGTGTGGATTCGCATTCGCGAGTCGCCTGATACTGAAGGAACGTTCAGTACCAAGTTTATTTGGATCGGCTTCATCCTCCGAATCACAACCTGTAAGTACTGTTAATAATTGTTGCTTTTAAGGGTTTTGTAGCATGCTAAATAAGTGTGTGTGTGTGTGTGTGTGTGTGTGTGTGTGTGTGTGTGTGTGTGTGTGTGTGTGTGTGTGTGTCAGTTACGCTCAACGCAGCTTAGGTCTCTGTGATAAGGTTCAGTTTAGTCAGGAAGGAAGAAGACAGCGGTCGGCTTGAGCTGGGACGTTCACTTTTATTCACGTCTTCAGAAATAAACAAAAAGGTGCGCACAGAGCACATTCACCATGCACAGGCACAGCCAAAACACAATAACTCAGAATTTCTTGAAATCTCTTTCCACAACAGCACACGCGAGGTCCCAGCTTGTCTCTCTCTCTCCCTCTACAGACTCCGCAAAACCACGCCCCCCTCGCCACATACCCCCACCGCCCGACTCAGGCCGGGGAGCCATCCGGACTGCAGCCCCCCCCCCCCCCCCCTCCTCCTGGAGAGGAAATCGGCCACAGCCATCTGTACACCCGGCCTGTGGATAACCTGAAATTTAAATGGTTGTAAAGCCAGATACCAACGGGTGATCCGCACGTTGGTATCTTTCATGCGGTGGAGCCACTGCAGGGGAGCGTCCGAACAGAGGGTGAACTCCCGCCCCAGGAGGTAATAGCGGAGGGTGAGAACAGCCCATCGGATAGCCAAACACTCTTTCTCAATGGTGCTGTACTTCGTCTCTCTCTTAGAGAGCTTGCGACTGATGTACAGCACCGGCCGCTCTTCACCCTCCACCTCCTGGGACAGTACGGCGCCCAACCCTCTGTCCGACGCGTCTGTCTGCAGAATAAAGGGGAGAGAAAAGTCAGGAGCATGTAAAGACGCGGACCGGCACACAGAGCAGCCTTTATGCGGGTGAAAGCCTGCTGACACCGCTCCGTCCACTGAACCATATCTGGTGCTTCCTTTTTAGTTAGATCAGTCAGCGGGCTGGCGGTGTCCGAAAAATTAGGTACAAACCTTCTGTAATATCCCGCCAGCCCCAGTCTAAAAACTGTCTAACCTCCTTTTTGGTCTTGGGTCTTGGACAAGTCGCAACTGCTGCCGTCTTGTCAATTTGTGGACGCACCAGTCCATGACCCAAGTGAAAGCCCAGGTATCTTACTTCCACCCGCCCAATTGCACACTTCTTCGGGTTGGCCGTGAGCCCCGCCCCTCTCAGTGTCTTTAGGACAGCTTGCAAATGCTGCATATGTCGCTGCCAATCACCACTATAAATGATAATATCATCGAGATATGCAGCGGCATATGCAGCATGCGGCCGGAGAAGTCTGTCCATCAACCGCTGAAAGGTTGCTGGGGCCCGCCGAACAACCCGAACGGAACAAATTGGTGTAATACGAACGGCGTTGTGAAAGCTGTTTTTTCTTTAGTCATGCGAGACAAGGGGATCTGCCAATAACCCTTGGTTAAGTCCAGTGTCGAATAAAAACGAGCGGTACCTAGCCGATCAATCAATTCGTCAACTCTAGGCATTGGATATGCGTTGAATTTCGACACTGCATTCACCTTCCTGTAATCCACACAGAACCGAACTGAGCCGTCCGTTTTAGGGACTAAAACTATCGGGCTCGCCCAGTCACTGTTGGATTCTTCTATCACTCCCATTTCTAGCATTGCTTCTAATTCATTTTGAACTACCTTTTTCTTGTGTTCCGGTAATCTATACGGCCGGCTGCGAACAACCACGCCGGCTCGGTCTCAACATGGTGCTGAATGAGATTCGTTCGACCAGGCAGGGGTGAAAACACATCAGCAAAATCTGCTTGTATTGATTTGATATCAGTGAGCTGCGAGGGTGAGAGGTGGTCTCCACCAGGGGCCAGAGCGAGAGATTGAGACTTTGAATTCACTTCTGGACCAAGATCCTCCTCCCCACTTACTACCGTCGCCAGCATCACTAATTCTGCTTCCGAACCATTTTTTTAGCAGGTTGAGGTGGTATATTTGATGTGCTCCACCCCTGTCCGTTCGAGCTACCTCATAGTCGAGATCCCCAACTCGCCGTGTGACCTCAAAGGGCCCTTGCCACTTCGCGAGTAATTTTGAACTAGACGTAGGGAGTAATACAAGCACTTTATCTCCCGGTGTAAATTGCCGTAGTCTAGCCCCCCTGTTGTACAACCGACTCTGTCTGTCCTGAGCCTGCAACAAATTCTCCCTTGACAGCCGCCCCAAAGTGTGGAGTTTTGTTCTCAGGTCCATGACATATTGAATTTCGTTTTTACTATCAGAAGGTCCGTCCTCCCAAGCCTCTCTAAGGACATCCAGCACCCCACGGGGCTGACGTCCATAGAGAAGCTCAAAGGGGAAAAACCCCGTGGAGGCTTGCGGGACCTCCCGTACAGCGAACAAGAGGGGTTCTAACCACCTATCCCAATTGTTGGCGTCTTCGTGTACAAACTTTCGAATCATGGATTTTAACGTGTGGTTAAATCGTTCGACCAAGCCGTCTGTTTGTGGGTGATAGACGCTGGTTCGAATCGATTTAATGCCCAACAATTCGTAAAGCTCGCGAATAGTACGTGACATAAACGCCGTGCCCTGATCGGTGAGAATTTTCCTTCGGAATTCCCACCCGGGAGATTAGTTGAAACAGTGCGCTCGCCACGCTCTTAGCGGAAATAGTGCGGAGCGGCACTGCTTCAGGATACCGCGTTGCATAGTCCACCAGAACCAATGCAAAGCGGTGTCCCCGTGCTGACCGTTCTAATGGCCCGATGAGGTCCATACCAATTCGTTCGAAGGGGGCCTGCATCAACGGTAGGGGGCACAATGGTGCTTTTGGGGTGGCCGGTGGATTTACCAACTGACATTCACGACATGCCGCGCACCATCTGCGCACATTTTCGTGAATGCTCGGCCAAGAACCGGCCATGAGACGGTTTGTGTAGCGGCTGTCCTAAATGCCGGCCATGGATTATAATGAGCCGCCTGGAAAAGCATTTCCCGACGGCTTTTAGGTATCAACAACTGGGTTGTATCTTGTTTCGTCTGGGCATCTTGGGTCACCCAATACAACCTATCTTTTAAAATTGCAAAATAAGGATATGAGAGCGGTTGACCAGGAGGAAGTAGCTGTCCGTCGATAGTATGAACCTGATCAAATGCATTTTTCAGCGTTTCATCCTGGGACTGTTCCAAGGGAAAATCATCATTCCCAGGGAGGATGGTTCGCTCCTGAGCACTCTGTTCCCCTGAAACAGACCCCAGCGGTTCCAGATCAGTCTCCCCCAGCTGTGCCACCGCGATCTTATCCTTAGGTTTTTCCCCCCAAGAGACATCCGAACACAAATACCCCAATAATTTATTAAACAATGGCCAATTAGTACCCAAAATTATCGGATGCCGGAGGTGCTGGTTAACTGCCACCTCTATTCTATGCTTTTCTCCCCTAAATTGAATATCCACAGGCAAAATAGGATACTTCACCATTTCCCCGTGCACACACCGAACCTTAACCATGCGGCTATTATCCAATGCCCTCGGTTGAATCAGGCTTGGATGAATGGAGGATTGGTTACATCCTGAATCCACCAAAGCCTGATATGTACCCCCCTTGATACTCACTGGTATTTGGTATAGGCCAGCCTGATCGGGGGCGGCTTGTGGCGCATCGGGGACCCGGATCAATGTCCCCACCTCCATCACTGGACACCGGTCAATGAAATGTCCCGGGTCCCCACAGCGCCAACAGGCCGGCCCAGACTTTACCGCCGCCCTGGCGGCAGGAAGCGGGTCAAGTGATTGACGTGGAGAGAGTGGCATTGGACTTTGTGGAGTGAAGAATCCAGGGGTCGAGGTCCCTCCCCGGGGAGGAGCCCTATGCGTGGCTGTTGGCTCCGCCAGATAACCCGTCCTCCAGCGTGGCGCTGGCTTTGGCGGGAGCCCTCCACGTGACCTGGGAAGAGGGACAGGTTTGGGGGGAGAGTGAGAAGGAAGAGAGAGAGAGAGAGAGAGGCAGATGGTAAGGGGTCTCCGACCCCCGGGCACACCACCATCTGATCCTGCGCCAACTGGATGGCCTGGTCCAGCGATGTCGGGCGGTGGCACTGGACCCACTGTGCAGTCCCTTTCGATAGGCCTGGCCACGCACTGCTCCAGCACCACACGATCGATCACCTCCTCGACGTCGCTGTCGTCGGCCATCAACCATTTTCGGCAGGAGTCCCGGAGCTGCTGTGCCATCACGAAGGGTCTGCCGGCCTCTTCCAGGGTTAGGGTCCTGAACCGCTGTCGATGTTGCTCCGGGGTCCGACCGACCCGCTGGAGGATGGCACGCTTGAGGTCCTGGTAGACCAGTAGATTTAGGACTGGTAGTTGGTGTGCAGCTATCTGCGCTTCCCCAGACAGCAGAGGGATAAGCCGCATTGGCCAGTCCTCCATGGGCCATCCCCGATCCTCTGCTGATTTCTCGAATAGGTCCAAGAACGCCTCCGGGTCGTCCTGGGATCCCATCTTGTTGAGAGGCAGAGGAGGTGAATGGTCTTTAGATGAGGGGATGGCCCGAACCTCCCGGTCCACCCAGCTCCGGAGCAGCTCGCGATCTTCATGCTGTGCTCGGAGGAGCGCCTCGAACCCTTTGTCCTGCTCCTCCTTGATCGTCAGCAGTTGTTGATGTTGCTCTTGGTGAAGACCGGCGAGCGACTGGATTATGTCCGCAAATGGTGACGCTGGCGGGGTCTGCATGGCGGCGGTGATCTTCTTCCTTCCCGGGTTTCGGCACTAGTGTGATAAGGTTCAGTTTAGTCAGGAAGGAAGAAGACAGCGGTCGGCTTGAGCTGGGACGTTCACTTTTATTCACGTCTTCAGAAATAAACAAAAAGGTGCACACAGAGCGCGTTCACCGTGCACAGGCACAGCCAAAACACAATAACTCAGAATTTCTTGAAATCTCTTTCCACAACAGCACACGCGAGGTCCCAGCTTGTCTCTCTCTCTCCCGCTACAGACTCCGCAAAACCACGCCCCCCTCGCCACAGTCTCCAAGCTTGTGTGTGTGTGTGTGTGTGTGTGTGTGTGTGTGTGTGTGTGTGTGTGTGTGTGTGTGTGTGTGTGTGTGTGTGGTGTATCAGTTACGCTCAGCGCTTAGGTCTCCAAGCTGTGTGTGTGTGTTTTTTGAAATATGTAAAATGTTTGTCGTTGTTATTGAGTTGTCATAAAGAATAGAGCGTATTGTAGTACTTACAGTGCTTTATCAATATTTTAAGCTTTGGGTTAACGCGAAAAATAACTGACTGGGTCATCTGACCAATCATCACAGATTAGCGTTACGCAAAGGCGGGTTTGAAAAATGAGTCGTTAAACGACTCATTTGGGAATCGCTGAGCAAATCAGGTAAAAATAAATGCATATTATAAGACAACAAAAGTGTTTTTTGTCATTGCATGCATGTAAAACTGTTGTTGGGGACTCCCAGAACAACATTAGGAACATTTTAAATGCCATAATAGGTACCCTTTAATGCTTCAGCATACCAAGACCTTTTGGACAATTTCATGCTCCCAATTTAGTGGGAAGAGTTTGGGGATGTTCCTGTTCCAGCATGACTGCGCACCAGTGCACAAAGCAGGTCCATAAAGACATGGATGAGGAGTTTGGTGTGGAGTCCTGACCTTAACCCGATAGAACACCTGTGTTCAAATACGTTTCTAGAAGAATGGTTAAAAATTCCCATAAACACACTCCTAAACCTTGTGGAAAGCCTTCCCAGCAGAGATGAAGCTGTTATTGCTGCAACTCCATATTAAACCCTTCTGATCAGAAATGGGATGTCATTAAAGTTCATGTACATGTAAAGGTAGACGTCCCAAAACCTTTGGCAATATAGTGTATAATATAGCACACATTTTGTGGTTAGTTAATGTTGTGTATTCAGTTAAATTGACATAATGTACGTGTTTGGCAGCGGTGTAATGATTACAACACAACAGTAGTGCTGATTATCAGTTATAAATCCCCCTCATTATTTTCCCAGGTATCTGAAACGCTTTAAGGTGATGAAACCCAAAGTTTTGCGCAGCTGGTGCCGTCAGATTCTCAAAGGTCTACATTTCCTGCACACACGCACGCCTCCCATCATCCACCGGGACCTGAAGTGTGATAACATCTTCATCACGGGCCCCACGGGCAGCGTCAAGATCGGAGATCTGGGTCTGGCTACGCTCAAAAGAGCCTCCTTCGCCAAGAGTGTAATCGGTGAGGCGGTGGTCCTTCAGATCCAGCTTATCCAGTATTTTTATTAATTATTCGGGTTCATTTGATTTTGCTTTTAACACATTTTACTATGTTTACATGGTCCACATGGGTCCTAAATTCAGTTTGATCAAATTCAATATTCACAAAATCTTAAAGTCTCCCTGTAGTCAATAATTTTATCCCTTAAAACTCATCTTTGATCACCAAAATTACATATTTAAGTGCTTTTTTTCTTTAAAAAAAGGTCATGCCTTAAAATTGCTTGAATGTAACTCAACATTCTTTTATCATTTAGTATACGTGGTTCTATGAATATGCAAATGAGCCCTGCCTCCAATCACTCACTCACTCACTCACTCACTCACTCACTCACTCACTCACTCACTCACTCACTCACTCACTCACTCACTCACTCACTCACTCACTCACTCAGAGATCCACTGTTGACGATCACGTTGATCTAATTGGTTTTAAGGTAGTTTGTGACGTCAGAAACACCAGCGATTTCAAACCGTGTTTTTGAGACTATCTGTAATATCCTAACTCCCTGCTGGGGGAGGAACCCGCTCTATAGCTCCTTTTAGCAGCAGAGTTTTTACCTCCTGTTCTAATACCAGAGCCTGCTCGGGGCCACCACTGTGGACAGAACCCCTCTGAACCGAGGTGGACGCGTTCTGAACTGAATAGCGTACCCGTTTTTTATAGTATTCAGGACCCACTGACATACATTGGGAAGAATTTTCCATTCCGCCAGAAACTCTACTAAGGGAACCAGCCTCTCGAGGCTGGTCTTTGGTTGAATATCCCGAGTGACAGACGCAGCGCCCTGTAACGGCACACCGGCAGGGAACAACTGGTCTGAGCACTCCGCAGCCATCCTCAGAGGGGGCGAACATCCCTCGGGAAATCGCTCGCCGAGTCTCTCTACGCCCTGTATCAGCAGGGTTAGTAGAACAGACCCCTGAGGGCACCGGGAAAGACAGGGCACCGTGGTTTTGTGAGGTGTACTCAAGTCTTTCACGATGGGGACCACCCTCAGAGTCCTGGCGTTGATCGTGTCAGGATTTTTTTCGACGCGGCCGCCTTGGCGACAATGACTGTCCTCAGATCAACCCTGCCCCGCGAAGACCGCGTCTGAGAGCGCCCCGCCTCGTCCCTCCAATTTTGTGGGGGGGCACGAGACGCAACACTCTGTTTTTGTTGCACTCTTTTAAAAGAACTACTCGGCGGCTGAGGCTGCCCTCGCCTAGCAGCCCAAGGAATTTTTACTTTTAAGGGAATAAATTTCTGAAATGCTGCTGACTGTCTTTTTTCTTCCTGGAACCTCTCAGTAACAGAATGCAAAGCATCACCAAATAAACCCATAGGGGATACAGAGGAGTCTAACAGAACAGATTTCTCTCTTTCTTGCATTTTTCTTTGATTTAACCATAAATGCCTCTCTGTGGCCACCAGGGCTGCCATAGAGCGACCGATTGATCTGGCCGTCTGTCTAGTGGCTCGAAGAGCGAAATCAGCAGTCTGTCTGAGCTCATTGATCATCTCAACAGAAATTTCCCCCTGCTCGCTAGGTTCCTTAAGCAGATCAGCCTGATAAGCTTGCATAATAGCCATAGTATGCAAGCATGCGGCTGCCTGCCCCGCTTCGAATAAGCCTTCCTCACCAGCGCTGATGTATTTTTTTAAAGGTCTGGTGGGGAGAGCCGGTGCTTTCAGCGATGATGCCGATTCGGGAGAGAGATAGCTCGCGAGCGTCTCTTCCGCCCTCGGCATCGTCACATACCCACTAGATTTATCTCCCATAATATTTGAATAAAGATTGGATGTGTGTGTTGTAAATTCTCGCTGACATTGGTTTAACCAAAGTCTTCATCACCTCGGTGTGAAGATCAGGGAAAAAAGGCAAACACCGGAGAGAAGGCTGAGTGCTCGTGGCCAAGAGTCTATCATCAAGTTTGCTTTTAATATGAGACTCCTGCCTATCAGATGGCCACTCAATACTGAGCTTTTCAAAAGCATGGGAAAGCACATTAACAAGCTCATCATCGGGCGGAGACTGGAATGACGAGACTCCAGCCTCCTGTGATCCGAAGCTTTCAACATCCAGCTCCTCAGAACTGGATAGATGAAGCTCCGGAACCATATGTGCCTCAACCTGGGGAGAAGTAGCGGAGGACTGCGCTTCCACAGCCGGGATAGAGGCACTGGATCTCTCCGGTGAAGGCTGAGATAGGGCGAGGCCCGTCTAACACCCCTCGGTGAGATCCATTTGCGATCCCCACGACATGTGCCTCCGCTCTGCCTCGACCGAAGCGGGACCCGGGCTGCGGGGAGCGCGCACCGAACCGCCCTCCTTGATGAGCGATAGGCGAGAGCGCAAGGTCCTCAAAGGAAGACGCTCACAATGCTCACAATCAGCCCCCTCGAGAGCCGACTGGGCATGCTGCACTCCCAAACAAACCACAAATAACTGATGCGAATCCCCGCCTGTAACGTATCTAGTACAGGGGGGAACGCATCTCCTATAATGAGGCTCGCTCGTCATTTGCTTTTGGCTCATATTCCTAATATATATATAGATATATAGACATTCCAAACACACAGAGCGCTGCTGAAGTAACAGAAGCTGTCGTGCTTATGATTCTGGGGTGCTTTATAGTTTCCTGGTCGATGACATCATTCGCTGTGACGCTATTCTCTCCATTGACTGATTTCATTCACGCTTCAGACGCACTACGCTGGAGGCGTTCCCACTGCGATTACACGCAGCGGTAGTCCCTGATGGGGAACAGAAATTGCATTTCAAAGTCGAAGTAAAAAACAAAGTTCAGAGTAAAAATGTGGCGCTGTTGTTTTCATTCAAGTACATGTCTGAAGGATCCAGACTGTCTTTAGGAAAGTTTCGATTGCATTTTCTTTTCATCTTACCTCCTTATAATGCCTACTAAAGTACCTTTGTCTACAGCTAACCGGGGTAACCGTTTTATTCCTAACATTGCAGAATCGAGAGGCTCTATTATAAGATGGTGAATGTTTCTAAATTGAGTGCTATTATAAGATGGTGAATGTTTCTCTGTATATCAGAAGATTATTTCAATCCTCTGTTTTCTCCAGGTACGCCGGAGTTCATGGCCCCGGAGATGTACGAGGAGCATTACGACGAGGCCGTGGACGTCTATGCGTTTGGCATGTGCATGCTGGAGATGGCCACTTCTGAATACCCATACTCCGAGTGCCAGAACGCGGCTCAGATCTACCGCAAAGTCACAAGTGTAAGTCACACCTGCACTTCAACACTAGTGTGATCATTTAATTTCACTGATGGAAGAATACTGTGTGATTGATTTGATCTTTGAGAGCCGTGTTTCTGCACAGACCCTGGTCATGCTGCTGATATTCGTCTCAGTAGTCCTAAAAAAAGTGCTTTACTATTACCCTGTCACACCCAAAACATTTTTATAATAAATAATAATAATAATTCATGACACTAAATGAGATTTTATGTTGTTCACTGGTAACATTTGTTTAATTAAAAAACAAATAAATACAGTGCATTCTGAAATTGGTTGACAGATTATTTTTCAATGATTTTTGACCACATTACAGTTCCATATGACTATCATTTAAAAATGTTGCGTTAGAATTATATTCTTTGTGAAAAGTGGTGCATCTGAAATGGTTTGAAATAGGGGGAAAAAAACTTCATATGAAATAAATATTTCAAGATAATATTTTCCTAAATTTGCTCTGGCATTAGTACATAAAAGTTCAGGACATGATCCCTTGTGAGATTTATTTGTTTGTTTTTGTATAATGGTCTTTTGTGGTGTCATCCACACATGCAAAGTTGGTTAATAACTGCAATAATGTAAAAACCTATAGTTAGCCATTACTTTAGTTTACATAGTATGATGTATTTTAGATTATTATGTAATATACAATGTACTTGTTTTCCAGTACAAATATCCAAACATTCTTAAATCAAGATACATTTACTGCAAATGACTAATAATAAGTGGGTTCATGGTTAAAACAAGAACAAATATCTGTGTGTTTGTATTCTCTTTAATTGCGCAAATTTTAATTGTAACAAATACATATAGAGTACCTTCCCTGTGTATTTGTTTTTTACTTTGTTTTAATGACAATTAAAGGGATAATTTACTCAAAAAGTAAAATCGCAGTAACTTACTCGCTTTCATTCACTTTTAAACCTGTCTGATGGTGTTGTTTTTCTATTGAGCACAAAATAATATTTCTTTTCATACAGCGATAATTCATAATGAAGAAAAAAATCCCACCAAAAACATCACAGCAAAAAAAGGCTTTGTGCACTATATATATATATATGAACTATAGCTTTTTGTGACTGAAATTAAAATGTTATGCCCTGAAAACCAGTGAAATGATACCCTGAGCATCACTGCGGTTCACGAATCCGACTGAATCACGATACTGTGGAAGTTCAGCTGAAGTCTGCTCGGCTCACTGGAGGAGAAGATTATCAGCCAATAACAGCATCAGTCTGAGTCTGAACTCACAAACACGTGTGATGTGTCCTCCAGTAACGGCTCTTTATGTGTCTCTCAGGGAGTGAAGCCTGCCAGCTATAACAAGGTGATGGACCCTGAGGTGAAGGAGATCATCGGCGAGTGTATCTGTCAGAAGAAGGAGGAGCGGTGAGTTACTGACGAGTTACTTATCATATAGTGGCATTTAACCCTCGTGGACATGTTTGTCTTTTTCAGTTTAGTTTTTTTGATCATTTTGACTGTGTTAATGCCAACTGCATACATTTTGGCACAGATGTGTATTTCTTCTGGAATTTTACTATTTCACACCAATACTACTTTTATTTGTAAAATAAATCTGTTTTGCACTAGGTCCACAAAATACTTCCTCTCAGGACCTTTTGGACAAATATGTCCGCATTGAAACCCATTAAAACCGCAACGTTTAAACGGTAGTGTATATATATATATATATAATATATATATATGTAGTGTTCATAAATCATTTTTATAAACTTTTTTTGGATTTACTTTTTTAACTTTTTAAGCTCTAAGTAAGCTCTTTTAAGCTTTAAATATTTATGACAGTTTTTTGACACAGACATTTTTGTCCACATGGACCTATTTTTAACTTTTTTAATTGATGCACAAGTGTTACCTTTCCTAGTTTGTTGGTCATCTCCTGAATGTAAGCATCAGTTTTCACTGTATCCTGGTACGTGCGCGTCCGGTAACCGTCTCTGAACGCTCTCCACAGCTACACCATCAAGGACCTGCTGAACCACGCGTTCTTCGCGGAGGACACGGGTGTGCGGGTGGAGCTGGCGGAGGAAGACGACGGGATGAAGATGGCCATCGCGCTGAAGCTGTGGGTGGAGGATCCTCGCAGGCTGAAGGGCAAGTACAGGGACGGAGGAGCCATCGAGTTCAGCTTCGACCTGGAGAAGGAGGTTCCTGAAGCCGTGGCGCAGGAGATGGTGCGTGTTTTACACACCGAGCTCGTCCGCCAGGGTTGTGGACTCGAGTCGCATGACTTGGACTTGACTTGGACTCGAGTCCTAAATTTGATGACTTGCGACTCGACATAATCAAAGATGACTTGCGACTCGACTTAGACTTTAGACAACAATGTCTGCGACTTGACTCAGACTTGAGCCCTGAGACTTGGAAATACTTGACTTACCTTCTAAAACCACAGATCAGAGTTGCAATAATCACTGTAGTTTAGCACTGTATCATTGACGCATGATCACAGCTGATTAGCGCTTTCGCACGTTAGGCTCTGAGAGAGAGCGCGTGATAGAGTGCGTTCAGCAGCGCTTTTTTCTATTTCAGGCATTTAAATACACAAGTTCTAGTGAAACCATTTATAATTTGAGGAAAAAAAACACACTGATTTGTAAGTAAGCGGAAATTAATAATAAACCTTTCAAATATAATTTTGAGACATGTCCCTCCCCCTCCCCCCACAACAAATGCATATTTTAGCCTATAGGTAACTATAAAGTCTTCTCCCTGTTCACCAGCCACTCACTTTCATGTCTTTTGGGAGAAATGAATGGATTTACGTTTTGTAAATGACAGGCACGTAGCCCCAAAAAGTGTCACGTGACGCTTGATACGTCGCCATGGAAATAGGAATGTTCTACAATTACTGTCGCGTTAAAAAAATTATTTAACCAGGGACTCAATATTTTAAACTTAATGTGTAGCAAATCACAATTAATTTTCCCAATGAACAGTTATTTTTAAATCTGCATTGCCACATTCTCTCTCACATACATACAAAATGTGTAGCAGTTATTTCTATTAAATGATTTTGCCTTTGTTAGCCTATTTTACCAATAAAAAAAAAAATTTTTCACTGCCTTTTCCTTATTTTGTCACACATAAGAACAATCCCTAAATTGAACTGAGATAAATGGGTGCCCTTAGTGAAAATTTTATCGCAATAAATATGAAATTGAACTGCTAAGCCTTAAAAGCCTTCCTGATATAAATTATATACATTTAATTTACTATAGTAATTAACACTGAAGCTTAAACTCGAGGACTTGCAACTTGACTCGGACTTGCCTGTCTTGACTTGCGGGACTTGACTCGGGGACTTGACTCGGGGGCTTGACTCGGGGTCTTGAATTGTGGGCTTGACTCATGGGCTTGACTCGGGGTCTTGAATTGTGGGCTTGACTCGTGGGCTTGTCTCGGGACTTGACTCGTGGGCTTGACTCGGGGGCTTGACTCGGGGCTTGACTCGGGGGCTTGACTCGGGGTCTTGTCTCGGGACTTGACTCGGGACTTGACTCGGGGACTTGACTCGTGGGCTTGTCTCGGGACTTGACTCGTGGGCTTGACTCGGGGACTTGACTCGGGGTCTTGTCTCGGGACTTGACTCGGGGACTTGACTCGGGGACTTGACTCGTGGGCTTGTCTCGGGACTTGACTCGGGGACTTGACTCGGGGACTTGACTCGTGGGCTTGTCTCGGGACTTGACTCGTGGGCTTGACTCGGGGGCTTGACTCGGGGGCTTGACTCGGGGTCTTGTCTCGGGACTTGACTCGGGGACTTGACTCGGGGACTTGACTCGGGGACTTGACTCGTGGGCTTGACTCGGGGGCTTGACTCGTGGGCGTGACTCGGGGGCTTGACTCGGGGGCTTGACTCGGGGGCTTGACTCGGGGGCTTGACTCGGGGGCTTGACTCGGGGGCTTGACTCGGGGTCTTGTCTCGGGACTTGACTCGGGGACTTGACTCGGGGACTTGACTCGGGGACTTGACTCGTGGGCTTGACTCGGGGGCTTGACTCGGGGGCTTGACTCGTGGGCTTGACTCGGGGACTTGACTCGTGGGCTTGACTCGGGGGCTTGACTCGGGGGCTTGACTCGGGGTCTTGTCTCGGGACTTGACTCGGGGACTTGACTCGGGGACTTGACTCGGGGACTTGACTCGTGGGCTTGACTCGTGGGCTTGACTCGTGGGCGTGACTCGGGGGCTTGACTCGGGGGCTTGACTCGGGGCTTGACTCGGGGGCTTGACTCGGGGACTTGACTCGGGGACTTGACTCGGGGACTTGAATGCAAAGACTCGAGACTTACTTGTGACTTGCAAAACAATTACTTGGTCGCACCTCTGTAGTCCGCTATAAGATATAACTACACTTGTTGTGCAGTATAAGTGTAGACCCAGATCTGAATCCAGCTTCCTAATATTTGAATATAAATATAAATTTCTAAATATAAATTCCTAATATAAATGTCATAATTCGATTCGAGTTTGATTCACCAGATTGCGATTCAGTTCTGATCTTGATTCGATTGTGGATCTCTTGGATATATATCAGTCACAGTACATGACAATTTCTCTCACAGGAAGAAATCTCTCCTAATGCTGCATTTTGGGAATCCCGTCAGTTGCTTCATTACTGTAATATTACAGGTTAATATTAACAAATGATTTGCATACAAACATTTAATGACATGTTTGTACTCCAATTCGTTTTTTTAACATAAACATTTATAAATGAACAGTGCATAAAACTCATTATTAAAGCATGTTAAGTAAAAATATAGTGATTTAATATAGTGCATATATATACTGTATATATATTATTTTTTATTTATATAGCACCTTTCAAGATCTCAAGGTCACTTTGTAAGAAATCATACAGAAACACAATAATATAAAACAGCATTTCAACATCAAAGAACAAAACTAAAGCAAATAATCAGACAGAACCTTGTGACGTTATTTGACATTATTGTTATTGATCTCCAGCTGTTATTGAGGTGTTTCTGCGGTTGAAACACTGATTGATGGATTATATGAGACATGATTGATTTCAGGAAGTTGTTCTGTATCTTTCAACATTCCTTCTGATGTTCATCATGTTTATTGCTGCTGTAACTAGTAGTAAAGAGGAAGAGATGATCACACACACACACACACACACACACACACACACACAAAACACACACACACACACACACACACACACACACACACACACACACACACATTTATTGACTCAATTCACTGACAGAATTTGAAAGGTTTGTTTAATATCAAAAGTATAGTGAAGTTCAGTTCCTGCATGCACTGAAAACAGCACTGACTAAAAGATTGAAGAATTAATATCGGCTCATCAAAATGAGAATCGATATTTTCAACCCAACATTTACATCAGGTGTGTTTATTCTGTAGAACTGTTCCTTTAGAAAATAACCTTTTAAACCAGATTTACCTGTGGTATGTGAACACCACAAAAACAGCCAATAAATCTGATGTCTTCCTGTTTCTCTTGTCTCTCAGCTATGAACACACACACACACACACACACACACACACAGAGATCTAGAGATATTTCACGCCTCCATTATTAAACATCAATATTGAAATTAATTTTGAGTGGAATAATGTTCTGCCCAGCTTTGGATTATTCCATTGGAGAGGTGGATGTTTATTCCCTGAACAAAGCCCTTTCTGTCCTCTCGTAACCTCCGGCTGCGATGACATTTTCCTGCTTAGATTTGATCTGGTCCCAAGTTTGAGATTCATAACAACCTCCCTCGCTTTCTGAGGAACTCTGGATCCCCTGCTTGAGTTACGGCCAAACCTGTTTTCAGATCTTCACACTAGATACGCTCATGCTAAGCAGCCGAAGCCGCTTGTGCACGTTATATATTAAACCATGGCCTTACGGGTATGTGGCCTCCTGGAACCAGTTCAGATTGGAAAATCCTTTTGCCGTAATCACGTGTGATATAATCTGAGCATTGTAATGTGTGAATGTTTGCTGAAGGGAAAATGAATATTCACACTGATATTCGGCACAAACCACAGTCCAAAAGCTTCACGCTTCACCCTGTCCGACGTTTGTTCAGGACACAGATATTGATCTTTCCATTTTGCCGTTTTACACAAAACCCTTCATGCATTTAAGCGTACTTGGGTGAATCTCACAAATAAATAAAAAAGTACTTTCTTTTTAATGAATGTTAAGTACATTTCCCCCCACAATTCTCTGTAGCGAGAAATTAAATGAGTAAATGTGATGTACTTTGTGTTATTTTTTTTATTTAAAAAATTAATGTAACTTTTAAAATATTATTTTTTAAATCTCATTATCAACTTATTTTTATTTAAATGTATTGGAGACCGCACAACAATCATTCATTTTTTCCCCTTTTTTCTAGTAATTAGTACTTCATAATTTTGTTAATTGTGTATTAACGCAGCAATATTCTATATGTAGTTAAAAACCATGTAACTTTTAAAATAATATGTATTAAATGTTAATTTTATTTTTAATTGCTTAATTATAGACAGCACAACAAAAGCAGCCATGATTTGCTTTTTTCTTTGTATTCGTTTTTAAATTCTGGTAATTCCAATTGCTGATTATGTATTATAATAATTAAATAATTTTTTTAAATAAAGAACCACACATGTAATCTTTAAAAATAATATATATTTAATATTTTTTTAACTTATTTTTTTATTTATTTAAATTGATTTAGTAGGGACAGCACAACAGTTTCCTTTTATTCTCTTTTTTTAAACAATTATTCTTGGTCTCATTAGTCATATTTTTCCTCTGTGTGTGCACAGTGTCTAGTTGAGTCTTGCTTGTCTTTGTGAAATGTTCCTTTAATACTGTGAGATTCATTCCTATGTTCTTAAAATAGAGCCCTCATTTCTTCCTGTCTGCTCTAAAAAAGCGTGTTCACACCAGCCCCCTCTTGTGCTTCTGTCAGGTTGAGTCTGGTTTCTTCCATGAGAGCGATGCAAAGATTGTGGGGAAGTCTATCCGTGACAGGGTGGCTCTGATCAAATGGCGCAGGGAGCGGACGGTGCCGAGGGCCGCTCAGGGTGGCACTGCCCCGTCCATGCAAGCCGGGACGGTACCAGTCCTCTGCGAACCACCCTGTCTGGTGGAGCCCGAAGAGACTGAAGTGGACCAGCATGCCCGCGTGTGCCAACTCAGTGCCATGACTACATCCACCACATGTAAGCGTGGGCGCCTGTGAACTACAGTAGTCAGCATTTGAAGTGGATCAAAAACTTTCATCAAAGTTATAAATTAATTTTGAACTAAACCTGTTCTTGTCTTAGGACAACTTTGAATAATTTTTTTCATCCACTTGAAATGTTGACTACTGTAGCTCAACTTATGTTTCATGCTGACTTTAACATGAAACTGTTGTCACAAGCCATGTTTCCATCCACTTGTCAATCGAATGATCTGAAGTTCGGTAAAAAAAACTCATGTGAATAAATCTGATGAAAGTGTGTTTCTATCCAATGGCTTTAAAGCGAATAAAAACGTGTGTGTAATGACGTCACATCCTTTTTTCGATCAAATTGGTATATCGAATTGATTTGAGACATTTAAGGCGTTTCCATTCATTTTCTCACTGAATTGCACAACATTCAAGCAAACATTTGCAAACAAAGTTTTGCTAGACAAAATGGATCGCGCCATACTAACGTTTCCATCTGCGTTTATCGCATAAGCCGTATATCCATCAAGATCAAATCCGATGAGACCGATCTATTTTATTTGAGTCGATATTTATGAAATTCAATCAAATTTTACTGTTTCCATAAGGCATTTTTCATTCGGATAAAAACGTGTGGATGGAAACAAAGCTACAGACTCTCTTACAACAATATCTGAGGGACAAGTGGACTGTGTTGTGTTAAGTCCATGTTTGTCTCTCTGTCTCCCTCTAGCTGACAGTGGCATCGGTTCAACCGTGTACTCTGACTCCCACAGCAGTGGTCTACACAGTGTCATATACCAGTCACTACAGGATTCAGTCTCCACCACAACCCAGGAGGTTTGTATCACTTACCCATCATGGTTACTGATGATAACCCGCTGATATGTAAAGTTTGCATTCCTCTGCTTGCACGTACCCATGCATGCTTGTACTTGCATAGCTTTCAAACAGAGGAATTATACTAAATATAGACCATCATTCATAATGACACTGTTGTGCAGTTTTGTAACTGGACAGTGTTGGTCATCAACCAGTTTGTTTGCCTATAAGTAGCATTCCTTGCATGGGGGTTTGTACATTCAAGCATCACTCACTATTTCCTCAAGTGTAAAAATGTGTGTTGTGTCCTTGATTTGATTATTAGCTCACTGCTAGAAATCCTTGTTTGTCATTTCATGATGATAGTTTGGTGAAGTGGCTTTTCTTCCAGGGTCCACATCATGCAAGTTACTCTGTAAATGACTTAATCAGAAGCCATGAGCATCTCCGACCCACAAGCCCTTGCTTCCTTCAAACACCACCAGACCAATCGGCAGAAAGTAAAGAAAAAGAAAATCGACCAAAGTCGACAGAAAGAGGATTTGAAAGTTCCGGCTCTATGAATTTGCTGTCCGTTCCTTTGCCGATTACGACCCGCCGCTATAGCGACACATCAGTGGAAACGTCCTCTGAGACAAAGGGGCGTCGCCTTTCTTTAAACCCCACTCCTCAACAGCCATCATCCCCATGTCAGGCCTGCCTGTCCCTATTGCTACTTGGGACTTGTGCAGATGGAAGACATACGCCTTATTCGTCACTTATGCTTTCAGCCACAGGGGCTCGCAAGGGCTCTGTCAATGAGACCTCTAACCTCTCCCAGCTCAACAAATCTCTGGAGAGCATCACAGGCCACAAACATCAGCCTGCTGCTCTTGCCTTTCTAAGAGCCCCACTGACCAAGCCAGAACGAGGGTCCTATCGGCCTGCACGCAGCCACAGTGATGAGGGGCCCGCCATGGAGTCGTCTGGTGCGGAATTGCCATCACGTCGCAGAGCAGAGAGTTTTTCTGTTGGCGAAACCTCCCTGACTCATGTGGTAGGTCACTCCGCAGCTGAGGACAAGGTGTAACCCTGCTGCTTATAGAGGAAATGCTGTGGTTTTCTCTATCCTTTGTGTTGGTTCTGCTGTTGCTCCCAGGGGCCTCTAGGACTTAGTATAATTTGCTCAAATCTAAATGTGTCTTCTCTACTACTTTAACCGTACTCACCAAGTCCTGTGGGTACTGCTGTTCCTAACGGAGTCCATTTTCCCCTTAAAACCTACTCAATAACCATGCTTGCGATGTGCCTGACTTCATGCTGCTAACCATCTTTGTGAATTGCTTCATGTTTTCATTATCACTTAACCTGGTCGTGTGTGGTCTGCATGCATGCCTTCATATTACTCACTATTGCAGCTGTAAGTGTCTGTGGTTTTATTTATATGGAATGGCTGTGTATGCGGTTTTCAATAGTTTGTTTACTCTTCTGCAGCCTGCCGTTTTGAGAGTCCAAAGTCAGGCGGCACCTTCCGTAGCTCAACACGTGCAGACATCCTCCGAGACCCCTGCACAGCCCACCGGACAGACTCTGTCCACTCCCCAGCCGCCGGCACTTCTGCAAGGCATATTGACTGCTCCACAAACCATGACCCTACAGCAGCTTGCGTCTTCAAGACAGACTGCAGAGTTGAACACACAGGCCCATGTGTCGCATCAGCCTGCATTTGTGCCGCAGAGTGCCACAGCTCCGAGTTACCATCCTGGCACAGCAGAGCTAGCCAATGCACAAATATATCCACCTGTGCAGCACACTGCAGTCGCAGCTATCCCATCTAAATCAGAAGCAGCGCTGCCTGCGGATCAGAGTTATCAGAGTTTTCAGAGTGGAGCCTCTAGCGTGCAGCATGTCTCATCAACACCTGCACAGCCTCAACAAACACCTGCGTTACACCTTTTGGCGCAACCACCTGCGAATGCCACAACAGACGGGCAACTCCACGACTTCTCGAACATGCAGAAAACTGCTCCTGTGCATCTGAGCCAGGCTGGCTCTGCACCATCTTTCCAGCAGGTACACTTGTTTCAACCTTATCTACCAAATGTATGTGTGTACCAATGTGGCTGATTCAGTTTATACACTTGTAATGATCAGACACACTTTCTCTCTAGTCTGTTTGGTTTGTATTGGCTAACTGAGCTCATGGGCTTCTCAATGTGGGTCGCAGCTGTAGATTTCTCATTGCTTGGTCCGTATTGCAGCTTCTTCTGGCCAAGTATAAATCAGGGGTTCTCAAATCTGTCCCTCAAGATCCAGGCAAGGCAATGGCCAGGCAAAGTTGTCCAGGCATCACAAAAGAAATTATATATTGTCCAGCTTTTGGCCTGTATTTTCATCTATCCAAAATAGTGCTGCACGATTAATCGTATCGCAATCGTAATCGCGATGTCGAGCCTATGCGATTATTATGACGCAAAATGCTGCGATTTTATATGAAATAAACAAATTAGGGCTGTTAACACAAAGCATCTGTTCTTTTTTGTCATCCTTTGGCTAGTGTTACTTACATGATCCCGCTTTTATTCATGCGAGACAAGTTAAAGAGAGCGCGCTGCCTGTAAATGTCCTGACTGAAAGACGCACGCCAGTATCATGCTTATGCACAGACCGCGAGCCAGAATACAGTTCTCTTTCGCGCTTGAACGAACAATAACACACACAATTATGCCAAAATGTTTGTCGAGTATCTTCATAACATAAGAGCAGTCTTATGATGAACGTGAAGTTGTGAGAGAATGAGGCTCGGGTGTGCGAGATCCGCGACTCACACAACAAGGCTGCTCTTAAAGGGCCAGTAGCCAATAATGCTCTGTCAGTAAAGTTAATCAAAGAACAAAGGGAACAGAGAAAATGACCCACTGCTCTTGACTAAAGAACCTGTTTAGCTTAAATAAAAATTAGTCTATATATAATTTATAATTTATGCAGCGCATACTGTTTGATAACTTTATTCAATTTCTGTATATGTGCTACATGTTGGAAAGGAAGGGCACAGGTAAATATGACATTTATTGTTTATGTGAGGATTGTTTGAAGTTCACTTAAATTAAAAGCTGTTATATTTTTTAAAGCCTAATAAAAAATGTAAAAAATAAATAAAAAAATCGATAGCCTTCAATTGTAATGATGTAATCACTGTAATGTTGGATGGCTATAATTAATGTTTAAAATGGGTGGGGGGGGGGGGGGGGGGATTTGTCTTATTGACCATTATAGGTGTTAAATGGGGGGGGGGGGGTTATATGGCTTATTGATTATAGGTGTTATCAATAATTTAGTTTTTGTTGCTAGTTTGAGTTGAGAAATACACATTTCAGAATCATTACTAATCTGTGTGTGCATTTTGCCTAAGAACCAAGAAAATTGACTCATGAAACCATTTGTTTATTATATCGCAATCGCATATCGCAATCGCAATATTGACCTCAATAATCGCAATATGACATTTTCCCCAAATCGTGCAGCCCTAATCCAAAAGTAAAGTTACATTTTCTGATATCCTGCTGACTACGTCAAAATGTTAGATCATGCCGATATCCTGCCGACTTAAACCAAAATGTTAGATCGGATAGATCTCTATGTCAGAAATATCAGATATATTAGATCCAAACTGGACAGGAAAGAGCAATCCTCTGTTAAAAACCTTGAAATGTAGACATTCTCTTATCTCTAACTCATAAAGCCAAACATCCCTTGAAACCACACAATAATAGGATTAAACAACAATAGAAAGAAAAAGTAAGATGAAATATAAAATCATAAAAGGACAAATAACAATAAAAAATTGTTAAAATAAATTATTAATCAAATGACAACTACATAAATGACTGATAATAAATTATTAAATTAAATCATAAAAACTAAGAAAATAAAACTCAACACAGATGGATGATTGCTCTCTTAAAGTAACACACACACACACACACACACACATACACATACACATATACACACACACACACACACACACACACACACACACACACACACACACACACACACACACACACACACACACACACACACACACACACACACACACACACACACACACACAGGTTTATATTGTATTATACATTATATATATATTATATATTATATTGTAAACAAACCAGCTAATCAAGTTCTTTAGTATCGCTTGGCAGATGTGATAAAGCAAATTGGCAATAAACCTTGCAGGACAAGAGCAGGGTTGAAGATCTCTGTTCTACAGAGTTCAGTCCTAACCCTGCAACTAAACAAGCATGTTTGTAATTAAGTGTTCCTTGATCTTTATTAGCAGGCAGAGTTGTTTAGGGTTGGAGCTGAACTTTGCAGGAAGGTATATCTCCAAGAGCTGGATTGGACACCTCTACCGTAGAATAGACTGACATTGAGCTGACAAGAATAAGACCTACATCTGCAAACCATCTCATGTTTTTCTCTTGGCATACTTGTTTTTCTCTCTCTTTTAATCACGTTAGCTCACCATTCAGACACAACTAATGGACAGCTGGCAGCAAAGAGTACCGTCCACGTCCAGTCTTCTTACACAACCCGTCCCCCCTCCACAGGCGGCACCTTACCTCACACAGGTACACCTTACTGCAGGCTCTTCTGCTTAGGCGATGTCTACACAAATACGGATACATTTGAAATGCCTTTCCTCGACATTTTGGCCTTTCATCCACACTGAGACGGTGCGAAAACAGAGCGTTTTTTGAAAACCCTTTTCAACATGGATAGATTTGAAAATACCGTTTTGTAGTGTAGATTGTGAAAAGGGAGGTTTTCAAAAACAATGAGGCATGTTTAAGCTCATGTTTAAGTTTAAACTCATATTGTACAAATCGATATAACTGTGTCTGTCTGATAATATGGGGGCTCGTCCGGGATAAAAGTTTTTTAGTGCATTGGTCTGAGCCACTCTTCATATTACATTCTTGCAAATGTCAGAATTTGCAGTGTGAAAACTTTTATTATACCTGGTCTCTCTGTATCTCAGGGATCTTTTGTTTTACACATTGTAGCATATTTTGACGTTAGTATGGACAAGCAACTTTTGGATAAAGCTTGAAAATGCTAGTGTGGATGGAGAGCGTTTTGAAACGAAAATGCTGCTTTCGAATGTATTTGGATTAGTGTAGAAGTCAGAGGCCTCTTTTTTTTTAACAGTCCGCTGCACAAAGGACCTTTTAACATTCTGTTCTTGTTGATGGCTTACTCTTCCCATGCTACTGTGCACTTTTGTCTCCTCCAGTTTCCTTCCCTTAACACCGCTCAGTCAGCTGGGATTCCTCTTCCTGGATGTGACCCGTACCCCGCCTGCTTTCCCTCTGTGCAGTCGTCCCTCACTCTGCCAGTCCCAACATACCCCAGCATCTCGCCAACCTCATGTTCACAGATAGAGAGTTCTGCGCTAACTCAGTTCCCGCACCTGTCCTCCACCTCCCCGATACCCTCACAATGTCCCGTCCCACCCTTCGCTGCTCCAGTGTTCTCGCCCCCATTGCCCACGATTCACCAGTACCAGCAGGCCTATTCTGTTGCTCAACAACCCACTGTAAACTCCATGGCCACTCTCTCTCAACATTCCCACAGTCAGGCCACACCCCCTCCAAACCCCGCCTCTATGTGTGTTGGAGCCCCGCCCACTAAACAAGCTCATCCTATACAGGTAGAGTATATCAGTTTGTTTGGACAGGTCTTAAATGGATAGTCCACTCCAAAATGATAATTTGGTTACACTTTATTTTAAGGTGTACGTGTTACAGTGTAATAATACATTTAAGTACTGAGTTAAAAGGACTAACTACATGTACTTACTATAGAGTTAGGGTTAGTTGCATGCAATTATGTACAATTTATAGTAATTACCATAGTAACTACATGTAACGTGTAAGGGTGACACTGTAAAATAAAGTGTTACAGATAATTATTTTATTATTTACTCGCCCGCATGTCGTTTGTTAAAAATTTATTTAAATGTATTGCCATATCTGCTTTACATGCTATTATGTGGTAAAGACAGCATGAAACGTCTTTTCAACTAGAACAATTGTAGGGCTGGGCTTGCTTTTGTCTGTGGGGAATTGATTGGATGGTTGTGGTTTGCTATTGGTGGATCTTATTTGAGTGACAGGTTGCCCTGCCCACATCATCAGAGAAGAGCGGTCGCTGATTCAAGATTACGAGGCACATGAATTTAAAACAATGATTTGTGCAGATAAATCGTTTATTATAAACACTGTGATGTTCCATAAAAAATGAGAATAGTTAATTCTGATTTCTTGGTGACTTTAAATACAACAACTGGCATGCTGCGTTGCGTCTTCTGAAAATAATAATTGTTCCAAAGCAATCAAATTGAATAGTTGCCAAATTTTCTAATAATAATTAAAAAAAATCAGAAAAAAACATTTATGCCCATACTAATTCAATGTTAATATTTAAATATTTTACAGTATTTTTTCAAAAGTCATACTTTTATACTTTTACTGTTATTTATTTATTTATATATATATATAAATCCATTAAGCTTTCTATAAGTGAATTTTACATATTTATGTTTTGATTAATTTTTTGAAAAATCTGTATCTTTCAGGGATCCTTGACCAGCCAATGCCATAATGCACCTCAGCCTCCCACAATACCACAGCTCTCTCCTTTTAGACCCGTCCTTGATACGTTCAGCTCTGCTGTGCCTGTGGACCAAAACCAGGTTCCTCAGCTCGCGGGTCAAGCATCTTTACCCAACATTCCCAATGCAAGTCAGCAGAACCCGGCGGGCAGCAGCAGTGCGTGTGCAGGAGCTCCTCCGGGAACCGCAGAAGTATTCACTGAGGTGACACCTAACACAGTCGGCACATCAGTACAGTCACAATGTGAATAGGAGTAGCAGTTCAAGGAAGTACTTTTGTTGTTTGAGAAAATACAACCCTGGGTGGCGTGTTCTCAGGGTTACTTTTGAAACCTGAGGAGCTTTTTCTTAAGATTTTAAATCCCTCAATTGGTCTCATGATTAAAGACTATCAGCAGAAATTATCCTGACGCATTCACATTTTATTTCATGTTGGTTTGTTTTTACCCAAGTCAAGTCACCTTTATACAGTAGTGCTTTATACAATACAGATTGTTTTTAAAGCAGCTTCACAGTAATGAACAGCAAACTTCATTAAATATCAGACAAATTCAAATTCTGCTGTAAAGCAGCTCTACTGAATTCAATGTAGATATTCAGCTCCATTCAGATCACTTTTGATGTAAAAAAAAAAAAGGCATACATTTTATTCCAAAAAAAATTAGGCTTACATTACAGAGAAAATGACAGGTGTGAATAGGCAATTTTGGACACAAATGTTTTATTTTCATCAACAATCTTTGTAGCGATAAACAAATTTGATGGTACATTATCAAGGGAATAATCTGTTTTGAAATTAAGTGCCAGTAATGCATAGATTTGTGTAGGGTGCACCAAGAGATATTGTAGATTATAAATGTAATTCATTCAGTGCCAAAAAGAATAATTTTGGTCCATTTTAAAAATAGACCGTATTCTTTGTGTTTTAATGCTTTTTAGAGTTTTGCATTGTTGGCTTAGCAATGCTCTCTAATGGCAAACTCAGTTGTGATGGCCATTGAATTCATTGCCTTCTGTGCACTTTAGGATCATGTTGCTGATAAACAGGCAGCGGCTGGGTCCACGTATGACAGGTGCCGATTCTTTGTTCATAGATCATTGGCATATTCTTTTTTTCATCTTACATGTTTTTGGAGTTTCAAACCTTACAGAAGCTCAATGATCGGATCTCTGCTCTTTTGCAGTATAAACTCAGATGCCACATCCGGTAAAGAGATGAGTGACGGGAACGAGGGCTCCAACAGAGCTCGCAGTGAATCACGAGTCCGGAAAAACCTTCGCAAAACATCGCGCACTCGCTCCCGACAAGACAAGATGAACAGATCCAAACTCACCATGATCAAAGTGAGTCCAAAGCATACAGTAAAAATAATTAAGCCTATCCAGACATGATGTTTACATCTTAGCTTTCAAAAAATACAGTGATTTGTGAACTGTTTAGCGCTATTTGAACTGTAATTGTTTCTCACGGGACGTCTGTAAAAATAAATCTGCAAGTTATTTTTTGAAACAGTTTCCAGCATTTCAGTAATAAAAGTGTCCATATTTAAAACATTATCGTGAACGGTGCTCAGCAGTGGTCAAAAAGGATTTACACAATGACTTTTGGATTGATAGCTTCTTGTAAAATCATGGTGTTCATCAAAGAAACAGGTAATTTGACTGGGAACTTTTATGCAGGTCGTGGGAGAAAAACACTGAAATAAAGTGACTGCCTAAGTCCTGTGAATGCTGAAAATACCCCACGTTCCTATGAGAGACAATTACAGTCCGATCAGGGCTTTTGAGTGGTTCACGGGTCGAAGCTCAGACCTCAGGGCCAGTTTGGACATTAGAAAACATGTTTAACTTAATAGAATTTGACACATTTCTTTGTAAAACTGAGAATTTAGCTGAGTTAATTCAGGCTGGTGTTTGATTTTATTCACCGGGATTTGATCAGATACTGGTTATTAGGCAGTGATATTTTTGGCTAATATTGTGTTCTTTAAGAGGCATTAAGAATTTAAATATTCTTTTTTGTTGATGTTTCTGTTGAAATATTCTCCGTAACTGTTACAGGTGTGCAACACAGGAGACAAGATGGTGGAGTGCCAACTGGAGACTCATAACCATAGGATGGTGACATTTAAGTTTGACCTTGATGGAGATGCTCCAGAGGAGATTGCCACGTATATGGTGAGATCTGTCTCTTTCTCTTCATATATGCCCCTCCTGTGTTTTAAACTCCTGTGCTAAAGTTTGTGGAAGCCTTTTTTCTCAAAGTAAATGAGATTTGGAGGGGGTTTAGACCAACTATAATAATGAAATAACCATGTTTATCCACATGAATTAAAGGATTAGTTCACTTTAAAAAAAAAACTTTAGCTGATAATTTACTCACCCCCATGTCATCCAAGATGTCCATGTCTTTCTTTCTTCAGTGGAAAAGAAATGAAGGTTTTTGATGAAAACATTCCAGGATTTTTCTCCATATAATGGACTTCATTGGGACCCAAACGGTTCAAGGTCCAAATGACAGTTTCAGTGCAGCTTCAAAGGGCTTTAAACGACACCAGACGATGAATAAGGGTCTTATCTTGCAAAAGCATCAGTCTTTTCAAAAATAAATAAAAAAGTTTAAGTTTTATAAGCACAAATGCTCGCCATGCTCTGTTCTGTGATGCGCGTTCCGTCGTGACTCTCCTGTTCGAACTCGTTCATCAAAACGAGTAATTTCGTTCATTTTGTTCGTTGAACTAATCCTTTAAGTACTTTTACATTTTCATTATTTCTTAATAATGAAATTATTTCTATTTATGAATTGATAAGTCTGCCATTGGTGAAAAAATTAGTGAATCATCTTCACAATAAAACACTTCAGTTAGAACAAAAGCATCCAAGGCCGTGTGTTCACCAAATTTTGTTTTGGTTGAGAACCATTGCATTAGAGCTTTTCTGCCATGGAAAATATTGCCAATGTTCAGACAGTTTACGACTCACTGAATCTTGATTGCTAGATGGGCATATCTGTTCTTCATGTTCCTCCAGGTTGAGAATGAGTTTATTCTGTTGCTGGAGCGGGAGATGTTCATCGAGCAGCTGAAGGACATCATGGATAAAGCCGAGGACATTCTGAGCGAGGACGCTGAGGGTGAGAAGGCTAACGTCCAGACCTCACCCCTCCGTCAGACGCCCGTCACCGCAGACTCCGGCGCACAGGTTTATTAATACATATATGATCTGGAGGAAAATGGAAAGCTTATATCTTTGTCCTAACTGAGAGCTTTCAAAGTGGAAACAGCAACTGTGTTCTTGTATTATCATAACAGGGTTAAAGGTTAAATCAGGTGGCGAGGAAGGCTTTGAAAGCAAAGGCAAGGGGCAAAAGGCAAAAGTATAAAGTCAACCAAGTAGTCACTGAGGCTCCAACAGACTTTTTGGGGGATTTTCAGAAGGAGATTGGAAAAGATTTTCCTCTTTGTTCTAGAACATTTGATGGTTTATCTTTGAATTGATTATGAAATTGTATTAATACATTTACCTGACATAATAAATTGGTATATTTGATTATTCGAATAGACTTTGAGTTAAAAGGAATAGTCAAACATTCACGTATATTTAATGATGCACAGATATCATTGAAAAACCTTTTCATTTATGGAGTCAGATGAAATAACGAGTTAATACATAAGAGAAAATGTATATTGCAATTAATAAAAAATCTCTTTGCCATGAGAAAAGATGGAACGCGTAAGACGTTCACCGCTAATCGAATACCGCCATTGGATCGAGTTAGTCGGCCTTACAAATTTTCCTAACATCGCTATATTAGTTACTGGAAGCAATGTTGTGCATGGTGTGTACAGCTTCCCGTTGACACATTATTGGCTTAAGACTTAGGCTGAATCCCAATTCTCTGTCTTACCCCTTCCCCTTAGTTTTGCGCGTTCACGTGAGAGGAAGGGCTATCCCAATTCTCATTTTGATCTAGGGGTAGGGGTAAGGGGAAGGGCTAGATACCCCTTAAGACCAAGAATTTTCACGAGCTTACTTGAAACCAAGGGGTACCCAGAATGCACTGCGCAACCGGCAACAATGGCGGGCATACCATCCAGTGTGTTCCATAAATGTAGTATTTTCGACTTAAATGATTGATAACAAAATTATGACAGTCTTGTTTTGTGCTCTTCACAGTTATGTACATATATATTTGCAACTATGTTGTTTATTGAAACGTTTTTGACGTTTTTTAAAAATCGCTAGTTTGCTACGCTAGGCTATCGTTGCTGATTTGCACAAACGAGATCATCCAAAATGTCCGGGATTCAGCTTTTGCTTTCTACAGTCGCCATTCATTATGTGTACATGCACAAGGTGTGTTTCAATCGGACTGAATTCATTTTCGTCTCAGTCGGGATCCGTTTGAAGCTGAACAGATCACCTGAAGAGCTGGCACGTAACGTTACGTGCGAGTGAGACGAAAACACGGGAATATTAGGTAAACACTACATTCAGATTCACCGATTTAAATGAATGAACTCAGTCCGATTGAAACAACACCTTGTGCATGTAAACATAATGAATAGTGAAGGCAGAAAGCAAAAGCCGAATCCCGGACATTTTGAGCGATCCCGAAATCCAGGCGACATGTCCGGTGGACGTTGTATGGTCACCCTGGAGACATCGATACGTATCACACAATAACGCATGAGGAAACCAGGCAGCTGATCCACTTTCGGGATGAAAATGAGCTGAAGTTTTTAAGATCAAAATATGTTTTTTATTTTTACTTTATTGGTTCTGTAATAAAATATATTTTTTATCGAATGTATTTGCCTGTTATGTTTACTTTATTGGGCAATAAAGACAGATTTTTGTCCAAGTGGTGTCTCACCATGACGTAACCGAGTGGTGTCTCATTTCATAGGGGTATGTTTATACTCCTAACGCTTACCACTCGGTTTTGAGGGACAAGGGCTAGGGGTAAGACGAAGGGGTAGGGGTAGGGGTAGGGGAAGGGGTAAGACAGAGAATTGGGATTCAGCCTTAAGCTTTCGAGTTTTAGTGCCACAAGCAGGCACTGGTCAGCATGACGTAGTTGGTATTGATGTCCCATAGCATCAGGCGATGCCATGTTGAGTTCCCTTGAAAGGAAAAAGCTAGGTTACATATGTAACCCGGTTCCCTGAAAAGGGTACGAGACACTGCGTCACGTTGCCATGCTTCGGGCATACCAGCGTCTCTTCCTTCAGACGATAAGAATCTGATGACGTCTACTCAGGGCCCTTCTTACATGTCTTGTGACATCATCTTACTGTTTTTTGTGCCATCTGGTGGTTTAGAGAAGAATAAAATCGGCCTTTTACCTCGGTGTGCCTTTAGCCCTGTTGTACTTTAGGTGAAGTGTGTCTTTTCTGTGCATCACCAAACAGAACTGAACTTGTTGTCTTCTGTATTCAGGGGTCAAAACCTGAGCACACGCAGTCTGACCAGCTAGTCTATAAACAGAACGGTAAGACTAAGACTTGTCATGTTCTACAGGTCTCACAACTGTAGTATGAGCATTTAACCCACTGTCTTCCTCGGTTTACAGTGCTTCACACAGGAAAGCGCTGGTTCATCATCTGTCCCGTCGCTGAGACGACCGTGCCTGACAGAGAAGAGACGAGTAATACAGCACTCCTCAACTAATACTAAATGCACTGTTATTTTTATAGTACACTGCAAAAAATGACATTCTTTCTCTTTATTTTGGTCTGGTTTTGCAGTACAAATATCTAAACATTCTTGAATCAAGATACACTTACTTGAGAAGCAAGATCACTTGTTCAAAATTAAAAATGTAGGATTCAAACAAGAAAAAATATCTGTCAGTGTTAAAAATAAACAATCCTTGTGCTTTTAAAATGCATGTAAATCTCTCATTATGCTATATTATATTATCCTTTTATAAACTTGTTTTCTTTCAATAGTGCATCAGTGCCCGCCCACTTTTTCAGCAGCATTGGTTCAGCATTGCGAACAGCATCATCAAATTAAAGACAATAAAAAATTACTCATTTAATAATGTTGATTATATGTATAAAAACAATATATTTTAAATGTATTGTATACACACAGAAATATTTAGGGTTTAAGGGTTTGTTCACCCAAAAATAAAAATTCTGTCATTAATTACTCACCCTTATGTCGTTCCAAACCCGTAAGACCTTTGTTCATCTTCGGAACACAAATGAAGATATTTTTTATTAAATCCGAGAGCTCTCTTAAACTAGAGAATACTTTTTGTGAGCAAAAAACATGATGAACAGCGTTCTGACGTAGAACTCTGAAGCGCTGCACTGTATTTACAACGTAAACGGTGTAGGAGACGATAAGAAATTGTTGAATAAAGTCGTTATTTTGTTTTGTTTTTTACACACAGAAATTATTCTCGTCGCTTCATAAAATTGAGGTTGTAGTCACTGTAGTCTTACAGTATTATTTTAAAGTATTATACAGGATTATTTTAAAGCCGTCTTTATTACCTTTCTGGGCCTTGAAAGTGATAATTAAATAAATCTTAATTTGTGTTCCGGAGGTGAACAAAGGTCTTACCATTTTTGGGAGAACATTTTGCTCGACTTGATTGCGTGATTCACAGTGCTGATGGCGCTTTGGCACGGTTTGCTTGTGGCGACTCTCTGATTGGTGGAATTTTCTGTACAGCATCACGGGTAATGTAGTTTTTCACCATGAATTACACTTTTCAACATGATTATTAAAAAAATATGCTGAAATAATGCAGGTTGACTGCTTCAATAAAAGCAAATGCCATCGATTAATAATCTCATAGGCTGTTTTAAAAGGTTTATAAGTTACAATTAAAAGACAGTTTCTCTATGGAAAAAATAAATGGAGTTTTTACTTCTGGAACCCGATTGTTCCGCTCTTTTAGCACAGGTTTTTTATTTATTTTTGGAACAGTTTTTGGGTGAAAAAAAAAAGTTCAATCAAGCTTATTCACCTCAAAAAACACTTAGGTCTATGATCAGTCAGTTCGAAGAAGAGATAAAGAACCTGTGCTAATTGAAAAGAGAACCAGTTCATAAAAAGATTAATATAGCATAATAAGCGATTTACAATGCAATTTAAAAGGTCTGCCATTTTTGACTGGGAACTGGATTGGAAACCAAAACAAAAATGCCAAAGAAAATTTTTTTTTGCAGTGTATGTGCTTGCTTACCGCTCACTAATCTTTCTCCAGACCCAGAGAGTTCCTCTACACCTCAAGCGCAGGACGTCAACAGTGCCAAACCTCTGCAGAAACAGCCGTCAACTCCATCCATGCCACAAGCTTCTCTCTCCGACAGCACTCCGTCTGGTGTTTCTATGGTTTCTGATATCCCATGCTGCCCTATTGCGCCTCCTGTCTCTGTCGATGTCACTGCTCAGAAAGTCGACGAAACTCCTCAGCAGCCCGTGGCTCATGAAGGCAGCTCGACCGCAGAGCCGTGTGTCAGCCAGACTCCAGCCGTGGTGCTACAGCAACCCTTTGCCACGCCCACTCCACAAGCTGCTGTCAGCATCAGCCAATCACAGCCTCCAAGCATCAGCCAATCACAGCCTCCAAGCATCAGCCAATCACACCTCCAAGCATCAGCCAATCACAGCCTCCGAGCATCAGCCAATCGCAGCCTCCGAGCATCAGCCAATCGCAGCCTCCGAGCATCAGCCAATCGCAGCCTCCAAGCATCAGCCAATCGCAGCCTCCGAGCATCAGCCAATCACAGCCTCCGAGCATCAGCCAATCGCAGCCTCCGAGCATCAGCCAATCGCAGCCTCCAAGCATCAGCCAATCGCAGCCTCCGAGCATCAGCCAATCACAGCCTCCAAGCATCAGCCAATCACAGCCTCCGAGCATCAGCCAATCGCAGCCTCCGAGCAGCAGCCAATCGCAGCCTCTGAGCATCAGCCAATCGCAGCCTCCGAGCATCAGCCAATCGCAGCCTCCGAGCATCAGCCAATCGCAGCCTCCGAGCATCAGCCAATCGCAGCCTCCGAGCATCAGCCAATCACAGCCACCGAGCATCAGCCAATCACAGCCTCCGAGCATCAGCCAATCACAGCCTCCGGGCATCAGCCAATCACAGCCTCCGGGCATCAGCCAATCACAGCCTCCGGGCATCAGCCAATCACAGCCCCCGAGCCCCACCCATCAGCCCCAACCCGCCACAGCATCGCAGCCGCAGCCGGCCGAGTCCGACGGCGAAGGGCCGCCCCGACTGGAGTTCACTGACAGAACCATAAAGACTCTGGATGAGAAACTCCGAAACCTTTTGTACCAAGAGTACCACCCATCGCAAACCACAAGCTCCGCCTCCGAGCCGCCGGGATCCCCGCCGCTGTCAGACAGCCAAGGCAGCGATGGGGCCGCGAGGAACGCAGAGAAACTGGTGAAGTTTAATAACTCTTCACTCACACTGCCAGCTGTCAGGTGTTGTTAATATTGATAGCTGATAATAATTTAGTTCACATTTATTTGTATAGCGCTTTTTACTGTACACATCGTTTAAACATTACAGTCCACATTACAATTTAGAGTGATTTGTTATCAGAGGAAACTGTCTAAGTTATGTATTTCAGAAATGTACATATACAAGATCACAGTTAGTGAAAAATTTATTAATTTTAACAATGTAATAATTTAAGGCAAAAACAATGAGCTCATTAAAGTAATGAAGAAAATTCATACTTTTTGTAGTATTTTTTTTGTAAAATCAATCTTCCTTTTCACTCACACTGCCAGCTGTCAGGTTGTTTTAAGATTAATAGCTGGTAATAAAATGGGTAACACTTTACAATAAGGTTTGCTAGTTAACATGAACTAAGAATGAACAATACTTCTTCCGTCCTTCGGATGAGACGTTAAACCGAGGTCCTGACTCTCTGTGGTCACAAAAAATCCCAGGATGTCTTTCGAAAGAGTAGGGGTGTAACCCCGGCATCCTAGCCAAATTTGCCCCTTGGCCTCTGTCCATCATGGCCTCCTAATAATCCCCATACACTGATTGGCTTCATCACTCTGTCTCCTCTCCACCAGTAAGCTGGTGTGTGGTGGGCGTTCTGGCGCAATATGGCTGCCGTCGCATCATCCAAGTGGATGCTGCACACTGGGGGTGGTTGAGGAGATTCCCCCGTCTATGTAAAGCGCTTTGAGTGCCGAGAAAAGCGCTATATAAATGTAATGAATTATTCAGCATTTATGTATCTTAGTTAATATTAATTTCAGCATTTACTAATATGTTATTAACATCAAAGGTTGTATTTGTTAATATTAGTTACCATAAACCCTCTTACTTTCTGTACCAATAGTTATATCCTAACATATTTATTTATTTATTAATTTTGCTTGATGGCACAATACATCTTAATAGCACCTACAAAAACATCCGATGCACTGTTTCAGATAACGTAACTTTCAGATAACGTTAGTTTTATTTCGTAACTAAATCAAATCCTCATAAATCACTTATATTAATTTAGTATCTGATTTGATGCAAAGCAAATAAAAATCGAGAGAAATAAATACATTTTACATTTTATTACATTTTTTTTAACAATGCACCATTAAAGTAAGTTTTATTTTAAGCGTTCTCATGTATAAATGTTTTTTTTTTCTCCAGTTTGTTGTATTTTTGCTCTTCTGTATTTCTCAGATTTAATTTGAGTTATTCTTTGTCTCTTTTAGCCTCAGATTCCAGAGAGGTCTGACAGTCTTGGGACTTTGAGTGACTCTGCTGTTGCCCGTAAGTTGTGTGTGTGAGTGTTTGAGTGTGTGAGTGAGTGTGTGTGTGTGAGAGTGTGTGAGAGTGTGTGAGAGTGTGTGAGAGTGTGTGTGTAATTGTTCATTTATGGATGCAAGTATTCAAAAACATTTAGAGAACACTGCACTTAAATTAGTACTTAAAATAAGCTAAATTCGCCATTTGGAAGACATGTAGAAATGTAAATAAATGTACTGCAAACGTTTACTGCTTTAGTTGAATCTAGAATGAGAGTGGAATATAAATGCTCTGTGAATGGTGCTTTATTCTCAGTCTGTAAAGACGGGACTATATTGTTTAACTGCTGATGTCTGGTGGTCCGTTTTAATCGGTTTTATGATTTTTTTGTGTGTGTGTGTATTTTGAGCACTGCATGTTGTATTTTAGTACTTGTTTAAATCAAAAGTTTTAAAACTCTCATTCTCTTCCATCAGCATTTAGAAAACTCCTGAGCAGAACGGACTCCGGGGCCGAATCAGGCTCTCACGCATCCAAGAGCCACTTCCAGGTTACAGCCCGACATTAACTATCACTATTACTGAAACACTTTACTTGAAGGGGTGTGCATAAGACTGACATGACACCTTCATAACCATGACATGACACGTGTTATGAATATGAAGTAGGGTTTATGCATGTTTATGACAACTGTCATTAGGTCTCTTTCGCTCAATTATGACATTTTGAATGCAAATATGACATTAAGATGTCTTTGTTATGACACCTTGACATAAACCAATACATCATAACCTGGCAGTGTCTTTGTCATGACAACTTGACATTAAATTAAGTTAAACTGTCGTGTATTTGGTTTTGACATTGGCTGTCATGAGGCCATTATAACTGTGTCATGAATATTTTTCGTGACCTCAACTACAGTGGTACAAATTGAATTTGTCATTAAAAAGTTATAATGGCTTCATGACAGCCAATGTCAAAACCACCTGACAGTTTAATGTAATGTTAACCAATAAAGCTAAGTGGTTTCTTAAGTTTGATAATTAATCTGCTAGGTCATGTTTATGACATATTTATGACAGGTTGTGTTGTCTTAGTCATGTCAAGTTGTCATGATAAAGACACTGTCAGGTTATGATGTATTGGTTTATGTCAAGGTGTCATAACAAAGACGTCTCAAACAATGTCATACTTGCATTAACAATGTCATAATTGAGCGAAAGACACTTAATGACAGTTGTCATAAACATGCATAAACCCTACTTCATATTCATTACACGTGTCATGTCATGGTTGTGAAGGTGTCATGTCAGTCTTATGCACACTCCTTCAAGTAAAGTGTTTTAGTAATAGTGATAGTTAATTCTATTATATTCTATTATACTAATACTATTCAAGTAAAGTGTTAAGAATTTTTTTTATGACGGATGAAAGTTTCGGAGCTAGTGTGTAAACATGATTGACACAAATTAATTTTTTAACCTGTGAAAATTTCTGATGAGAATTTCTGACTGTGTGCAAGGACCATATGATGGATATGACACATGATGCTCCTCAGAAATGAACTCTGGGTTTGCTGACGCTGTGAGTTTGTGTTGCTGTAGATTGTGCCGGCTGACTCAGACGTGTCTTCTCATGACGGTGGAGGAGATCCTGTGATGGATCTGGAGTCTGGATCTGAGAACAGATCCTCATTAAAGTCAGCGAGCAAACGTTACTCAGCTCCTCCGGACTTATATCAGGTCTGTCGGCGGCACTACTCGATTATGGCAAAAATCATAATCACGATTGTAAGAAAAAGGTCCTCAAAATAATTACATAAGACAAGAAAACAGTCAGCAATACAATAAGAACAAAGAAACTGATTATAAATTAAACTGACAGATAAATAAAACTGAACAAAAATACAAATTAAAGAGTGTTTTTCAGTAACATACAAGTAATAGTAATAGCCTAAAACAAAATAATGTATAATTAAATGTAAAATCGCACTGTTATATAGTTTTACTGTACACATTAAATATAGATGAATCCTTATTAAAGCTACTTCATAAGCTACTTAAGTTATTCTGTCAAGATTTACTTATCATTAATGACACTTTAATTTATTAGGCCACTGTCACTTTAAGAGCTAATGCACTGATCCAATATACAGATACACACGCAATCTTTCTCCACTGTGAGCGCTTACTTAAGACATAACCACTGTGTTTACGTGAACACTCTCCAAACAGGCATTTTGACATTTTGTGTGTGTACGCGTTTCAGACTGTCAGAATTTTAGATGTTTGTGCCAAAATTTGGATAATAATTGCAAAATAAGTGTATTTATAGCATGCCACTTACTGAATAATGTAGCGTGATGAAGTCATGTGACAGCAATGTGACACACTACTGTTTCACACGATCCATCAAACACAACCTGTCAGTTAAAAGTATTTCATTCATTCAATATTTTATTATATTGTATAGTTATTTTAGTTTACAATTCATACATTGATTCCTTCATTCGTTCATCTCTTCATCATTATCCATCCAGCCAATCTTTTATTTACTTGTATAGTTATTTATTTAGTTGTATACATCCATCCATCCATATTTTTATTTTAGTTGTATATTCATTCATTTATTTAGTATTCATTCTTTTTATATATTCTATTCATTTATTTATAATTCCTTCATTCATCATTATTTATGTATGTCAATATCATACATTTACATTTCTTTAACTTTTCTTTTTTCAGGACACATCTACTTCCTTTCCAGAGGCCAGACCCACAATGCCTTGCGCTCGGAGCTGTCAGTCAGCTGACGGGACGATGCAGTGCCTGTCCTCTGACTCTGGAGAGGAGGATCCGAGAGAGGCCCCGCCCATCAGGCCCTCGGCTCCGGCCCGGTCGGACTTCATGAAGCGTGCGGTGGCTTTCCTCCGGCGCTCGGGTCACAGTAGCAGCGTGCAGAGCTCTGATTCGCCCTCGTATCCTGTGGCGAACGGACACGCCCCTTCGGTCCCAAGCCACGCCCACTCTGCTTACGTCAGCAGCGATAATGACTCTGAATTTGAGGACGCTGACATGAAACGAGAGCTACAGAAGCTGAGAGAGAAGTGAGTAAAGCTACGTGTGCTAACATTGGCCCAATCCAAGAGTGGAAACTTTTTAACACAGGTTCTTGGTCTTATGCACAATTTGTCAGTGCACATTATTAAACTTGGTAATCTTTCACCACAATGTAACAATTGCTTCACTTCTGAAACGACTTTTCTTTTTTGGCCAACAACATCATATATTAACATATAATATAGAAAAACATTTCACCATATGTTTATTTCCCAATTGATTAAATCAAGTCCCCTCCTACTTTTTTCCTTTTTATACTGGTAAATATTGCACAAAACAAACAGTGTATAATTTTGACTTTAATATTAAACTACTGTTACGTTCCCTCTCTAGTCTAGGGGAAAAGAGGGGCTAACAATAAATAAAGAATGACTAACAAGAAATCTCCTTTTCCTCTATCCCAGCTCTATCTGTATTTCACTTTTATATTTAACAGATTTACACAACACCCTTTGAGTTTTACCTGATCACAAAAGGAAATTGAGAGAGAATGATTAAGTAGTTTTTTTATTTTCTTGAATAGAGGCCAACTAAGGCTTGCTCAATATATTTACAATATAGGCAAGGATCAGTAAACAGATAAACAAGTTTAAATAATAACCAAATCGTCAGGAGAGGGCCAGGGCAAAATAACAAACAAAATGGGGGCTTCCTAAAGTTTAAACCCAATTAAATTTCCTAACAAAAACATGATGAAATCAAAGACAATTATCTTACCTCTCTCCCTGACTAACAAAGAATAAACAGGAGAAAAGTTCAGGAGTAGATACTCCAAACAAATTGGTACCCGTCTCAATTGAACAACTTAAACTCACACAGTCTAAGAGCTCGTGGTACTCAAACACAGATCACACAGACAAGATCACAAGATAAGATTTAACAACAAGTAACACCACAACGTCTGGGATAGCCGAAGAGGGATCTCTCCTGAACACTGTGTCTTTGGTGCTTTATACCCACTCCTGCTAATCAGCACCAGCTGCAGGTGATTTGGGGCGGTGCCTGGCAGAGAGAGAGAGAGAGAGAGAGAGAGAGAGAGAGAGAGAGAGAGAGAGAGAAGAGAGAGAGAGAGAGAGAGAGAGAGAGAGAGAGAGAGAGAGAGAGAGAGAGAGAGAGAGAGAGAGAGAGAGAGAGAGAGAGAGAGAGAGAGAGAGAGAGAGAGAGAGAGAGAGAGAGAGAGAGAGAGAGAGAGAGAGAGAGAGAGAGAGAGAGAAGAGAGAGAGAGAGAGAGAGAGAGAGAGAGAGAGAGAGAGAGAGAGAGAGAGAGAGAGAGAGAGAGAGAGAAGAGAGAGAGAGAGAGAGAGAGAGACTTGACTTTTGACTTTAACAATCCTTTTAATTTACAGTTTTTCGTAAAAAAAGAATACCATAAAACCTACACACAAAAAAAAAACTCAACCACACTATTTCATTACAATAAATAATTATAAAAACCATCTACATACAATTTCCCTTCTTTTTTTTTTTTTTTCTCTCCACCGTTAAAAAAAAAACTCAATCTTTGTTTAAGGCGGGAAAAACCCCTAAATATTAATTTGCAGAGAACCATCAATACAAATTTCACATAAACACTTTTCTACTCCCCAAGTATATTTAAAGAATTCCATGTCTTTAATCAGCTGATAATACGCATATTCCACCTTTAACCTTGATTTGATTAAACCCTTTATAATAGCCACTGCATCAGTTGACCCCACACCATTTAATTTACTTTTGCGTGACAGCCATATTGCCATTTTGGCCTGCCCAAACAAAAAATTAAGCGTCACATGGATCTGCTTCCTAGTTTTGCTATATTTGGGTCCATAAATAAAAAGTACAGGTGAGAACACTTCTCCTAAAATACTATACCAATCTTCTATTTGAGATAGCAAAGCTTCAAGTCTGCCACAGTAAAAAAATAAATGTAAAACAGTTTCTGTTTGCCCACAAAATAGACACCCCTCCCCTACCTGTGGATCAATGTGTGCTCTATATCTGTTTGTAGCTATTATACCATGCACAATTCTCCACTGAAGGTCCCCAGACCTTTTTTCAATGGGAGGTTTGTACAAGGACCTCCAGCTACCTTTAGGGGAAGTTCTTGAACCAAAATTGTCCTGCCATTTAGATTCTTTTAGTCCCTCTAAAAAGTTCATGTGTGAGACTTTGACGCATGTGATATACAGTGCTTGTTTCCCTGTTTCACTGAAAAGTTCTATTTCGGGAGTCTTGAAGGTAAGCAAAGACCCTTCCCTTTCTTGAAAATCCTTAAACGCTGGTGCAATTTTTAACTGTGGGAAAAAGTCATCTATATCTTCATTTGATTTCTCCAATCCAGGTTTAAACTCCACTGGCAAACATTCAAAAAGCTCATTCAACAGTCTCTGTGTCAGACGAATTGACCTCACACCCAGCTTAGTGGCCAGCATCTCAGCAGACATCCATTCATTTGTTGTTATTAAATGTCCAATCTTTGTTATTCCAGCATTCCTTAAAACAGTCCTCATTGTTGATGACTTCAAAATGTTTAAGTCCACAACAGGATTGTGCAACAGGGGTTCTTCTCTCTTCCAAAGGCCTTGCACATCCTGGAGATTCCTTGATGCATGTAATATTTCCCAGGCTTTCAACATGGATCGATAAAACGGAGTTAATCCAGACAAATCAACCCCTTGAATGTCCATTAAAAAAAGATGTCGGTCTAGCCCCATACTGCCCGCTTTTCTTAGGAGGGCACAGGCTACTCCAGCCCAGCTTACATTTTTTCCCATAAAGCAGTCTTTTTGCTGTCTGAAGTCTAAAAGTCTTTATTCTGCTTTTAATGTCCACCAATCCTTGGCCTCCTTCTTGTTTAGGCAGATATAACACAGATGCTCTAAGCCAGTGCTGACCGGACCAGAAAAAATTCACCAGACATTTTTGGACACTTTCCACTAATTCCTCAGGGGGTTCTAAGACAGTCATTTTGTGCCATAAGGATGAGGCTACAAGGTTGTTGCAGACCAAAACTCTTCCCCTGTACGATAGCTGGGGCAGCAGCCAATGCCAGTGAGACAACCGAGCACACACCTTTTCCAACAGGCCCTCCCAATTCTGTCTCTTATATTCCTCTCTTCCTAAGAATACCCCTAAAATCTTTAACCCATCCCTTCTCCACTGTAATCTAGCTGGAAGTCTCGGACCATTATAACCCACTCCACACCACAGGGCATCACTCTTATCCCAATTTACTTTGGCGGATAAAGCTTTCCCATAACTCTCCAAAATATCTGTTAAAACTTGAACATCATGCCCATTTCTTAAAAACACAGTAATATCATCAGCATATGCTGAGATTTTTACACAATCATTACAGTTTGGAACACTTATCTGCAAACCCGTTAACTTTTCTCTCAATTTACAGAGAAGAGGCTCAATGACCAAACTATATAGCTGACCTGAGAGTGGGCATCCCTGTCTTATGCCTCTTTGTACTTTAACAGGAACGCTTAGTCCACCCGCCATTTTTATCATACATGTGGCATTATTGTACAACAATTTGATCATAGCAACACATTTGTTTCCGAAACCAAAAGCCTTTAAAACACTGAAAAGAAACTGGTGATCAACTTGATCAAAAGCCTTTTCCTGATCCAAAGATAAAATTCCTATGTCAACATTATTTTTTAAAGCATAATCAATAACATCACGTAATAAATGCAAATTATCAGAGATATATCTGTCTTTAATACAATAGGATTTATCTTTATGTATAATTCTGTGCATTATTTTGTTTAACCTGCTAGCCAAACACTTTGATATTAATTTATATTCTGAACATAAAACTGCAACAGGTCTCCAGTTCTTTAATAAAGTAAGATCACCTTTCTTAGGAAGTAGGGTTAAAACTGCTCGTTGACAACTTTTAGGCATCATACCTATACGAAAAACTTCTTGTAGTACTTCATAGAAGTCAGTTCCAAGTAAAGTCCAGAAGTGCTTGTAAAACTCGCCAGGGAGGCCATCTATACCCGGGGTACGACCTGAGGCAAGTCCTGATACTGCAGCACTTAATTCCTCGAAAGTAAGTTCTGATTCCAAAGTCTGTTTATCTTCAGCGGTTAAACAGGGAAGGTTCTGTAAAAGTTCATTTTGACTCTTCTCATCTGTGTTCTCAGCAGAATATAACTTAGAATAAAAATCCACTGCCAATCTTCGCATTTCTACAGGATCGCTTGTATCATGACCATTACTGTTTTTCAAACTATACATTTTTTTTTCTTGTACACTCTTATGTTCCAAGTTAAAAAAAAAAGAAGTAGGGCCATCCATATCTTTCAATGATAAAAACCTGCTCCTCACAAGAGCACCCTTAACTTTCTCATTTAGAATAGAACTCAACTTTAATTTCTTGTCAGTCCACTCTTGTAAGTTAGCAGCAAGATCTCTCATCATGTTCTCTTCAATGACTAGAATTTCTTTCTCAATCCATTGCAAGGTTGATTTCAAACACAAAGTTGAGTAAGATGTATATTGTTGGCAAAATTCCCTTATATGCGTTTTACCAATTTCCCACCAAAGAATGACTTTTTCATATCTACTTTTTTCACTTTTCCAAGTTTCCCAAAAGTACTTGAATGATTCACAAAAAAACTTGTCTTGCAGTAACTTTACATTAAAATGCCAATATGAATTCTTATTTCTTCTATGTATCAAAGTGCAATCAACCGTAATAAGCTTGTGATCAGAAAAATATGTGGGGACAATAGCTGTATGTACAACTCTGTTTTTCATATTGTTTGATACATACAATCTATCTAAACGTGCAGCTGAAATTCTCCCCTCATTCACCTTTACCCAAGTATATTGTCTAATCAATGGATTATTTTCTCTCCAACTATCTGTGAAGTTAAACGTTTCAAAAATATTAGCTAAAACAGTAGGTGACAGAAAATTAGGTTCTTCTCCATTTCTATCAAAAGAAGGATCAAGTGTACAGTTCCAATCCCCTCCTAAAATAATCAAATCATTAACCTGCTGTTGTTCTAAAAAAAACTTCAAAGTATTAAAAGTATTTATCCTATCAGATCCGGTATTAGGTGCATATATATTAACAAACACAAAAAACAGACCATTAATCTCAGCTCTAACAGCCAATAACCGCCCTGGCTCAATTTCTTTTTTGGACAGAATTCTAACTTTAATGCTAGGAGAGAAAAAAATCGCAGTTCCTGCACTCAGGTTAGTCCCATGAGTAAGAACACACTCACTACCCCACCACAGTCGCCAGTCAACCTCATTATTCACATCACTATGAGTTTCTTGCAGGAAAATCACATCCAAATTTTTCAACCTGATAAATTCTATGATAGTTTCAGCTTTCTTCCTATCCCTCATCCCATTAACATTCAAGGATCCCACCCGTAAAGTGTCCATTAGAAGAAGAGAGAAAAAGAAAGCAGACAAGAAGAAAAAACGTATTACCCATAGTGATTAATTAGATTTTTTCCCCCCTTTTTTCTCTATTGTCTTACTTTTTTGTCGGATTGCAGTGATGTGTTTTTTTAATCTAAAACGCTTCTTCTGTGAAAGCTCTTCATAATTACTATGTCTCCTTGCCCACATAACAGATGTTATTCTCCAAGTCCGGAAAAAAATCACTTACTTCAACTTTTCTACCCTTTGTTTCGTCAAGAAATTCACTGATTTGAGCCACGTTATACAAATCCTCTTTCAACACTTTTGACCCCTCTGCTCCTTCCAACCATTGGTCATCATCTTTCATGCTATCCTCAGTACATTGAGACATTCCATCCAACTCATCTGCTGAGCCTTCCTCTGCTTGTACATCTGTCTGAGTCACATTCTTACGGTTATCTACATCAACTTCACGAACTGAATGTTTGACAACAGCATAACTGCATCCAGCTTTCTCACCATCACCCTCACCATCATCGCTTTCACTCACCTCATTGTGCCCGATGACTCGCTTAGCAGGCCTTTTCACTGTCGCTTGCTTTCGTGTGGTTGTATTTTCCACGATATCCGAACTGTCATTATCTTTGGACGATCCGCTCTCCGTTGAATCGACAGGCAAACGCTGTTCATTATCCTCTTTCTTGTGAGGGCAAGAGAAACGTTTGTGGCCTAAATTTCCACATTCGAAACACTTAAGGTTGTCGGTACTGGCGTACAGCATATATGAACTTGTTCCATGACTCACACGGAACGAGATCTCTAACGTGCGCTCAGGAGAAGTGAGAAACATTAAAACCTGCCGCCTAAAAGAAAGAACGTGTTTCAATGCCGCGTTTTTACATCCCAGCGGGATCATTCTAACTGGACTTGCAATTTTTCCATATCTAATTAACTCCTTAGTAATGGCGTCATTTGAGATGAAAGGTGGAATATTGGAAATTGTCACTTTAGTGGCCGGAGCCGCTAAAGGAGTCACAGGCACAAAACTTTCACTAATCCAAATCCCGCTCTCTGTCAGCTGGCTCACTAACTGCTCCGATTTTAAAAACACTACAATCGCTTTATTCATTCGAGATGCTGAGAGAATATTCTCAAAACCGATCAATTCTCCCACCACCACGAGTACATCCTCCACGCTAACGCCGAGCTCGGGCACGCACCTGCACCCATTTCGCATCGACACGTGCGGGTCCACCTGTGCAGGGTCCATACCGTCACGCGACAAAGCCGCGAGCGGCGAAAAGTACAACAATCTTTACTAGAAAATACTAAATTTACCACAAAAAAAGGGGGGAAAACAAGAAAAGAAAAAATTGAAAAAAGAACAGCTTCTTTCACTCGCTCAAGCAACACGCTCCACTCTTCCACCCACACTCGCACATGCGCAGAGGAGAGAGAGAGAGAGAGAGAGAGAGAGAGAGAGAGAGAGAGAGAGAGAGAGAGAGAGAGAGAGAGAGAGAGAGAGAGAGAGAGAGAGAGAGAGAGAGAGAGAGAGAGAGAGAGAGAGAGGAATCTCCTCAACCACCACCAATGTGCAGCATCCACTTGGATGATGCGACGGCAGCCATATTGCGCCAGAACGCTCACCACACACCAGCTTACTGGTGGAGAGGAGACAGAGTGATGAAGCCAATCAGTATATGGGGATGATTAGGAGGCCGTGATGGACAGAGGCCAAGGGGCAAATTTGGCCAGGATGCCGGGGTTACACCCCTACTCTTTAGAAAGACATCCTGGGATTTTTTTGTGACCACAGAGAGTCAGGGCCTCGGTTTAACGTCTCATCCGAAGGACGGTGCTATTATGACAGTATAGTGTCCCTGTCACTATACTGGGGCGTTAGGACCCACACAGACCACAGGGTGAGCGCCCCCTGCTGGCCTCTCTAACACCTCTTCCAGCAGCAACCTGGTTTTCTCAGAAGGTCTCCCATCCAGGTACTAACCGGGCTCAGCCCTGCTTAGCTTCAGTGGGCAACCAGTCTTGGGCTACAGGGTGATATGGCTGCTGGCATGGGACGTAACACTACAATTACCGACAAAATCAATCAAAAATCACAGCCAATCAGAAGAGCGTGTGGGCGGAGTCTCTATCACTTGCTACAAAATGGATAAGCACATAATCAAGTTTATTACACCATTTTAATATTAATACATACTGAGTGACTGAAACAAGCTCTCGTCATAGAATACACTTGTTTTATACACAGTTTGAATGTTCTTGTTTCCTTTCATTTATTTTCAAGATCTGAGGTGAATTATCCATTGTTACTTTCAGTACTGTTATAAAGGTCAGGTCACGCAAAATGATATTCAAACTCACATTAGATGCTTTTAACATTAAATAAAGCACATAATCAGTACCTGAGATTATCACGGTTATGTATATTTTTGAACCAGTTGGCTGGCTCAGACAAAAACTCTGATCAACATAGAAAAGATGTCTTTTATCGCGTCATGTCCGGTTAGGACATTGTTTTATGCATCCTGAACAGTGGTGGGCCATCAGAGCCAGCAAGGCCTTCTCTGCTGGCCTAAACACTTATCCCAGAATCACTGACTTGCACTTTAATATATTTTTTCCATGAATCAGTATTAAATTATTCCCAATAGTTCATTCTCTTTATTTCATAGCTTTTCTCTTGGTCGCGCGCTGCTTCCAGTAGTGTGTTTTTATGTTAGAGCTGTTATCCAATCATATTTCAGCCATCATGCGTTGCCAGGGTCAAATAAATCTGCCTGGAGGCCTTCAGAATCGACAGTGCGGGCGCCTGTAACTTAAAATGAATGGCAATGAAACTGTTGCTTTAACCAATCAGATAATCAGTCAGATTTAATCAGCCAATCAGATTTCGCTTTGACTGCAGCGGGGCCATCTAGCAGGCATTTAATAACGTCTGCATTTTCTCGTTCTTTGATTGGATGCCCAGAGTGCGTACTATTACTGGTAGCATCCGCATATGTATAAAATATATTCCTGTAGATTTAATAGTTTTTCAACCCACAAATTAATGTTTCTTTCCCTCCTCGACGCCCAGCAGGTTCAAACCTACCGGAAAAATGCCTTATTCAGCCTGAGCTTTTAACGCAGAGTCACAGAACTCTATTTGATCTGTCCGGGTAAAAACAGAATAATGTAAGTTATGCCACGAATGATTTTGAAGGCAAAAGTCCCGCTGATCTCATTGATTTCGTTCAAAACTCTGTGTGAGAGCATGGGTCAGCTGTACACATCTTCATGTTTTGCGGTGACTGTGCTTCTGTCGAGCAGACACTAATAAAACGAAGTACAACTTATGCTAGAAATATGACGAGACAGACACGACATTGTTGGAACTGAAACGCAGTTAGATAACCTGTACAACTGTAATTGAAGTCTTATTGGGGAAAGAAATAGGATGGATTTTGTGTAAAAAAATAATCAGTAGTTTTGGTGAGTATAATGCTTTTTTCCCCGTGGTGAATATGATTTTCTTCTTAATTTTTATTTTAAATTTATGATCGAAACTCAATTTTTTTCAAATATTCATACTATTGTAACGTCTGAAAAGGGACTATTGTAACCCTTGAACGACAAGATAAGGGGGGCTCCGTTTCTGAACTTATAATCGGATTCGGAGCGCAAGAACCACTGCTGTACACAAACACACCAGCCGAACTCACGCGCTCGTTTCTCTCTACCGGCCTTTCCCGAACTCACCACATTAACCCTATAACTGCCGGTGCAAAATAAAAACAACAATTATAGAGAGTTTTTACGCTGCTACACTATTAAAGGTTATTAATGTGAAGGACCACCTGCTTCTATAACACAGAATAATTGTGCCAAAACAAGGGTTTTCTAGTTATAAAAATTAAACTGTTCAATCAAACATCTGATTGTTATCCTGCGTTGACCACTTCTAAGTGGACCAGCTGAGACCAGGTGTAAATCGGCCCCTGTAAGAGAAAAACCGAGGTTGCCAACATTGGTTGCTTGGCTGGAGTGAGATTTCTTGATGACTAATTTATTAAAAATGCATATTTTATTCTAAATGGTTGTGCTCATTTCTCTCTTGTGTGTTTGACACTCATGTACGTTATAGCTATAGTTGTTCGGTTGTACACGTTCACGCCAAAATTTGCATAATTATAATGTTTCTTGATTGCATTGAACTCACTTTCTCGGCACCTGACATGGTTCAAATAAAACTCTTATACATAAAACATATCAAAGTCCCTTAAATTGAGTCGAGTCCTTCTGTCAATGCGATTTACTTTCTCTTTTATCTTATAAACACATTTTCACTTCTGTAAACGGTGAATTTCACTGGCCAAATAGAACATTTCCCTGAAAGAATCGCATGTTTCTTCATGCATGCATTCATGGCTCGACAGTCAAAACAAGCAGATGAAAAGCCGAACTCAATGTTTTCTCCCTGCAGGCACATGAAGGAGATCTCTGAGCTTCAGGCCCTTCAGAGAGGAGAGATCGAGCAGCTGTATTCTCAGTTAGGTCGGCCTGTTCCCCCCAGCGTGGGCTTCCCGCACGCAGTGCCGCCTACAGGTCGACGCCGCAGAGCCTCCAAACACAAGCTGAAGGGAAGCCGACTGCTCAATCCCATGGTGCAACACCTCAGGAGCAACCGAAGCAACAGCTCAAGTACGTATGCAAGCGTCTGTGTCAGAGTACCAGCTTTAGTTCCCCTTGTAGTCAATAATTGTATCCCTTAAAAGAATCTTTGATCACCAAAATTACATATTTAAAAAACTTTTCCTTGAAAGAAATTCTTCATGCCTGAAATGCTTCAGGTACGGGCAGGACAGGTGTGACATATTAAGATCTGTCCAGGGACAGCAGATGTAAAATAGCCTTTTGGCTCATTCTGGCACACTATTCATTAATTTATGTAGTATTAGTATGCAATGTCCCTGGTAAATAAACCTGAAATGCCTTAAAATAGCTTGAACTATGCAAATGAGCCCTGCTGTAGTGATGCGGTTGAAACATGGGAGGAAGCAGGATCCACGTGCCGTAGTAGTATTTTATTAAATAAACTCAAAACTTGACAAATACAGACTCAGACTAGGGAACAGGACTCGCGAACAGAACAACCAACATACAACATCAAGAACTCACCAAGACTGAACTAGACACAGGGCTTAAATACACAGGCAAACAAACTAAACAAGATAACAAGGGGGTGTGGTTAATCAGAGACACCTGGGAAGACTAATAAACAAGAAAAACTACAAAGGACTACAAATCATGGCACAAAACAGGAAGTCCACATAAGACAAGGGGAACACAAGACAGGAATCATGACACCCGCCTCCACTCACTCACTCACTCAGAGATCCACTGGTTGACGATCACACGTTGATCTGATTGGTCAAGGTAGTTTGTGACGTCAGAAACACCAGCGATTTCAGTGTTTTTGAGACCGTCTTTGGTTCACTGCAGTTTTAAGCAGAAAATACTCCGCAATGCTGTCGACTTATGAATTTACACATGGCTTGTCTTAAAGCATATTAAAAACTTCACACAGACATTATAAACAACATTAAAAGCTTAATTTTCACCACATGGGACTTTTAAGTTTAGGTATTAGGTAGGATTAAGGGATTTAGAATATGGTCGTGTAGAATAAGGCATTAATATGTGCTTTATAAGTACTAATAAACAGCCAATATCCTAGTAATATACTAAAAAGCAACAAGTTAATAGCGAGAATTGGACCCTAAAGTGTTACCTTTACATGTAGTTAATTATTATTACTCAGTACCTAAATGTATAATTACACTGCAACACAGACACCTTAAAATAAAGTGTAACCGAACGTTTTCAACCCCTCAATGGAGGTTTGTATGAAATAGGGAAGTCTGATCTCAGAACATCCTTGAAGGTCGTGCTTAAATAGAAGAACATTAGTTTGGCTGTCAAGCCAACATAAAACTTATATTTTCAATAATAGCATTTTTAAATATCCCATCTCTTCCAGTTTTGTGCAACACATGCATCTTTAATCTTTAAAGGGATAGTTCACCCAAAAATTGCAATCCACCTTTGGCGTAACTCGACTTGCGTAGGCCGTCTGCCGAAGCTAGTTATTTTAGTTTTTAACGTTTTAAATATGGATAATTTTCTTACACAAATGCATTGTTTTGCTTCAGAAGGCCTTTATAAACCCCTAGAGTCGTATAGATTACTTTTATGATTACTTCAAAATCTCGTCCTCCATTCACTGCCATTATAAAGCTTGCAAGAGCCAGGAGCCAGTTGCACCAACAGGGCTTTACTAAGCCTGGTCCTAACTGCTAAGTAGGTCTTAGTTAAGACCAGTCTTTAGAGTTGACCTAACGTCGGTTGCACCAACCAAACTTAAGCCTAGGCTTAACTACGCTTGGTTTTAGCGATGCACGTTCCTGTGAATGGCCACGGAACTCTAGCGGTTGCCTTGCAGCGTGCGTTGCTGGGGTTACGTTGTAAACTATCTTCCGCTGTTTGGTTAACTTGTAGCCGTATCAATGGAGGATCAAAGAAAAAGGAACTGTTAGAAACTAAGGAACTGTAAAAATTAACAATAAGTTAACATTGTGAGTTACTTTTAGACACAATATTGTGAATATTGTTTGTTTCCCCTCTATTTTGCTGACGAGAATTTCAAAATGAAATAGCAGAGTCTCCATTCAACAGACAGCGAAGATTTTTTGACCGTTTTTAACGAATAATTTTAACGATTCAATGAACAATCACTTGCTTTTAGTGGTTACTATAGAAACATTATCTGTCGGGAAATGGATGGGCCTATATTAACGCTATTATATGCCTAGATTTTGGCTTTACGCCTGCTACTGACTAGGCGTAAGATTTACGCCCGGTCTTAGCGAGAAGAGGACTTAAGCCTGGATGGTGCAACAGTCATAACTACTAGCAGGGCTCCAGACTAACTTTTCCACTGGTTGCACTGGTGCTACCAACTTTCTCAGTCGGTCGCACCAGCATATGATTTGGTCGCACCTTTTTTTTTTTGCTACATGCCATGGGATTAATCAATGCATGCTGATGAATAGTGGGTTTAATGGACCAAGGCTAGCAAAGGCTTTCTGGGTTGCAGCATAAATACCTGTAATATATTATATAAAAACACATGTAATATATGGTAATTATCATTGCCAAATTTCAGGATTTTCATGGATTTTGGACAGTAATTTTAATTATACACTCTAAAAAATGCTGGGTTGTTTCAACCCAAATTTGGGTCTAATATGGACAAACCCAAATGTTGGGTTAAAAATGTAATAACAAAATACAGTTGAAAGTGAAAGTTGAAGTTGGGTTAAAATTTTAAATTACATTTTTAACCCAACATTTGGGTTTGTCCATATTTGACCCAAATTTGAGTTTAAACAACCCAGCATTGTTTAGAGTGTAGACAATCTATCTATTTACATTTGAAATCTATCTATATCTATCTATCTATCTATCTATCTATCTATCTACTATCTATCTTATCTATCTATTCTATCTATCTATCTATCTATCATCTGTCTGTCTGTCTGTCTGTCTGTCATCCATCATCTTTCTATCATTAAAAAAAAATCATTAAACATTCAAAATGTATGCATTAATTTTAAAAGATTAGAGTATTATAATACGTTGATACAGATTTTCGTTATCAAAGTTTATAGTTGCAACAAAAATCAGAAATCTAACACTCCTCCTTACCTTCTGCATTTTATAATAATTTCCTTTTCCTCTGTCGAGCGATTACTCTCATCCAACCGCTGAAAAGACGTAGGAAGGGGCTCTGTGTTTCGTGAGACCTTTTAATTTATGCCTTAATTCGTGAATTCGTAATTGGCGCGTTTCACCATCAGTGTGCAATGCGCGTGACGTGTACGTTCGTCAAAAAATAAACCGCACATGTCTTGCGGAAGAACATTGTAGCCGGATCTACTTCTCTCCGTTCATGTCTATGGCGAGTCACGCAGGCACTGGGAAACTCCGCAACCGAGCCGAGCCCGGGATAAAATAGTCAGAATATAAACACTTATTATAGGCGTACCGTAGTGAATCAGGATACGTCAACAACACGGTTTGGAAAATGGATTCATGATGTACTCGTTAATTTTGAACTTAACGGACTGCAGCAGCTGCTGATACACCGGCGTTCTGTTGCGCGAGCGTCCACTCGCACTAATGCGACCTCATAAAATTTTAACTCGCACATTCTCAAAAAACGGTCGCAATCTGGAACCCTGATTAGGTCGGACTTAGAATGCTGAGTTAAGACCTACTTACCTTAAGACCAGGCGTAAGCCCTGTTGGTGCAACCGGACCCAGGACATTTTTTTAATATATTGTTGACTGTGTTAGTCTGAAATAATAAATATACATCTAGGATGGCTTGAGGGTGAGTAAATCATGGGGTAATTTTTATTTATGGGTGAACTATCCCTTTAAGTCCACCAAAATAAAAGCTTCACCCTAGTTGGATTTTCTACCTATTCGTTCACTATGGCACTATAAAAACCCAGATTGTCACCATTAGCCGTCTGTGTTCTCCTGTAGCCGAGACGTGCTCCAGTGCGTCGGGTTCTCCGGTCAAGAGCTCTGTGGGGTCCAGCACTGCCAGTCCCGTGTCAGAACCACTGGAGCCGGTCCAAACCCAGCAGCCCTGCTCGCTCAAGGGCTCTCTGTCCTCCGACAACATCTACGGCCCCAACACACAGACACCACCCAGACAAGGTGAACACACACACGCCGCTGTCATCTAGAGGAGCCTGTCGAGCTGTTGCTGCACATACAGTGTCTGCTGTAAATGTGTCTTCCGCTGCGCTAACCAGCCACGCTGTAGCTAGCGTCTCACTGAAAGCTAAATGCATGTAGCAACAATCACAGATTACGTGTGAAGCACTGCCAAAAAATACTTTTCTTACTTAGTATTTTTGTCTTGTTTCCAGTTCAAATATCTAAATATTCCTAAATCAAGAAGCATATACTAGATTTACATAAAATTACATAAGAAATTCTATATTGTTTTCTGATTAAAATAAATAAAATTAAGTGAGTTTTTGCTTAAAGTAAAATTGTCTACCAAAAAATAATCTTGTTTTCCATTTGAATTTCCATTTTTTTCTTACCTCATTGGCAGGTAATTTTGCTTGTTTTAAGCAAAAACTCACTTAATTTAATTTATTTTAATCAGAAAACAGTCATTTTACTTCTCTAGTAAATGCTTCTTGATTTAAGAATTTTTTTGGACTGGAGATAAAAACAAGACAAAAATACAAAGTAAGAAAAGAACGTTTTGTAGTCTAGTTGTAGTGTTGGAGCAACACAGAAACCAAAGCATATGATTCATTGTTAGATACTGGCTCGGAGGCAGCGTGACACTCATTTACAGCTGATATGCAGAAGACTAAAGTGTCAGAGATGCCTCTCTGTGACTCATATCTCTCTCCTTCTCTGTTTTTGTCACATATCTCACTCACTCTCTCACACGCATGGGGTTATTTCACAGTCTCTCATGTGCGCTCAACTCATTTAATTCGTTTAAATGGAGTCAGACAGAATGTGACATTTAAACGGCTCTTTAATTGCTCTGTCACATGATTTCTTGGACGGCAAAGGAAGATTGCATGATGCTCATACTGGCCCTCATTTATCAAAAGTGCGTACACCAAATTTCGAGCGTACACCTGGCGTACACCCTAAACCACGGTGACTTTGAGATTTATCAATATGGACGTTGGCGTACGGCACGCTCAAATCCCACGCCAGCTCAGGAGGTGGTGTACGCACGTTTGAGTTAGTGCGGAAACGCGCAGAAACACAATTCCTAACACCACAAAATGCGCTGACAAACTAAAACATATGACAAAAAAACAACAACAACAACATAGGCTAATTATAAACTTCAGTGTAAAAATCTGTCACAAAAAACCGGCAAAAGTAATGATTATGAATATGTAAAATATAGCAAGGAGATATTTTAATTGGTTATTAATAAAGAAGTGTTTTCTTTGTGTCGGCTGCAAAGATGAAGTTGAGATGCTGAATCGCGATCTTCGCAGTAGTGAACGCGCCAGAGAGAAATGCACATTTCAGATTACATAGGCTAAGCAGAGAGCAGTCTGCAGTCTGTTTTCTTTCGTTTTGAATTGTTCTGTTTAAAAGTAGACATGTCTGAGGCACCTTATACGCTGAGTTTCGGTTTATTTATGAGATGAGCTCAGTTCACGCGTCCTCCGTTTCATATCATCTGCTATTTACTTTCCTATTTGTTAAATCCAGGTAGGCCTAATTGGTTGACGAAACATTGTTTAAAATTAAGATACAATTAATACAAAACGAAATTCAGTTTAAAGAAAGGTTTTGTGCTTTATGTTTGATGTCTCTGTGAAAGTTTTAAAATATATTTTAGTGCCGCTTTTAGAGCGCTCATGTCCGTATCATTGTTTTTTCCTCATAAATGTGAACACGAATAATAATAAGAATAAGAATATTACAAATGGACATGCAATTATTAATGTGAATGAATGGTAGGCTACTCCACATCACATCATCATCACTATTGTACATGATACGATATTAAATGCTAATTGTTTCAAAACACGTGCTGTAAAATAATGCATTGTGATAGGTCATTTGATCTCCACGTCGGAGAAGTTTCTCTTCTTTGCCGTCTTCCGTGTGTCCATGGCGTAAAATGAGGGCGTGGGGGAAGCGGAGACTTGAATATTTAGAGGCGTGTTATTCTAATGACGATCGTTTTCAGCCGCTGCATTTATCAAGGACAGGTATTGCGTACACCAGGATTTCAAAGGTACGCACAGCTTCATACATCAGGCGGTGAGAGGAGTGTAAGCATAATCTTACGCCAACATATACGCCCGTTTCTACGCAAGAATGATAAATGAGGGCCACTGTGTATGAAACATTCTTACGGGTCAATAGACACTTTCACACATTTAGTCTTTGCCGTAAATGTCTCCATTTAGAGGTCATGTGTGAGCGGGATGGCAAATTATCTTTTGTATTTTTCCAAATTAAGGAGTTATTACTACAACAGTTCTTTATTGATGCTATATGTGAACAAGTCTATCATATGAATAGTTTGTGCAAAAGACTTGGGACAAACTGCATATGGTATACTCTGATGTTGCGGTGGTGCTTATGCAGAAACAAGAGCTTGAATCTGGCTCATGTCATTTCCCTATTCCTCTGTTGTTTCCTTTTATCTCCACCTTTGAAGTGAATCGTAAAAGTCCCCAAAATATAAGGAAGATACTGAGGAAAACCAGCTCAGGTCCTCCGTTTGGATTGAAGCTTCACCTTCCACCTGATGTTCCTGAGTGGCCTAACCAGAGCCTTAACTTTAACCCCACTAAGAATCTGTGAAGGACCTAATGATTGTGGAACAGCAATGCTCTTAACTTCACAGACCTTGAGAGGATCCATAAAGAAGAATCCCCAAAAGAAGGTGTGCATCGTACTCCGTTTGAATTGTTGAAGCACCCTTGGTAGCCCAGGACTTAGGAGCTGTTTACATGACACCATTTTCAACTGAAAACATCCATTTTTTATGCGTTTTGGCCGTTCATTTACATGACAACAGCGTTTTGGGTGCCTGAAAACGAAAACGGGTTTGAAAACTGTCTTTTTTTGTAAACAACAAAAACGTGAATCGTATGTCGTCTGTAGGCGAAAAACCTCTCAGTTTTAAGCTTATCATTGTCGTACCCTAAGAATAGGGTCTTAATACATATGTAACTTATTTTATTTATGTTTTACTGCTGCAAGAAAGTAAATAAAAATGCAAAGCAGTCTGAATATTTTGTGAATGTATTGTATATATTTCCATTGTAGCTGGTTAAAGATTTTCCAGCAAACAAATGTTAAAAATACCTGGAGAAAACGATCCGTTAGCATTCAGTAAATCTGTAACGGCCTCATAGACAAAGCCTGTGCTCTGTCCCATTCTCCAGCTCAAGAGTGGAGGAGAAAAGCTAAGTAGATACGTTCCAAGAAGAACACAAGCGTGACAGAAAGGCCTCAGCCAGCTAATCCCATGCATAATACGGGAGACAAGTGAAAAAAACACCATTAATTGGTGTATGCTCAGCAGTAGTCGCTGCTACATTCACTTAAAGTGTAGCTGATTCCACATACAGAAAAACAGAAAAAACTCCTGAAGCTTTGGCAGAACCAGAGGTTGTGTTAGACTTTTGCAAGAATCAGATGAATGTTTCTTTTTTTCCCCCGCAGGTGACAGTGGAGGACACTTAAACACGACCCGAACAGGCAAATATAAACAACGTTAGGGCTAGGTGAAAATATATAGATTTTTCAATTTTATTCGATTCTTATTTTTATAGACTAATATCAATCATTAAATCTCAAGAATCAATCTTTTAGTCAGTGCTGTTTTCAGTTGATAACAAAGCACAAAGATTATTGTGATTTATTGGATCTTTTGATATGAATCAAAGACTCATTCAAATTCTGTTCATTTTATTATGAAATTCAAACAATAATAAACACTCACTCACCCACTGGAAAGGGGTGGGAATAACAGTTACAAGTTACAATAGATCATTCTCAGTGTAATCTGTCAAAATGATGGACAATTGTTTACGATTTTCCCATCACTGCTAAAAAAAAATCCTGTCAATGATGGAAAATTTCAGTTAGCGCAAACCTCTGGCCAGATCTAAAACCAAATTCAAATTGTGCTCTCTACACAACAATGCAAATATCTGCGACTTAGGAACATAGAGCCTCTTAGTAGAGGGAGCCCTTGCATCCATAAGGGTCTCTGTAACCTCAGACAAAAGACCAGAATTAACCAGATACCCCCAATCAAATACCAAACTCAAAGTCTCCTACCGGGGATGCCACATACTGCCCTGAGCCTGTGAGAGTTAATCCACTCAGATCTGTATTTCCCACGGACTCTCATCCAGGAGAAACACCAGATTCAAGAAACATACCAAGACGCACTTCCCACACTCTTAGAAGGACTGGCGGAAGCAGACTTATCAGGGGGAAGGCATACAGATGGGCCATCAGCCAATCATGAAGCCAGAGAGTTTATTCCAAGAGTTGGAGGAAACAAATCAAAGGGGGAGCTGGACTCTTTTTCGCCAAATCAGACCCATGGTATGAGGCTGCAACCTCTGTACTCTGGTCCTCAACCCTTACCTTCGGAGAAGTTCTGCTCCCACATCCCACTGACCTGGAATATGCACCGCCCTCAGTGACAGAAGTTTGTTCTGCGCCAAATGAATGTGCCACACTAAACACCACCTGGGTCACCAACACATTCAGTTTATGTAAGAAACTACTGACATGTTGTCTGTCATGAGAACCACATACCAGGCTCAAATGTCCATAAAGAAATAACTTAGTAGTAGAAAAACTGCCACCATCTCTAGGTACTTGAAGTGCCACATGAGATGATCACACTTCTGGTCTCCATGAGCTGAAAGTGACATGTAAAAGACAAGTATGGTACCCCATTCTAGCGATGGGAAGTTTGGATCATTTTACTGAATCTCTCGTTCGATCTCGTTCATCAAAATGAACGAATCTTGAGTCATTCCATTCATTTAAGTGGCTTTAAATGTTATACTTTTAACAGTCAAATTCCCCGAACACATCCACCACGCAATCTTGATCATATTCTGAATTAAGAAATCATTATAATATAGCCAAAGATAATTTACAGGACCTTCCTAGTCTTTCATTCAATTCTCACGTGACCGATACAATGAACGTATCGTTCGTGAATGACCCATGACTACCCCATACTTGGAATTTGTCCTTTGCATTTAACTAATCCAAGTTCACTGCACATACATTAGGAGTAGTGACAAACACACACTGCAAACCATGGACACACACCTGGAGCATTGGGCAGCTATTTTTGCTGTGAAGCCCGGGGAGCGATTGGGGGTTAGGTGCGTTGCTCAAGAGCACCTCAGTCATAGACTTGATGTTCTTTGTAAAGTGCATCCAACCTACTGATGAGGTGTTTGTCTCAATCTGCCCATTGGGAAATGTCAAAATGCCAAGACTCAAAATCTGATATAGCTGATGAGCTGATGTAGTTGCTTGACAGTGACCAGTGTCACTATCAGTAGAAGGGAAACCTGAAGTGGCTGAGCAGCAGGAAAACCCTATCTCAAATGGAACATTGTATGGCCTGGTTTAAAATAAGCTCCTGTGCTCCAAAGGCATTGTTGCATGAAACACAAGACAAAATGTTTTTCTTTTGTCATCTGAGATGCGAAATGTGGAGGAACTAACAGAACAGAATCTCGAGGTCAGTAGGGTGAAAAGCAAATATGCTTTAGCGGTTTGACACGATTTTTCAAGACCCCTCAATCAGGAACGGCTGCAGGTCAAAAGCCTTGGCTCCCAGCCTCTGATAAACATATGGGGTTTAAATTCTAGCCAACTTCAACCTCACAGATATACAGTTCATGAGAAACACAGATGTCTCTCGTGTGGGCACCAACCCTGACATAGAATGACTGAGATCCTTGACTGTCTCAGGAGTCAAGTCAGCCGCTTCATCTTTATAGACATCAGCTTGGTACAACTGCAAAGTCGGCATGGTATCCAACACCTCACCCACCTGATCGGCAGTGATCACCGATCAGGGCCGATGTAGTCCTGCAGGGCTTAGACAGCCACTTCTTCCAAGATGGGGCAGAAGACGGTGAGAGATGAGTAGCAAGCTCTTCTTTAACCACATGCATTTCACCACACCCCTGCTCCATCACGTCAGAGATAATGGAGTGAGGCCAGTGGCACGAGTATTAATGAGCGTCACCTGTGCCACACTGGTCTCGAGTCCCACGGAAGAGCTCTGGAAAGATAAAAGGAGTGATGAAAGTGCAAGATGAGAGAGGACCAGGCCTGGACGACTTGTTGTTTTGTTTTGTTTATGCAGCAGTGAGGGGGTGCCTCTTTACTTTGTTTTTTTGTATATATTTATTTTATTATTTAGGTTCCCGCCTCTTTCTTCCTTGAACATTATTACACAGAGGTAGTCGGATTTGTGATCCATGCCAAAAAGCGCTGCTTCCAGGACCTCGAAATCTTTTGGAAATCCTGGAAATATGGCAGCGACCTGCAATGTGGACACGTACTATGTCCAGCCAACAAGCATTAACTTATTCAACTTGGAATGCACTTCTGGATGGGCTGCATCGGTCGCCACATCCCAAAGCTAAGAATAAGCCAAAGAGGGCCAGGCTTCATTACTACTTTGGAGAAGAGCGTCAGCTTGCCCACTGCCAAACTCCTAACAAGCATTCCACAAAAAAAAGCATCTTGAAGAAGAGAAATCTGCGAGATGATGGCATGTCGTTTTGAGGCACCAACAATGCTGTACTATTGAGGGCAGCGATAGTGCCACCAGCCAATGAATTATTGTGTGATTCTATGGGTTTCAGACAATCGCCACACCTGTTACCATAATGTCTGACACAGCATTGAGTGAACCTATGAAAGGAAAAGGTATCCTTACATTCTTGACGGCACACGCAGTCCCAAACGCTTTACTAGGGACTTTCTTGAGCTGTGAAGTGACGGAAAAATATCAGTCTGATTATTTGGAATGGTTGTCAATGCAATAAAGAAACTCAACTTTTCCCATCATACTGGTGTAGTTACCAGTTAAACCAACTAAATCACTTTGAGTGAATGGTTAATACAGCAATGTTACAGTACTTTAAACATAAATGGTTTTTATGTGTGAAAGTGGCTAATGATACATAAGACTGTGACCTATTTGATCAATTCCAGAAAAACATTCCCATTGTCAGAAACACAAAGGCACATGTACACACTTCCACATCTACATTAACCACTGTTTTCTGAGACGCTTGACCCGTGTTGTGGTGTGTTGCTGATATGATGCTTGTTGATGGGGTACTGATCTGAACGCTACCTGTGTCGGCTGTTACACCTGTCTCTCTCTCTCTCTCTCTTTCTCTCTCTCCCTTTCTCTCTCTCTTCCTCTTATATTCATTTCTCCACAGGCTGGACCGTTTACCACCAAACATCCGAGCGAATCACCTATAAATCTAGTAGCAAACCGCGCACTAGATTCCTCAGTGGACCCGTGTCTATGTCCATCTGTTTGTATTTGTTCTACTTTCCTTCTATTACTCATAATTCCTTTCCCCATTTCTTTCTGCTCTTCTCTAGTGATTTGCTTTGGGTTTTCTGTACTGCATTTCCCACATGTTCACATCCACTAACACACATTCTCAGCCATTTCATTTCCATATTCATGTCAGATGGCACTTTCCATGAATATGGTACGATGTACTGCAACTGAGAAAGTCAAACATTTCCCACAAACTCGTTTTGGGATTTGTGCCTCTACAGTTGTATCCTATTCAGGAAAGACCTTCATGTCTACTCATTTTGCCTTCAATTTGTCTTCTTTACAAATGCTTTGTGCTGGGCTGCAGCTTTGACCGATAACGTGAGCTGTCTTCCCCCAAACATGGCCATTCCCAACATTTAACTGAAAGTAGAGGGAGCGTGTATGGATTTGTCTGCCAAAGCTTTTGTATCGTCTATATATCTGTGCCTTCTTTCCTTTTCACTCCACGTAAAACCCCAATGAGACGATGATTGAGGTGCCGTCTCATGTTTGGATTCGGAAGATGAGCATGCCAAGGGCACGGGCAGGTTGCTGTGGAAACCATCAGGGCTGTATTTTGAATTTTTTACCTCACTTCCTGTTCTCTGGCTGTCACCTGCATGATTATACTATGACACTGTCCCAGTTGCATATTATATTTACCTTGTGTTTCTGTTGCTTTTGGCTTGTAGTATTTTGTTCCTCTAGGTGAGGGTTTATTTTGGACGAAAACATTTCCCCACCAGTGCATCATAGCTGTGATTAGGAAGCCAGTTTATTTTTATACTTGGTCTCCCTCCATGTCAAAGTTATGATTTAGTCATAGTTCTAACCTTCATTGTGTGGAAAATGCCCCCCCCCCCCCTTTCTAATTTACAAGTTTCATTTTAAATTTGGCATGCAGCACTTTCGTTGTATTCAATTTCCCTTTTTAAATGCTTTGTTTCTTTACTATTTTTCTTTGTTCAAATGTTAGACGATATTTGTACCGAATGACGTTTTAAAGCTTAATGTAAATTCTGTTTAAAACATTCAACTGTTTATAAATAACTCATGCCGTGCTTTCTGGGGTGGATACAAAGTATTTTTATGCATCCAGATGTTTGTTGTTTGGTTTTAAATAGTGATTCTTTTAACTCTTTCCCTGCCAGCGTTTTTGAAAAAAGTTTGCCAGCCAGCACCAGCATTTTTGATCATTTTCAGAAAACTTTCATGTTTTGTTGTATGAATATCTGAACTGTCAATATATCAAAGGAAAGAACAGAGCCTCTGCTTTTAAACAAAAAAAAAACACATTTTATTCTAGATTTAAGCTTTTTTTTTATTAAAACTTGAATACGTTTCATAAAAAAAGCAACATTTTGAACAAAAAGCTGAAAAAAATCATGTTTTAGTCTTCATCCGGATGGGATTTAGAGTGATGATCAAAACACAGATGGAGTAGATCGATCCATCAACACCTTCAAAGCTTCACAGTCGTTTCCTCTTCATGGATTCAACATTTCATTCAGTAACGTTAGGCAGTTTTGCCGTTTGATGATCGTGACATGTGCGTCAGCAATGCTTCTATCACTTGTTTGTGCTGCTTCTTCGTCTGTGTTTTGATCCAGAGATTCTGTACCATTTCAGAAGATGTGTACTAGCCCCCCCTACCATATAACAGTGGAAACACGGATTGCTGGAAAAACTCGTCAATGGCAGGGAAAGAGTTAAAAGGGGAGGTTTAGGAGAACATCAGTTCGGTTTTAATCTTAAATGCACAGTATTTTCACTCATGGCAACAGACACGTACCATATATGATTGTGAGCAACGATTCAGTTAATTAGTCTTGACTTTTAAAGACCCCATGAAATCAAAATTATTTTTTGGTGGCTTTTAGTCAGTGTCTTTTAGCTTTGAGGTCATTTGCTCTATAGAGTCATGTGAAAAAAAAGTACACCCTCTTTAATAAAAATAATTTTATCATACAACCTCAGATGCATAGCACAACAAATAATTATTTAGCAAAAACTTGGCCAAAATGGAGAAGCCATGGGTGACAAACTAAGTCTTATTGCTTCCATAGGGATTAAGTGGGTAAGTAGCAGTCAGGCGCTGCAAATCAAATGCCCTTGGCCAAAATGGAGAAGCCATGGGTGACAAACTAAGTCTTATTGCTTCCATAGGGATTAAGTGGGTAAGTAGCAGTCAGGCGCTGCAAATCAAATGCCCTTGATTAATTGATCATCTGTTGTGACCAACTCTATAAAAGCAGAAGTTTTGGTAGTTTGCTAGTCTGGAGCATTGCCAAGGAAGAAAGACATCAGCAATGATCTTAGAGAAGCAATTGTTGCTGCCAATCAATATACAGTAGGAAGGGTTACAAGGCCATTTCCAAACAATTTGAAGACCATTATTCTACAGTGAGGAAGATTATTCACAAGTGGAAAACATTGAAGAAAGTTGTCAATCTTCCCAGGAGTGGACGTACAAGCAAATTCACCCCACGGTCAGAGCGTGCAATGCTCAGAGAAATCCCAAAACACCCGAGAGCTACACCTCATACTCTACAGGCCTCAGTTAACATGTTAAATGTTAAAGTTCATGGCAATACAATTAGAAAAAGACGGCACAAGTATGGCATGTTTGGAAGGGTTGCGAGGACAAAGTTTTTCTCTTTAAAAAGAACATGGCGGCTCTGCTTAGGTTTGGGAAGTTGCATCTGAACAAACCACAAGACTTCTGGAACAATGTCGTTTGGACAGACGAGACCAAAGTGGAGATGTTTGGCCATGATGTCCAGAAAACCAAGCACAGCATGTCAGCACATTGGTGGAGGTTTGATGATTTGGGCTTGTTTTGCAGCCACAGAACCTGAACACCTTCAGTCATTGATTCGACTTTGAACTTGGGTCATGCAACAGGACAATGATCCCAAGCACACCAGCAAATCTACAACAGAATGGCTGAAAAAGTAAAGGATCAAGGTGAAATGCTGAGCCGGGACCTTCAGAGAGCTGTGCATGAACAAATGCCCACAAACATCAATTAACTGAAGCAATACTGTAACAAAGAGTGGGCCAGAATTCCTCCAGAACAATGTGAGATACTGATAGTCATACAGAAAACGATTACTTTAAGTTATTCCTTCTAAAGGTGGTTCCCTTTCAGTCGGTCACGTTCAACGTTACTTCAACGTCACTGACGTAATTGGGATAACTTCAGGTTGCCCTATCATCTTTGAGTGTATTCAGAACGAGCCAATGCACATTGGCGTGTGAGATTTGCATCTTGCGCCCCGCCCCCCCAGTGTTGGCCCATTCCTCTGAGGAAGGTCTTACTTTCTCAGAGACGGGGTACCCTATGGCAACCGCGTCCAGACCACTGGAAACTCCAAGTTTGGTCCCTGGACGGGATGTGGAGGTTCTAGGTGACCTACCCCAGGTGGTGGTAGACACCATAACTTCCGCTAGAGCCCCGTCTACGAGGCGCCTCTGTGCATTGAAGTGGACCTTTTCACTGAGTGGTGTTCTTCTCACCAAGAGAACCCCAGAACTTACTCAATCAGATCAGTGCTTTCCTTTCTGCAAGATGGGTTGGAGCGAAGGCTGTCTCCCTCCACCCTCAAAGTGTATGTTGCTGCTATCGCTATCAAGGGTATGTCGCTGGGAAAGCACAACCTGATCATCAGGTTCCTGAGGGGGACGAGAAGACTAAATCCTCCTTGCCCTCACTCGATACCCTCTTGGGAGTTGTCTCTTGTGCTTACGGCCTTGCAGAGAGCGCCCTTTGAGCCCTTGCAGTCAGCAGAGTTAAAAATTCTGTCTTGGAAAACAGTACTCCTGGTTGCATTCACCTCCATCAAGAGGGTAGGGGACCTGCATGCATTTTCGGTCGATGAATTTTTTTGATGGACCTAGAATTCAGGCTGGCCTACTTTCACGTTATCCTGAGACCCCGGCCTGGATATGTGCCCAAGGTTCCTACTACTCCCTTTCAGGACCAGGTGGTGAACCTGCATGGTATGGCTCCCTGCTGTGAGCCCGTGTCTTTCCCTTGGTAGAGTCCGCTCTGCCGTCACTGTCCGGTGTTGTCTCCCCCCTACATAGGCTGGAGCCACCCCAGTGACACTTCATATGATGTACTGCCCTGTCGGCCAGTCCATATGTGTAACTCCCACATGATACCTCCCTACGGGCAGGATGTGGGCTCTGCAGCGTTCCTCTCCTCTGGAAGGGCTCCTCTAATGTTATCCAAGAGTCTGACTGTATGGGTCATGTGGAACAGCAGTGTGAACTCTGCCCCAGTTAGTTTGGGGTCTGAGGGACTCACGCAGGACACTGGACGTGGCAGCAACCGTGGCAATTTCCAGAGGGATCCCAATTTCGTCTACGTCGAACGTGGCCGACTTAAAGGGAACGTTTTGGTTGCGTGTGTGACCCTCGTTCCCTGAAGGAGGGAACAGAGACGTTGCCACGGTTCCTATACCATCGCTGCACGGCTATCACTATCTCGGCTCCTCAGCGTAAAACAAAGATGCTTGCATCCGCTTCCATATATATACCCGTCTGTGACGTCAACGTAACGTCTCAATTCCCTCCTTCAGGGGACGAGGGTTACATACCTAACCAAGACTTTTTACAAGCTATGGAATCATGGGGTGTACTTTTTTTTTTTTTTTTTACTTATGCCCTCTGCATTTTGGATTTATGCATTTCTGCATTTATTTTTTTAAATAATGTCATGTGTTGTTGTTCATCTGAGGTTGCATTTACCTAATTTTAAGATCTGCTAAAGACCAGATGATATTTAATGTCCTGATACATAAACCATAGAATTTAAATAGGGTGTACTTTTTCACAGCCAGCAGCCATATCACCCTGTAGCCCAAGACTGGTTGCCCACTGAAGCTAAGCAGGGCTGAGCCTGGTTAGTACCTGGATGGGAGACCTTCTGAGAAAACCAGGTTGCTGCTGGAAGAGGTGTTAGAGAGGCCAGCAGGGGGTGCTATCCCTTTGGTATGTGTGGGTCCTAATGCCCCAGTGTAGTGATGGGGACACTATACTGTCAAAAGAGCACCGTCCTTCGGATGAGACGTTAAACCAAGGTCCTGACTCTATGTGGTCACAAAAAATCCCAGGATGTCTTTCGAAAGAGTAGGGGTGTAACCTCATCCTAGCCAAATTTGCCCAGTGGCCTCTGTCCATCATGGCCTCCTAATCATCCCCATATATACTGATTGGCTTCATCACTCTGTCTCCTCTCCACCAGTAAGCTGGTGTGTGGTGAGCGTTCTGGCGCAATATGGCTGCCGTCGCATCATCCAAGTGGATGCTCCACATTGGTGGTGGTTGAGGAGATTCCCCCCTTCTATGTAAAGCGCTTTGAGTGCCTAGAAAAGCGCTATATAAATGTAATGAATTATTTTTTTTATTTTTTTATTACATGACTATTTGTATCATTCCGGTGTGTATTTTATTGGACTATGACCATGAGCAGAGGATAAGAAAGTCCTTTTGCCCTTAATTTAAAACACTCATTATAACAGTATAACATTATAACATTATAAAATGTCCTCATCTAAAGCTACAACACAAGCAAATGTTTTGACAGCTACCACTGGATCTTAAATGAAGGTGAAGCTGGTGGTTAGAAGTCCATCCACAGTACGATCAGTCATGATTTGATGTCAAACCAACATCCGGTTTCAATAGGACCAATTCAGGAAAGAACGTTGTTGTGCCCGTAAAATTATTTCATGTGGTCTTTAAAGTAGGACATTTTAGTCACAAAAAAGTGTTGGACATCATTCAGGGTCCAGGCTTGAAGGTTGTCTGCCCAAAATGCGTTTTATAGTTCATGAGCCATTCAAACATGTCACCCACCAACACCTCATGAGATCACAGATGAAGCCTCCCTGCAACTGATTCTGTATCTGTTCACTGATTGGTCGCTTTGTTTTCTTGTGCAGCAGCTTGTCCAATGGGCTGTGCCGTGTGCTTTCCCCCGCCCCCTAACGTCTCTGTCTTTGCTGTTTTGCTCTTGTAGGGTCCACTCTGAAACGACTATGTCTAGGGAAAGAGCGCAACAGTAGTAAATATCCCACTCCTTTCTTCTTCGCTCCTAATCCCTCTTTCTGTCTTTCTTTTCTATTCACTTGTCATTTCTTTTGTTGGCATGAGTGATTGCCTGTGTGATAAGTGCTTGCCATTTGCGACAGCAGATTGTGAAATGTGCACTGATTCTTTATATTCATGTGAATTGTCTTTTTTTCTAGTGCATGATTGATGCAGTCAATTGCTTATTGAAACCTTTATGATTTCTGTATTCCTCGTCATTTAAGTGCATTTGTGTATTGCTTTGATCTTTGTTTGGTTCTGTAAACATCCAGCTGCTTGATTTTAGGCTAGAACAAGTGAACAACAAGAAACACACATACGCAGATACAATCGGAGGCACCAACACATTTCAAGTACATACTGTGTCTGTTCTCTCTCGTTGGGAACAAGCCCCTGTAAGCAAGGGGTTGATTGATTGTCTGTGACTCTTAAACCATGTGTTATTTAAAAGTCTGACCCCAAACTTTTGAATGGTTAATTAAAATTTAATTAACTTAAAAATTTGTATTGAATTAAGTCATTGTCAAAGCAAATATTTACACATCTACTAATGCGTAACGATTAACCATGATATTAGCCACACTTCACTGCGTAACGTGACGAATCTCATTATCTGTCAGTGAGCAGCGGATTGGTTACAGAGGATTTCAGGGTGAATTCTTTGAGCTTGAGGTCTTTCTCTGTCTCTTTCTCAGGGTCTCATAACACTGGTGCCTCATCATCATCATCATCCGCAGCCGTGCCGTCTTCATCGCCTCAGCCAATCACGGCACTCGTCCAGGCTCAAGCCAACAACAGCAACAACAAGACTGGCACATTCACTGATGACCTACACAAGCTGGTTGATGATTGGGCGAAAGAGACTCTTGCCTCCGCCCCTCAGCTCCGCCCCTCTGTGTGTCAGATCAGACCGCAGAGATCTTATCACTCCTTCCAGACCAGCCACACTGCAATGGCCAGAGTCCCCAATCAGGTACTATATGAGGTTTGTCATCCAGAATCTTAATGAGGATGTTTTTTTTCTTCATGCTCATCTTTCTTTAGTGTGTAATGTTGCTGTTTGATCATGAAAAAGCTTTGCACAGCTCCTGTTCTTCTTTAAATCAGTGTCGGTGTTTCTGAACTCCTGAAACGCCTCCATTGTAGTCTTGAGTTTCTTCCAGGAACGAACACATGATAATATTCCTCATTTAAATAATTAATACGCAGAATAAAGAGGCGGGGCCTAGTAGAGTTAGTTAGTAGTAAACTGGTGGTTATTGTAAGGGCGGGACATTTCCCAAACATGCTGCCGTCTGCCGGAAGCTAGTGTTTTTAGTCTATAAAGTTTTAAATAAGGATTTTTTTTCTTACACCAACAGATCGCTTCGCTTCAGAAGGCCTTTATTGACCCCTCAGAGCCGTTTGGGACAGTTTTATGATGGATATGATGCACTTGTATGGACCTCAAAAAATAGTGCCCATTCACTCCCATTATAAAGCTTGGAAGAGCCAGGACATTTTTTAATATAACTCCAATTGTATTAGTCTGAAAGAAGAATGTCATATACACCTAGGATGGCTTCAGGATGAGTAAATCATGGGCTAATTTTCATTTTTGGGTGAATTTTCCCTTTGAGCCTTAAAGTTCTGCATAATTAAGGCCACTTGAGTTACAGGTGGATTGTCGCTGATGTCACTACTAGGGTTTGTCTGCTGTCTGTTAGCATCACGTCACCTCAGCTAATCCGCCTCTTTGCCCATTTTCGTTTATCCGGGAGTGACACGCTGCCAATTCAGAAACCTACGGGTGACGTCACGGACACCACATCCACATTTTTTTACAGTCTATGGTTCCAACGAGTCACGGGAAGTCGATTCTTTTCCGCAAACTGGTTCTTTCGGACAGTTAGTTTCAATGAACCAGTTCAAAAAAACGATTCACCAGTTAGTTTACATAATCACGCAATGACATCACGCATACGCATCTGATTAAATCACCCAATAATGATTTTCTGAAGCAAAAACTTCTAAAGCATATAAAGTGAATAAACATAAGCCATGAGAAAGCATAAAGCAGTGTTATTTAATCTCATCTCTCTTTTCTCTTCTAGATGAGAGGCTCAATCCCTGCGGCGGCTGTGAAGCTCCATCTACCCCTGTCCTGCCCGCTGTCAGCAGCTCTGGGTCCCATCATGCCTCACGGCATCACCAGCGGCCCGTCGCCCGTCATCCAGCGGGGCGGATACCTGATGCCCACCGCCCCCTTCGCTGGGATGATGCCAGCGCCTGTGTATCCACACCAGTGGTCCGGTTTGCCCAGTCCAGTGGGAATGTTTGGCACAGCCGGGATGGTCCCGTATCCGACCATGACCAGCCCGGCACTGCAGACGTTTCCTCTGGTGGTCAAAAGCCCAGACGCCCCAATGTGCCCCAGCAAAGCCAGGACTGCATGAGCGCTTCAAACTCTGTTCTGCGTAAGGCTAATCAATGCACACTTGCAGAGGGATAATCACGCAGACTCAAACTGACTGGGAGTTCCTGCAACACGTTTTTAACTCGGCTTCAGGATTAAACCACAATCTCTCCTTGATGTCTGTGTGCTTTAGATCGCTGTTGGATGGGAGACACGTCTGTACAAAGCCTTTGAGCCTGTAAATATGAGGTGTGAGTTTGTGTGTGTGCGTGTGAATGTGGGCATGACGAGTGTGTTGATGTATCAATCCAGTGCTGTGGGCACCGCTTGCACATTTGTTTGTTTTGACCTTTTAGCTTTTATGTTTGAATATGAATTGAGGAGTTGTTAGTGTTAAGGTTTGGCTGAGATTAGGCCTTCAATTCAACTGCCATGAAGTATCATTTCATAATCCTTTTGCTGATTGACTAAAACCTCGGGATGCATAAACGGGCATATTGGGCCTTGAAACACGAGCAGAATAAATGTAGTCATTCTTATCTAAATCTTATGATGATTTGTGTAAGAATGGAAATTCTGCTCATGTTTTATGAAAGCATCCCAGTGCTGAACATTGATTATGGTCAGAAATGTCAGTCCTGCTTTCCAATCATACGCGTTTCATTCATTTACAGCACTTTCATTGGCCGTTTACAGAAATATCCAGCTATTTCAGACCACAGGACAAAATCCCGACTTTAAGAAACACAATTCAGGATGATGTAGTGCCTTTGATCAGTCATCAGTTTTCCCTCAGAAAGTATGAATTGGTTTTAAAGGGGAAACATTCCTCTTCTGTTCCTAATGCAGTGGTGGGATTTTTGTTTTGTTGCATAAAATAATTTTTCAGTTCACGTCCCCTTTCAGTTGAAGCAAGTTTGCATTGAATAAACCTAATAATTTGAAGTGTAGCTAGTAGCTAGATTGATGAACGAATGCAGTTGATGTCTGGGTTTCGGATCGGTTACAATCATTCATAAGCAATACTGCACTAAGCACAGAGTCTCAGACGGATTTGAGGAACGACTGGTTTATATTGCGATGATCTGATGAAAGACGCATGCTATCAAAGCGTCGCAGACGCCCAAATACAGCATTAAGAGTTACTGTGTAAACGTGCTCTTGTAAGTGCGCCACCTTCCCTCTTTACAGCGTAACACAGGGACTGAATGCAGGTTTGACTCTGAATGTGTGTCAAAATGACATTGCATGTGATTCAACCTCCCTGTTACGTGCTGCATTATCCCAACCCATAATGTGAACATTGACAAACTACTTTATTTTTACATTTTTATTTGCTTTGCAAAGTGTCTGAGTTTATTCCTTCTTACACAGTGTTAATGATGTTGAGTTTTAATTTCTTTTAAGAGGGCAGTGCAAGTGTTAGTCATGACTCACATTTATTGTTGTTTTTCATAAAAGCGATCCAGCATGAGAAAGTGCAAGCGTTTGAATAGTAGCTCACAGGTGTACAAAACGTATTTGCATCCAAAATCCACATCCCAACATAAACTCTGGTTTTATTTGTACGTTTGTATGATTCCAATCTTTAGTCAGGGTTATATTTCTATTATAACTGCCAAACTGTGAATTGTACAGTCCTCTAGTATTTATTTCCTCAGTGCTTTGTTTTGTTCAGCTTCTGTCCTGTAATGTGTTTTCCATGCATTTGTATAGGATGCTAATCAATGATCTGCAGGAGAAACTTTTCCGGGAGGTTTCTGATATTCTGTTCTTGCTGTTATTAGTGCTGATAATATATCTGGCTATAATTACTCCACTTTGCCATGTTTGTGTCTCACTGATCTGATGGTTATGGACTGTTCCTGGTCTTTTCTCTGTGAATGATTGCTTCACCCTTCTCTGCATTACTTTGCTTCGCTCAGATCCAAACGAAATGCACTCACAACACAGACTGTGTACAAGTTTAATTAAGAATAAATAAATATTTTGTGCTTAATAGCTACTGTGTTCTTGTGGTTTTCAACAGGCGTAAACAGTGATTATCTCTCTCGATCTCCACTGTCGTCGCTCCTTTTATGCTTCCGGTCCTCCGTGAGAGATATGAGACTGGTGCGTCCCGCAGGAGTCGCTCATCAGTAATCACGCCACCGCCCTCGTGTCACTCTCACGGCCCTCGGCCTCGTCCTGCTCGCCACAGACCATTAGTTATTAACTTAGGGGCCGCTTACACGACAGCCTTTTATCAGAAAACCCTTAAAGGTGCTCTAAGTGATGTCACACGTTTTTTAGGCCAAAATTTTTCTTTGTCACACAGCAAACATCTCCTCACTATCCGCTAGCTGCCTGTCCCCTGCATTAAAGGTGCTCTAAGCAATGTCAGGTGACGTCACTTATTGTTGACGTATAAAGGTGCAGTGTGTAGCTTTTGGCGACATCTAGTGGTTCGGTTGTGAGTTTGCACTAAAGGCTCAGCCCACCGCTCACCCCTCTCTTTCGAAGAAGCTACGGTGGCTAAAACAGGAACAAACATCGTCGTCTGAGACAGCAGAGAATAGCCAGAGTAAAACAAGTTTCTGTACCACAGTCCATTATAAACCACATCATGGATAAAGTTTACAAAGCCATAGTCAGGTGAGGATCTTAATACATAATATAATAATAGTAATCAGCTGATTGTCTCACGAACGTAACCAGCACATTCTCCCCACATAGCAAACCCATAATACAGCGAGGGAGAAGAACCACATGAAACTATGCAACTATAGATTTTTTCTAACAGGGTAGTAAAAGTTTAGCTGGCTAATATGAGCTGTTACTGTGGCTGAGCTGGTTAAAGCCTTGTTTATACTCGACGCGTCGGCATGAGCCCAAAGGTGCGTGCGGCAAACATGACGTGATTATAACAGCGCGCGCCTCCGCATCCCCATGACACCACTTACTACACACAATAGGCTTTTTTCTCTGATTTTGGAAACTCGATCGACTTAAAATGCTTCCAAGATCGACGGGTTGGTGATTCCTGTAACCGTTTTCCGGTCAATGACAAGAGTAGCCTACTAATCAGCTGTCTCACGAACGTAACCAGCACATTTATCCCCACATATTAAAGCTATAACACAGCGAGGGAGAAAAATTTAGTTGCGTGAAACAACCCAACTACATATTTACACCACTGACAAGGGAAAAGTCACTACTCGCTGTGTTTATGACTCGCTTCTTCTAGCTTTCTGCAGCTTCTCTTTCAAGGTAGTGACGAAACGCGCTCTATAGCGCTGTTTGTTCGCTGTCGGCTACGGTAGAAACATGACGTCATAATATGGCGACCTTCATAGAAGGGGATTCCCGCGCCTATGTAGATATAAATGTCTCATTCTAAGGCAATAAAAACATTACGGTTTATTAAGTAAGTTCTTTATACACCACTGAACACATAGTTATGGATTTAATCAGTGGCGTAACTATCGGTAAGCAGGGTACGCGGTTGCTTACGGGCCCGGACCAATCAGGGGCCCGCCGCCCGCGTGACTGGAAGATATTGATTGACAGCCGGGCCCCCCTATCGCATATTACTACTTTTAGTTTGATCGCATTTTACTTTATCACGATTTTATTTTAAATAAATAATGACAACAACATATTTTTTTACTGATCATTAAATACATGTGTGAAACGAACAATCATGGATTTTGGTGTAATTTGTTTTGAGCTGGGACTGGGGAATCCCCGGGTCGGCTGTTTAACGTTACACCTGTGCGCCACTTCATGCGTTTTCTCAGATCGCATAGCTGCCTACTGATTTATCAAAACGATTCCATTTACAGTACATAAATGTGTTTTTGCAAAACAGATATAAATCCGATCTTCAATTCCTGCGCTATATGCAGATTTAATAGAGTTCACGTCACCGAAAGCAGCATTGTATTGATCATCAGCTAAAATTTCAGAATCAAAGACCGAATTAGAGAGATTGGCAACAGCAGGGGCGGCGTTTGCGTATGGCAGAGTATGGCCATTGCCATACCCTAGCAGTCAGAGTTCAGATAAAACATCAGCTGATGATGATGATGCTCGTTAAATATTTTAGAAGGGCTTTTTAAACCCCCTAAATTTTCACCCCAGCGGCCCAGCCCCCCCAAAAATGTGCGTTTCGTGATCGCTCAGTCAGTCGTCACCTTTAAAAGTCATTTAAAAAAAAGCTCATCTCAACCGGCTTCTCCGCAGCGTCAGCGTCAGAACAAAAGCAGATGAAAACGTGCATGCATTTATTGATAGACCGTGTAGGCCTATACATCTGTGTAGTTCTTTGTTTGTCATAAATGCAGTTTACATTAAATATTGCTGGAGTAATTAAACACGGTTTCCCACTGTAAAATCTGGGCTTATTTATTTATGAAATATTAATTTCATATAAACGAGTCTTAATTTCTTCACTTGCAAGAAATAAAGCTTTTATTTTGGAGATCACCATGCTGATTGCGTGAGCAAAGTGTGCACTTTTCTTTAAATCACGCAGCACAAACAGAATGGCTATATAGGCTACTTAATTACAGTCTTGTGCTGTTTTATAAAGGCACAAAGCCATATCACGGTTTCGGTGTTGGGAAAAGGGAGAAGAGAGAGTTCGGCAAAAGGTGGATTCGAACTCGGGTCGAACGCGTCAAAAGCTGCTTTCAAGCACCTCACGTCACGACGCCCTTGCCCTACGCCACTGTAGATATTCAGTGAAAGGTATCTTGTTGCTAAAAAGACAGGCACGTAGTGCACATGAACGCTCTCAACTCACGTTCATTTTACTGTATCTGGTTTTGTTTGTTTGATAACGATGTGGACGGAGCGTGGTACAGATAGTTGAAAAAACTTGAAAAAAGTTGTTGTGATGCCAATCGCCTCTGCGATTCTGTCTGGCCTAATAAGCTGTGAGCTATCCCTATTTTCTTTCCCTCCTGACACAACGCGTTACAAGTTAACAGTGTTTGTGCATTTTGTTAATGTGAGGTATATTGTTCGGTAATTTCGGTAATTTAACGTTATGCCAGAGGGAATGCCATACTCTAGGTTTTTGTGAAACGCCGCCACTGGGCAACAGCACTGGTAAGATCATTCCGTTTTAATGAAGATTATTGTGTGTTAAGCGTCTGCGACTTACTTTCACTTTGATTTGCGATAGTTTGCACGTTGGCTTGATGATGATGCTCATCTGCGGTGATGCGTGTTGCAGTTGCGCGCGCCGTCATATAAAATAGCCTATAACACGCTCTCACACGTTTTTTTTTTTTTTTTTGCATTTTTAGAGGAGTTAAATTTACACATGTGGTTTCAACAACCAGATGCATTTATACTTGTCCAGTTTCGTCTGGAATGCGGCCCAGATCTCCTCCTGAAGTGGTTTGAGCGATCGGATTCAAATCCGTCTCGAATGCATTTCGAAGGGCATGCATTTACACCTTGTCTTTTCACGATCAGATGGATATACGATCACAGAAAAAGCATGAAGTGGCCAGGTGTAAACAGTTCCTTGCATATTGCATGCAAAAGCCTACTCCTGGACATTGCGTCATCACGTGTAGTAGGGGGGCCCGCCTTGATAATCCTGCATAAGGGCCCGGTGTTGGCTCGTTACGCCACTGGATTTAATATTGCATTTCTGTTAATAGATACTCAAAGTTTTTACACACTGCACCTTTAAAGTATTGTCAAACAAACGGAGGCTAGCTAGACCCTCGCTCCTCCTCATCCGCGCACTAACCCCCCCCCCCCCCCCCCCCCCCCCCCCCTACAGTGTGTTCAGGGCAGCTAGCGGATAGGTATAACCCCCATCCATCCTTCTTGTCGGTTATAGGCTGGAACAGTTTATGTTTCGTGGAGCGGATTGCTACAGTTTGTTTTTGTTGCCGTTTGTGGAGCCTGGGGTGTCTGCAGAGACTGCATTTTTTTACAGTGCACTGGTAATGTTAATGCTCATCCGCACAACAACAGTGCCTGGTGGCTCGAGAACGCAAACCTTGAAATAATAATGAAAAATAACCTCAAATAAATTGAAACAAATAACATCTCATTTAAATAAAATGAATACATCTAACAGTACAGTAATATAGTGAGTAGAAAATAATGCAATGTAGCATCTGTGTATATATAAATAAACAGTGACAATGTATATTGAAATTATAATTAAGAAAGGTCTTTATGCTAATAAAGTCAGTATATTTTTTATAATTAGCAAGAAATACTACATTACATATGCAAGTATTAACAAAGGTGCTGAGGCAAATCTCTGTTTCTCCTCTTTATTCAGGACTTTTAATCTGTTGATCTGTTTGTTTCTCCAAACACTGACAGCATGATAAACTGATGAGTGTTTATCACTGAAACTTCAGCATGAGAATAAATTATTTTGAGAAAGATTATGGATCATGACAGACCCTAGAGAAACTCTGTGACAAATAAAGAAGAGCAATAAATAAAACACAAAAGAGTTTTGAGATCTTTTATGTTTCATGTTTGAGTATTTTCATTGTTCTTGTGTTTTATCCAAGTATTTATAGCGTTATATATTAACGTTTCAATGCAAGTTGATTTTATATAAGGAAATCCTGATGTTGTTCTTTGACTTGTTTCAACACACCAACCTGATCAGAAGCTCCACCCTCTTACAACACTAACCAAAAAGAAACTGATTTCGTATATCTCTTTTCTGCCATACTGACTTTGTCTCGACAAAAGCAATAAAGAATCAGCGATCAGTGGAGTACGAAGGGAAAAACTTCATAGAAGTTGAGAAGTTTCTTTCTGAACAAGTTTGTTTCTGATCTTTGTGATTCTCATGGTGATTTGTTTTTGAACCTGTCGTTCAGAAAGTGAAAGTAAAGTTTAGATTGCTGGAGCTCAAACAGTGAAAATGGCTTCAGCAGCTGAAGATGATTATATTTGTCCTGTGTGCTGTGAAATCTTCAAGGCTCCTGTTATTTTATCATGTAGTCACAGTTTCTGTAAAGAGTGTCTTCAACAGTTCTGGAGAACCAATACATCTCAGGAGTGTCCTGTCTGCAGGAGAAGATCCTCAAGATCTGATCCTCCAGTTAATCTTGCATTAAAAAACTTGTGTGAGTCGTTCCTGAAGGAGAGAAATGAGCGGCGTTCATCAGGGTCTGAGGAAATCTGCAGTTTACACAGTGAGAAACTCAAACTCTTCTGTCTGGAGGACAAACAGCCTGTGTGTTTAGTGTGCAGAGATTCAAAACAACATGACACTCATAAATTCAGACCGATCAGTGAAGTGCTTTTATCATATAAGGTAAGACAAATGTTTCTTGGCAACGTTGACTTGACTTCCAGGCACTGCTCGTTCTCGTTATCTCAGGGAACCAAGGTAATTGTAACGCAAGGTGATCTCAAGAAACAAAGGGAGAGCTGAATCCAAATGCAGAATAATTTAATAATGGAGCAGGGGAACAGGGCGGAGCAGGGGAACAGGGCGGATCAGGGGCCAGGGCGGAGCAGGGGGCCAAGGCGGAGCAGGGGGCCAGGGCGAAGCAGGGGAACAGGGCGGAGCAGGGGAACAGGCGGATCAGGGGGCCAGGGTGGAGCAGGGGGCCAAGGCGGAGCAGGGGGCCAGGGTGGAGCAGGGGGCCAGGGCGGAGCAGGGGACCAGGGCGGAGCAGGGGGCCAGGGCGGAGCAGGGGGCCAGGGCGGAGCAGGGGGCCAGGGCGGAGCAGGGGGCCAGGGCGGAGCAGGGGGCCAGGGCGGAGCAGGGGCCAGGGCGGAGCAGGGGAACAGGGCGGAGCAGGGGGCCAGGGCGGAGCAGGGGGACAGGGCGGAGCAGGGGCCAGGGCGGAGCAGGGGGCCAGGGCGGAGCAGGGGACAGGGCGGAGCAGGGGGCAGGGGCCAGGGCGGAGCAGGGGCAGGGGCGCAGGGGGCAGGCGGAGCAGGGGGCCAGGGCGGAGCAGGGGGCCAGGGCGGAGCAGGGGGTGGAGCAGGGGGCCAGGGCGGAGCAATGGAACAGGGCAGAGCAGGGGAACAGGGCGGAGCAGCGGGAACAGGGCAGAGCAATGGAACAGGGCGGAGCAGGCGGAGCAGGGGACCAGGGCAGAGCAGGGGGCCAGGGCAGAGCAGTGGAACAGGGCGGAGCAGGGGGCCAGGGCAGAGCAGGGGAACAGGGCGGAGCAATGGAACAGGGCAGAGCAGTGGAGCAGGGCGGAGCAGGCAGAGCAGGGGAACAGGGCAGAGCAATGGAACAGGGCGGAGCAGGCAGAGCAGGGGGGCAGGGCAGAGCAGGGGAACAGGGCGGAGCAGGCAGAGCAGGGGGCCAGGGCTGAGCAGGGGAACAGGGCGGAGCACGCAGAGCAGGGGAACAGGGCGGCGCAATGGAACAGGGCAGAGCAGGGGAACAGGGTGGAGCAATGGAACAGGGGTAGAACAGTAGAACAGGGCAGAGCAGGCAGAGCAGGGGGCCAGGGCTGAGCAGGGGAACAGGGCGGAGCACGCAGAGCAGGGGAACAGGGCGGCGCAATGGAACAGGGCGGAGCAGGGGAACAGGGCAGAGCAATGGAACAGGGCGGAGCAGGGGGCCAGGGCAGAGCAGGGGGCCAGGGCAGAGCAGTGGAACAGGGCGGAGCAGGGGGCCAGGGCAGAGCAGGGGAACAGGGCGGAGCAGGGGAACAAGGCGGAGCAATGGAACAGGGCAGAGCAGTGGAGGAGGGCGGAGCAGGCGGAGCAGGCAGAGCAGGGGAACAGGGCAGAGCAATGGAACAGGGCGGAGCAGGCAGAGCAGGGGGGCAGGGCAGAGCAGGGGAACAGGGCGGAGCAGGCAGAGCAGGGGGCCAGGGCAGAGCAGTGGAACAGGGCAGAGCAGGCGAAGCAAGGGAACAGGCCGGAGCAGAGGAACAGGGCAGAACAGGGGAACAGGGCAGAGCAGGGGAACAGGCCGGAGCAGGCAGAGCAGGGAAACAGGGCGGCGCAGGCAGAGCAGGGGGCCAGGGCAGAGCAGGGGGCCAGGGCGGAGCAGGCAGAGCAGTGGAACAGGGCAGAGTAGGGAAACAGGGCAGAGCAGGGGAACAGGCCGGAGCAGGCAGAACAGGGGAACAGGGCGGAGCAGGCAGAGCAGGGGACCAGGGCAGAGCAGGGGAACAGGGTGGAGTAGGCAGAGCAGAGGAACAGGGCGGAGCAATGGAACAGGGCAGAGCAGGGGGCCAGGGCAGAGCAGGGGAACAGGGCAGAGCAGTGGAACAGGGCAGAGCAGTGGAACAGGGCAGAGCAGTAGAGCAGGCAGAGCAGGGTAACAGGGCGGAGCAGGCAGAGCAGGGAACAGGGTGGAGCAGGGGAACAGGGCGGAGCAGGGGAACAGGGCAGAGCAGTGGAACAGGGCAGAGCAGTAGAGCAGGCAGAGCAGAGTAACAGGGCGGAGCAGGGGAACAGGGCGGAGCAGGCAGAGCAGGGAACAGGGTGGAGCAGGGGAACAGGGCGGAGCAGGGGAACAGGGCGGAGCAGGGGAACAGGGCAGAACAGGGGAACAGGGCAGAGCAGGCAGAGCAGGGGACCAGGGTGGAGCAGGGGGCCAGGGTGAAGCAAGCAAAGCAGAGGGCCAGGGCAGAGCAGGGAAACAGGGTGGAGAAGGCAGAGCAGGGGGCCAGGATGGAGCAGAGGAACAGGGAGGAGCAGACGACTTTACTGTCATTAGGCACAAACTTAAGGCAGATCCTATATGCAACCCATTTTGGAGGCGTCCGTCACAACTACAAAACGAACCCAGTTCTACCCGCTACTGATCAGAGAGTGGTTCATCAAGGATGTGCCTGAGGCCGCCATCCTTCTTTGGAACGCGGAAGTAGTGGCTGTAAAATCCTGACTCGCTGCGAGAGAAATTGAGTGAGTAACGAGTAATAACTTCCCAAGCCTGGCCAGTCGCATTCATATGTAAATTGCTCAAGATTATTTTGTCCATTAGATTGATAGATCTAAATAAATAAATAAAAACAACATACATTTACCCGCCCATAGACACTCCCCTCAAATAAATAAGGACAGAAGTGGTTGAATGTGTACAAAAGAGAAGGATTAAAACACCAGGTGCAAACGGAAATGTCTCTCCCTCCTGTATTTGTGATCCGATCAACCAAAACGGATCTTAATCTTTCTTCAATGTTGTTCTTGACTATTTTGTGACTTCCTGGATGAGTCTCTTCTGGGAAGGTTTGCTACCGTGCTACGTTTTTGTCATTTGAAAATGGTGCCTCACGTTGTTGTTCTTTGAGTCCAAGAGCCTTTGAAAGTTTTTTAATCCTTCACAGACGGATGTATTTCAATCACCTTCTTCCTTATTATTTTGTGAGTTTCTTTTACCTTTGTCATGGTGTTTAACTGTTTAAGACATTTTACCGTTTAAAACTGTTTAACAACTTATGAAAAAGTCCTATTTAAGTATTTATTTGATTGAACAGGACTGCCGTGATCAGGACTGGTTGTGTTTAGTCCAGCTGAAATGCATAATAAATACAGTTTCGTAGATTTAAGGAATTAGTAACTATGGGGTCAAATAAATTTTCACGCCGGCCCAGTTGGTATTGGATAATTTTTGTTGTTATAAAAAATAACATTGTCTTTTTCAAACGGTACTTTGTGCTTACTCAGGTTGCCTTTGTTTTATTGCAGGTTTAAATTTCTGAATCAATTTAGTATGAGACAAAAACACAAGAAATCAGGATGGGGCAAATACTTTTTCACAGCATGATATGATCATATCGCTGTATTGTCTTCTCTTCACTGTAATCTGGAGTTTTATGCATTTTTGTTCAACTCTAGGAGGAGCTCAATACAGCACTGAAGTCCTTACAAAAGAAACTTAAACGTAATGAAAAAATTAAAAGAGAGTTTGAGAAAACAGTTCAACACATCAAGGTGAGGAAACGGAAACAGAAACGAGAGTCATTTTCATTACAGCTGTTGAATCACATTATACAGTTTTTTTTTATTTGCTATAATGGATTCCAGTTTATTATTTCTGTAAATGACTAGCAGCAATCTGCTTCTGGATCCGTTTTATGTCAGGTATCTTAGTTCATCTTAGATAGTAATGATGTCGATTGAGATGATTGAAGTGAATGTGCTTTGATTTCAGTCTCAAGCTGAGCACACAGAGCGTCAGATTAAACAGCAGTTTGAGAAGCTTCATCAGTTTCTCAGAGATCAAGAAGAAGCTACAGTCACTGCACTGAGGGAGGAAGAGGAGCAGAAGAAGCAGAGGATGAAGGAGAAGCTGGAGGAGATGAACACACACATCTCAGCTCTTTCACACACAATCAAACACATGGAGGAGATGATGAAAGCCAATGACGTCTGCTTTCTGAAGGTCTGATCTCAGATCATTGGTTGATCATTGGTTGAGTGATTGAGTTCTTGATGATAAATGGTGTGTTTTTTTCTGCAGGAATTTCCAGTCTCAATGGAAAGGTGAGTGATCTGCTCCTGTCTCTGGTCTCTCTGGTTCTGACCCAAAGCCACTGCAGTTCTGACTCCTGAATGTTCTTCCAGAGTCCAGAGCTCACAGCCGGATCCACAGATGGCTTCTGGAGCTTTGATTCATGTGCCACGATACTTGGGCAACCTGCCTTTCAGAGTCTGGAAGAAGATGCAGGACATCGTCCAAAACAGTGAGTCTGACGGCAGAAGGTCTGAGTTGGGAGGGAGGGTGGTAGGTAGATCTCATTGGTTTATTGTTGTTTTACTTTCCCAAAGTATCAGTTTCTCTTGATGGGACACACATGTCTGAATCTCATATTTAATGTTTGTAGTTGATGCCGTTAAACGCTGATGATAAAAGAGAGTGTGAAACTAATAACAGCGCTGACAGTGATCAGAGGAAAATGTGTTTGATCAACAGGACGAGTGTCATAATTCATAATATTCTGTGTTGGGTTCACTGTTGACCATTATAGGAAGATCAGAATAAAAGCATCTTTTGATTGTGTCTCATCAGCTCCTGTGATTCTGGATCCAAACACTGCTCATCCACGTCTCGTCCTGTCTGATGATCTGACCAGTGTGAGATACAGCGGGAACTATCAACCTGTTCCTGATAATCCAGAGAGATTTGAATGTAATTGTGTTGTAGGTTCAGAGGGTTTTAACTCAGGAACACACTGCTGGGATGTGGAGGTTAAAGAGAGTTTATGGTGGAGTCTTGGAGTAACTACAGCATCGATCCAGAGGAAGGGAGATGTTTTCTTCAACACTGATGTCTGGAGTGTACGGTATAATCAGTACGGACGGTCTTTAAGTTCTGATTTTCCTGTTAATAGGAAGCTTGATCATGTGAGAGTGAATCTGGACTATAATGGAGGAACGGTGTCGTTCTCTGATCCTGTAACTAACACACATCTACACACATTCACAACCACCTTCACTCACACACTCTTTCCATTCTTCCGGTGTTATTCTGACTCTCTGAGGATCTTACCGGTCAATAGTCAGTAAACGTCACTCCTGTAGATCTGGATCTTCCTGCTTTCATCATGTTTACAATATTTAATCCTTATCACATGAGTAAGAGTGCTGTTGATCTGAGTATCAGAACGGTGGCTGTGATTGGGTAGTGATGATTGGTTCCAAGATGGTGGTGATGTTAGACGCAGCGACCAGGAGCTTTCCCTTTAGCAGCGTTAGTAATAGTAGCGTTAAAACTTATACACGGATAGAAATCCTGCGTCTAAGGGACTGTTGTTTGGGAAGTGCACGCAATGACTCTGGCCGCATCCCATCAGAGATTATATGGTCAGTGGCATGGACAAAGATCAACAACAGTCCTATCGAGCGGAGATGTAGGCAGAGATGTGAGAGGAAACAGAAGTGGGGTAAGTGTCTTTCTCGCTAACAACCACTCCCTTTTTTGCAAGATGGACGATGTGAGATTGCAGGTTACCAACAACCGCCTGGACATCTGTATCACAGTGTTTATGGAGACCTGGTTGCATGAAAACATCCCGACTTCGCCATCGAGCTAGCAAGCCACTCCCTTTATCGTATAGGTCGCATGGCAAACTCTGGTAAGGCAAGAGGAGGAGGTGTGTGCGTTTACATTCACAACATTTGGAGCACTGACACGACTGTTATTGAGAGACATTGTTGCCCGGATTTGGAATTTTTAACGCTTAAATGTTGACCATTTACCTGCCCAGGGAATTCTCAACTGTCTTCATCATTGCTGTTTACGTCCACCCCCGAGCTAATAAGGTAGCCATGGCAAAGCTAAATGATGCTATCTGTAAACAGCTAAACAAACAGCCAGAGAGCTTTTCTATTGTGGCAGGTGATTTTAATCACTCATGTCTAAAGGCTGTTCTGCATACATTTTACAAAAATGTAGACATTAAATCAAGTAAAAAATAAAACACTGGACCAGGTCTACACAAATGTTCCTGCGGCTTATAAAACTTATTGTTCACCTTATCTGGGACAGTCGGAGCACATGTCCTTGTTCCTGACTCCAGTCTACAAGCCTACAAGCGGCAGAACAAAACCACAAATCAAGTGCAGATCTGGACTGAGGTTTATTCAGTAATGCAGGACTGTTTTGAGGATAAGTGGGAGCTCTTTAAACAGTCAGACCTCAAGCTTTATACCACCACAGTCCTGTCTTAAATCAATTTCTACACAGACATTGTAACCTTGAAAAAACAAATCAAGGTGTACCCCAATCAAAAGCTTCAATAACAGAGTGCGGGAGCTGCTCAGAGCTCGGGATATAGCACTGAGATCACGAGACAGGGAGTTGTACGGGAGGGCTAGGGCCAACCTACACAGAGGCATTATATCATAGTTGGGGGCCTTAAGCACATAAATAGGTAATTTCGCGCAAATTCTTCTAAAAGCGCCAAATTTGGCACAGATGTAGCTCAGGTCATACTGAACTGATTTAGCTAGGGCGCCGGAGCCAGTGACCCTCTGAGCCAAGATGGCCGCCAAATCCAATATGGCCGCTGCCCGAAAAGGGTTCTGGCTATAACTTTTGAACCACATGAGTTACAAATACAAACTTGATATGTTTTTCAGCTTAATTGATCATGGGAAACACATAGGAATGTTTATATTTATGACCCCGTATATCTGGACCCCTTGATCCTCCGATCCCCAATATGGCCGCTGTCCAAAAAAGCAGTTTGGGCTGTAGTATGGGGTCTTACATCCCATTGTTTGCGCAAATTCATCTATAAGCACCAAATTTGGCACAGATGTAGCTGAGGGCATACTGAAATGATTTAGCCAGGGCGCCTGAGCCAATGGTCCCTGAGACCAAGATGGCGGCCAAATCCAAAATGGCCACCGCCTGAAAGGGACTTGGCTATAGCTTTTGAGCCAGATGAGATACAAATACAAACTTGATGTCTATTTACCTTTTTTGACCTTGGGAAACCCATAGGAATACTTACATTTATGATTGGGTATATCAGCATCCCCCAAATTCCCTAAATTCAATATGGTCGCTGTCCGAAAAAGGGTTTTGGCTACAAATTTTGATCCAAATGTGCTACAAATGAGGATGTAGTGTCTATTTTATGTTTATTGACCACAGGAAGTCAGTTGGCATATTTACATTTATGCTTGTGTAAGTCTGGAACCTGTATTCCTTTCAAGACTGTGTTTGAAAATCCTTTTTTTTTTTTTACCACAACTTTGAAGGTTATTCTAAATATGGATTAATTTCCTTATAAAAGTAAAATGCTTTTCAGTGTACAACAGGTAAATACATTTCAAAGTGTAATCATATAAGAAAGAATAAGACATAATTATTATTGCAAGGCAATATTTATATTATGTCAAATTGTTAAAAGAATATAGTCAATTTGTCCAAGACTCTTAAAGGTTTGCTTAGCATAATAATACAAAATAAACAGCAATAACATAAAAAAACAGTGAATTCTCATGGTCTCTCGCATGAATTATCATTATCATTCACAATCACCGGATCTCTCATTGTCTCCACCATCATTGTTTGTACAAGCACCCTCACATGCACATATAGAAGTGCAACGAACTCTGGCTTTACAGCACTTACAGCGAGTCCCACTGATATAAAGTATATCACACGCGAGTCCCACTGATATAAAGTATATCACACGTGAGTCCCACGGATATAATAAAGTATATCACACGCGAGTCCCACTGATATAAAGTATATCACACGTGAGTCCCACTGATATAAAGTATATCACACGTGAGTCCCACGGATATAATAAAGTATATCACACGTGAGTCCCACGGATATAAAGTATATCACACGTGAGTCCCACGGATATAAAGTATATCACACGTGAGTCCCACACCACGGATATAAAGTATATCACACGTGAGTCCCACGGATATAAAGTATATCACACGTGAGTCCCACGGATATAATAAATTATATCACACGTGAGTCCCACGGATATAATAAAGTATATCACACGTGAGTCCCACGGATATAAAGTATATCACACGCGAGTCCCACTGATATAAAGTATATCACACGTGAGTCCCACGGATATAATAAAGTATATCACACGTGAGTCCCACGGATATAAAGTATATCACACGTGAGTCCCACGGATATAAAGTATATCACACGTGAGTCCCACACCACGGATATAAAGTATATCACACGTGAGTCCCACGGATATAAAGTATATCACACGTGAGTCCCACGGATATAATAAATTATATCACACGTGAGTCCCACGGATATAATAAAGTATATCACACGTGAGTCCCACGGATATAAAGTATATCACACGCGAGTCCCACTGATATAAAGTATATCACAGCGAGTCCACGATATAAGTATATCACACGCGAGTCCCACGGATATAAAGTATATACACACGCGAGTCCCACTGATATAAAGTATATCACACATTAGTCCCACTGATATAAAGTATATCACACGCGAGTCCCACTGATATAAAGTATATCACACGCGAGTCACACGGATATAAAGTATATCACACGCGAGTCCCACTGATATAAAGTATATCACACGCGAGTCCCACTGATATAAAGTATATCACACGTGAGTCCCACGGATATAAAGTATATCACACGCGAGTCCCACTGATATAAAGTATATCACACGCGAGTCCCACTGATATAAAGTATATCACACGTGAGTCCCACGGATATAAAGTATATCACACGCGAGTCCCACGGATATAATAAAGTATATCACACGTGAGTCCCACTGATATAAAGTATATCACACGCGAGTCCCACTGATATAAAGTATATCACTCCACAGATCACGCGAGTCCCACTGATATAAAGTATATCACACGCGAGTCCCACGATATAAAGTATATCACACGCGAGTCCCACTGATATAAAGTATATCACACGGAGTCCCACGGATATAAAGTATATCACACGCGAGTCCCACGGATATAAAAGTATATCACACGCGAGTCCCACTGATATAAAGTATATCACACGGAGTCCCACGGATATAAAGTATATCACACGCGAGTCCCACTGATATAAAGTATATCACACGCGAGTCCCACTGATATAAAGTATATCACACGCGAGTCCCACGGATATAAGTATATCAACGCGAGTCCCAGATTAAAGTATATCACAGGATCCCGATAAGTTACACACGCGAGTCCCACTGATATAAAGTATATCACACGCGAGTCCCACGGATATAAAGTATATCACACGCGAGTCCCACGGATATAAAGTATATCACACGCGAGTCCCACTGATATAAAGTATATCACACGCGAGTCCCACGGATATAAAGTATATCACACGCGAGTCCCACGATATAAAGTATATCACAGCCTAGCACGCGAGTCCCACTGATATAAATCACACGCGAGTCCCACTGATATAAAGTATATCACACGCGAGTCCCACTGATATAAAGTATATTCACACGCGAGTCCAACTGATATAAAGTATATCACACGCGAGTCCCACTGATATAAAGTATATCACACGCGAGTCCCACTGATATAAAGTATATCACACGCGAGTCCCACTGATATAAAGTATATCACACGTGAGTCCCACTGATATAAAGTATATCACACGCGAGTCCCACGGATATAAAGTATATCACACGCGAGTCCCACTGATATAAAGTATATCACACGCGAGTCCCACTGATATAAAGTATATCACACGCGAGTCCCGCGGATATAAAGTATATCACACGTTAGTCCACTGATATAAAGTATATCACACGTGAGTCCCACTGATATAAAGTATATCACACGCGAGTCCCACGGATATAAAGTATATCACACGCGAGTCCCACGATATAAAGTATATCACACGTGAGTCCCACTGATATAAAGTATATCACACGCGAGTCCCACTGATATAAAGTATATCACACGCGAGTCCCACTGATATAAAGTATATCACACGCGAGTCCCACTGATATAAAGTATATCACACGTGAGTCCCACGGATATAAAGTATATCACACGCGAGTCCACTGATATAATAAAGTATATCACACGCGAGTCCCACTGATATAAAGTATATCACACGCGATCCCACTGATATAAAGTATATCACACGCGAGTCCCACTGATATAAAGTATATCACACGCGAGTCCCACTGATATAAAGTATATCACACGTGAGTCCCACGGATATAAAGTATATCACACGCGAGTCCCACTGATATAATAAAGTATATCACACGCGAGTCCCACTGATATAAAGTATATCACACGCGAGTCCCACTGATATAAAGTATATCACACGCGAGTCCCACTGATATAAAGTATATCACACGCGAGTCCCACGGATATAAAGTATATCACACGCGAGTCCCACGGATATAAAGTATATCACACGCGAGTCCCACGGATATAAAGTATATCACACGCGAGTCCCGCGGATATAAAGTATATCACACGCGAGTCCCACTGATATAAAGTATATCACACGCGAGTCCCACTGATATAAAGTATATCACACGCGAGTCCCACTGATATAAAGTATATCACACGCGAGTCCCACGGATATAAAGTATATCACACGCGAGTCTCGCGGATATAAAGTATATCACACGCGAGTCTCGCGGATATAAAGAAATAAGGACATTTAATTCTACAGAACTACACGCAAGTGCTGGATTACTCACACAGGTCAGTTTATTAGAAGAATTAAACTTGTGAGGGAACGCAGCGCTGTTTCACTTGGTCTAACGTTACACTATCACACTAAACGGCATTTAAATGTGTGTTGAAAGTTATAATGTTATTCTACGTGTTAGTTCGTTTTCTATAGCCTACGAAACATAGCAGCTTGTTCGATCAAGATTTGAAAAACGTACTGACCATATTCTAACATGTTGAGTCCAAGTCCAAGTCCAAGTCCAAGTTAGTCGTGGACGTGGAGCTCTCGGCATCTCGAAAACGCCCCGCTGATATTGATCCTCATTTTAGTTCTCATTGTTTGTCCCAAAGTCTGCTTGCCATGGTTTATGTTTGAATGAAACAAGAACTTTGTGCCACTAAACGTCACGCATTACGCAGTTGTCCATGTCTGTCGCCATGGTTACATCATGGCTATGGCATTTCGAGCGGAAACCGAGGATATCGCGGATATTGCGTCATTGACAGGCGACATTTGTTGGCCGGGAACGCCACTTATTTAAAATTCTGAAATAAAAAATCTTTGGAGACTTTTGGGATATTGTAAGTACACAACTGCAGGAAATATATCACACTGTGCAAGTGATTTTTGGATATTTTATTACAAAATTCCTACATATTGGACCTTTAATAGCTAAACGGTCGTTCATTATATCGATAAAACAATAACTTTAAAAAACTGTATTACTCATGTAATCATTTGTATTAAATGTTTAATCAAGATAAAAACGTATCTCAAAAAGCTAACAAGCAGCAGTAGCATTTTCAAGTATAACAGGATATCAAACTTCTTATGTAATAATAAAAGAATAGAATAATAATAATTCAAAAACGTACCATTCAGAAACGTTTTGTAACAGCCGTGTTTGGGAGGTTCTGCTTGACTCTCTTCATCGCCGCTTTCTGGGTCTGATTCGGGCTCAAACTGATACGGCAGTATCGACTCCATTATTTACATTAACCGGAGCACATGAAACTCACGCCCGTAAAGGCAAGGGGCGTGGCGGTTCCGGACAACGTGCGCTACGCAGTTTAGCCAATCACAACACACCGGCCCAAACTAACCAATCAGAGCCCATTGCCTGTTTCTGAGGGAGTGGTTTCATAGAATCAGGAAGTCAACCGGTCGTTCAAATGACAGAGGAGAAAGCGGCTTACAATAAAGGTGAAATTTATGAAAAATAAGACTTTTTAAAAAAGAAAAACCACGAATACATGTTATATTGCACCCCATAAACACAATCATGCAAAGAAAAAAAAACAGTAAACCACCCCTTTAAATAATTATGTGCACATTAGACTACTGACTGCCTACTGAGAATTGTTGCTTGCTAGCAGATTGTCTTGTGTCAAACTTGGTTATCTATCATTTTTTAGCCTATGTTGTGTGCTGATGTTGCTCATTACTCATTGTTGTGTGTTGTATCTGTCTTATCATTACTTTTTTATGCTGTTATTATTTGTGGACTGTAAAAAGTCATTTTTTGTTTTTATATCTTGATTTTAGGTTGCCCTCATAATAACTGGCCAGGGACAACAGATGAAAATTAGCCTGTTGAGCTAACTCTGGCTCGTTTACAGATATTTTACTGTTAATTAATGAGCACTGTCCCTGTAAAATAAACAAATAAATGAAAACGAAAAAAATGAAATGTTTCTAATGATATAACTCCTCATATAACCTCATTACTGGTCCCCACTAACTAGGTAATATGTGGCCAAGAGGAACCCCCAGTGAACCCAGTAGACCAAAGAGATGGCAGGGTGGTACAAGACATGATTTGCCAAAATCACTTTAATTAAAACCAGTTAACAGTCAAGTGTTGTTCACGGTTTCTTTATTTCCTGTAACAAAAGACATTTGTCTTTATTTCTTTAGATTTCATTCAACAACAAATGACAGATTAATGTTCACATACTGTTTCCCACTTTAAGCTAGTGCAGTGCTCCAGCAATTCAATTTCAGGTCTGGCCTTTTTTTGGGTTAAGCCTTTTCTCCTCCATTTGAAGCTGTATAAGGTCCATCTCCATGTCACTTTTTCTGATTTGCTTTTGAAGGTGGACCTTATACAGCTCTTTGGCAGGCAACTAGAAAGACTGAAAAAGACTGTAATACAAACACAGACCAAATATTTAAATGAGGAAGGAGAACTGCAGAACATTTCTTACACTGCTAAGATTCTGTGTTGAAGTAGATGGACCATCAGCTGTATTAAAATCTCCTGCCATATTCTGTAAAATGACAATGACAATTTATTTATTCTCTTATGTAAAAAAGGAGTGCATTCTATGCATCTCTATGGGCATCCCCACATTTTCTGTTTCTGTCACAGCAGAATTGGTCTCTTCATCGTCATCCTACAGTGAAAATAAGGAAGGATGCTTGGTCTAGCAAACAGAAACCTAAAGACAATAATGACTTACAACTGTGACAGAGTGTGGTGTTACAGGAGGATCCAATAATACCATGTGGCCATCAGCAACTGCAAGATAATAAAACCAAGATAATCATGCATATTCAATACTCAATGTATATTCTTAAACAAATACAACTAATAAAGAAGGGCATGAACATCTAAGTACTAGTAATAAGATTACAGCAGCATGTGCAGTCAAAGCAGCATGAATACTGCACACGTGAATCAATGACTGTAAAATGCATTCAAAATACCTTTTTAAAATGGTGACAGTGTTGATGATTTTCTTTATTAAAAACACTGACAAAAACAGTGAAAACATCAATAAACATAAGTATTAATATGGTACACCATTTACTAAGCCACTTGTCTTGGTAGCTGAGCCTGACGAACTGCCCCCTGGAATCCCATCGCCCACAGGTCGCCTTTATTACGGGACAGTGCCAGCTCCTCAGCTGGGGTGAGGGATAGTAGTTTATTAAGGGACAGTGCCAGCTCCTCAGCTGGGGTTAGGGATAGTAGTTTATTAAGGGACAGTGCCAGCTCCTCAGCTGGGGTGAGGGATAGTAGTTTATTAAGGGACAGTGCCAGCTCCTCAGCTGGGGTTAGGGATAGTAGTTTATTAAGGGACAGTGCCAGCTCCTCCGCTGGGGTGAGGGATAGTAGTTTATTAAGGGACAGTGCCAGCTCCTCAGCTGGGGTTAGGGATAGTAGTTTATTACGGGACAGTGCCAGCTCCTCAGCTGGGGTGAGGGATAGTAGTTTATTAAGGGACAGTGCCAGCTCCTCAGCTGGGGTTAGGGATAGTAGTTTATTACGGGGCAGTGCCAGCTCCTCAGCTGGGGTGAGGGATAGTAGTTTATTAAGGGACAGTGCCAGCTCCTCCGCTGGGGTGAGGGATAGTAGTTTATTACGGGACAGTGCCAGCTCCTCAGCTGGGGTTAGGGATAGTAGTTTATTACGGGACAGTGCCAGCTCCTCAGCTGGGGTGAGGGATAGTAGTTTATTAAGGGACAGTGCCAGCTCCTCCGCTGGGGTGAGGGATAGTAGTTTATTACGGGACAGTGCCAGCTCCTCAGCTGGGGTTAGGGATAGTAGTTTATTAAGGGACAGTGCCAGCTCCTCAGCTGGGGTTAGGGATAGTAGTTTATTAAGGGACAGTGCCAGCTCCTCAGCTGGGTGAGGGATAGTAGTTTATTACGGGACAGTGCCAGCTCCTCAGCTGGGGTTAGGGATAGTAGTTTATTACGGGACAGTGCCAGCTCCTCAGCTGGGGTGAGGGATAGTAGTTTATTAAGGGACAGTACCAGCTCCTCCGCTGGGGTGAGGGATAGTAGTTTATTACGGGACAGTGCCAGCTCCTCCGCTGGGGTGAGGGATAGTAGTTTATTACGGGACAGTGCCAGCTCCTCAGCTGGGGTTAGGGATAGTAGTTTATTACGGGACAGTGCCAGCTCCTCAGCTGGGGTGAGGGATAGTAGTTTATTAAGGGACAGTGCCAGCTCCTCCGCTGGGGTGAGGGATAGTAGTTTATTACGGGACAGTGCCAGCTCCTCCGCTGGGGTGAGGGATAGTAGTTTATTACGGGACAGTGCCAGCTCCTCAGCTGGGGTTAGGGATAGTAGTTTATTAAGGGACAGTGCCAGCTCCTCCGCTGGGGTGAGGGTTAGTAGTTTATTACGGGACAGTGCCAGCTCCTCAGCTGGGGTTAGGGATAGTAGTTTATTAAGGGACAGTGCCAGCTCCTCAGCTGGGGTGAGGGATAGTAGTTTATTAAGGGACAGTGCCAGCTCCTCCGCTGGGGTGAGGGTTAGTAGTTTATTACGGGACAGTGCCAGCTCCTCAGCTGGGGTTAGGGATAGTAGTTTATTAAGGGACAGTGCCAGCTCCTCAGCTGGGGTTAGGGATAGTAGTTTATTAAGGGACAGTGCCAGCTCCTCAGCTGGGGTTAGGGATAGTAGTTTATTAAGGGACAGTGCCAGCTCCTCAGCTGGGGTTAGGGATAGTAGTTTATTATGGGACAGTGCCAGCTCCTCAGCTGGGGTTAGGGATAGTAGTTTATTAAGGGACAGTGCCAGCTCCTCCGCTGGGGTGAGGGATAGTAGTTTATTAAGGGACAGTGCCAGCTCCTCAGCTGGGGTGAGGGATAGTAGTTTATTAAGGGACAGTGCCAGCTCCTCAGCTGGGGTTAGGGATAGTAGTTTATTAAGGGACAGTGCCAGCTCCTCAGCTGGGGTTAGGGATAGTAGTTTATTATGGGACAGTGCCAGCTCCTCAGCTGGGGTTAGGGATAGTAGTTTATTCAGGGACAGTGCCAGCTCCTCCGCTGGGGTGAGGGATAGTAGTTTATTAAGGGACAGTGCCAGCTCCTCAGCTGGGGTGAGGGATAGTAGTTTATTACGGGGCAGTGCCAGCTCCTCAGCTGGGGTGAGGGATAGTAGTTTATTAAGGGACAGTGCCAGCTCCTCCGCTGGGGTGAGGGATAGTAGTTTATTAAGGGACAGTGCCAGCTCCTCAGCTGGGTGGAGGGATAGTAGTTTATTACGGGGCAGTGCCAGCTCCTCAGCTGGGGTGAGGGATAGTAGTTTATTACGGGACAGTGCCAGCCCCTCAGCTGGGGTTAGGGATAGTAGTTTATTAAGGGACAGTGCCAGCTCCTCCGCTGGGGTGAGGGATAGTAGTTTATTAAGGGACAGTGCCAGCTCCTCAGCTGGGGTTAGGGATAGTAGTTTATTAAGGGACAGTGCCAGCTCCTCAGCTGGGGTTAGGGATAGTAGTTTATTAAGGGACAGTGCCAGCTCCTCAGCTGGGGTTAGGGATAGTAGTTTATTAAGGGACAGTGCCAGCTCCTCCGCTGGGGTGAGGGATAGTAGTTTATTAAGGGACAGTGCCAGCTCCTCAGCTGGGGTTAGGGATAGTAGTTTATTAAGGGACAGTGCCAGCTCCTCAGCTGGGGTTAGGGATAGTAGTTTATTAGGGGACAGTGCCAGCTCCTCAGCTGGGGTTAGGGATAGAAGTTTATTACGGGACAGTGCCAGCTCCTCAGCTGGGGTGAGGGATAGTAGTTTATTACGGGGCAGTGCCAGCTCCTCAGCTGGGGTGAGGGATAGTAGTTTAAATAGCCTCGACTATCCACTTACTGACTGTCTGTTTTGAAGCAGGAAGACCTTTTTTAGGTGATCCAAAGCAAATAAATAGTTGATCGGACTTCCTGATTGAGGATGTCCGATGTACATATGTGTCCAATGCTCGCACTGGACACAACAAGTGCAGTCTTTCCTGGTCCGCAGTTGCAAACGGAGGAGGACAGAAAGCCTGCAGCACAATAGGCCTCGGAGTCAAGGTCGGCACCTTAGGGACGTATCCCTGTTTTGGATAAAGGAACGCCTTGACCATCCCCGGTGCAAATTCAAGGCAGGTGGGGGAGACCGAAAGAGCCTGAAGGTCACCAACTCTCTTGAGGGACGAAATAGCTAGGAGAAAGATGGTCTTAAGAGTAAGGAACTTCTCTGAGACCGAATCTAAGGGCTCGAATGGAGCCCTAGACAGGCCTTCTAGAACTACAGTCAAATCCCAAGCTGGCACCTTAGTGCGAGTTGCAGGCCTCAGCCTCAAAGTGCCACGAAGGAAACGTGTAATCAGGGGTCTTGACCCAAAGATAAACCTCCCACCATGGTATGATAAGCCGCAATGGCTGCCACGTAAACTTTTAGTGTGGAAGGACATAGACCTGACACAAAGCGCTCCTGCAGGAACTCGATTACTGTGTTGACAGAACAATTAACCGGATCCCACTGATGTCGGTGACACCATAAGGAGAAAACTCTCCATTTAAGCGCATAGAGTTTCCTCGTAGCTGGAGCTCTGGAGCTTAGGATGGTCTCAACAGCCTCAGCTGAAAGACCACTATCTACAAGTTGGGCCCCCTCAGAGGCCAAACCCAAAGATTCCATATCTCTGGCCGAGGGTGAAATATTGTGCCCCCGGCCTGAGACAGAAGGTCCCTCCTCAAAGGGATCTCCAATGGAGGCCCGTCTAACAGAAGGATCAGGTCCGCAAACCAGATCCGACTTGGCCAGCGTGGTGCTACTAGCAGTAGGCTTATCCCACACTGACGGACCCGCTCCAGAACTCCTGGGAGCAGAGCAACAGGGGGAAAGGCGTACAGACGTAGCCTCGGCCACGTCTGCACCATGGCATCCAGCCCCAGGGGGGCCGGGTGAGTAAGTGAATACCAGAGGGGACAGTGCGTCGTGTTGTGAGACGCGAACAGGTCCACCTCTGCTCTGCCATATGCCTCCCAGATTTTCTCCACCGCCTCGGGGTGGAGTCTCCAGTCCCCTGGCCTCAGCTCCTGCCTCGACAGGATGTCTGCTCCTATATTCTGGTCCCCAGGAATATACACTGCCCTCAGGGAGAGTACCTTCCCCAGGGACCACAGGAGGATCCGGTGCGCCAGTTTGCAAAGCGGACGCGACCTCAGACCCCCCTGGCGGTTCAGATAAGAGACCACAGATGTGTTGTCTGTTCGAACGAGCACATGATGGCCTCTTAGGTCCGGAAGGAAATGTCTCAACGCATTGAAGACAGCCATCATCTCCAGGCAATTGATGTGCCACGAAAGATGATGGCTTTTCCACAGACCCTGAACCGAGCGGCCTTCCATTACCGCTCCCCAGCCGGTGAGGGAAGCATCTGTCGAGATAGTAGCTCGATGGCAAAGAGCTCCCAACACCGGGCCCTGGGTTAAGAACCAGTGTTTCCTCCATATCTCTAAGGCACGAAGGCATCGCCGCGTAACCTTGATCATACGGAAAGGGTTTCCCCTCGGGGAGAACCCTCTGGTCCTGAGCCACCACTGTAAAGGCCTCATGTACAGCAGGCCAAAAGGTATCACGTTGGACGCTGCTGCCAGTAGACCCAACAGTTTCTCGAACTGTTTTACAGTGCGTGACTGACCTAGCTTTAGCTCTTTGGTGGCTGCCAGGATAACAGCTACACGAACGGGCGATAGGCTGGCCCTCATCGTCACTGAATCCCATACCACACCAAGGAAAGTGGTTCTCTGTACTGGAGAAAGAACACTCTTCTTGGCATTGAGCCTCAACCCCAACATCTGCATATGGGCGAGAACGACACCTCGGTGCCGAACCGCCAACTGCTCTGATTCCGCTAGAATCAGCCAGTCGTCGATATAATTCAGAATGCGAATGCCCTGAAGCCTGAGAGGGGCTAAAGCTGCATCCATGCATTTCGTGAATGTGCGGGGTGACAAAGCTAGGCCGAAAGGAAGAACCCGATACTGGTATTCTTTGCCCCTGAAAGAAAACCTTAGGAACTTCCTGTGCTGAGGGAGGATGGAGATATGGAAGTATGCATCCTTTAGATCTATCGTGACAAACCAGTCCTCGGATCTGATTTGGGTCACGATCTGCTTGAGGGTCAGCATCTTGAACTTGAGTTTCTGAACTGACCGATTCAACAGGCGAAGATCTAAAATGGGACGCAACCCTCCATCCTTTTTTGGAACAATGAAATAACGGCTGTAAAAACCCGACTCTCTGTCGGGTGAGTACACCTGTTCTATAGCCTCTTTTGCTAACAGGGCCCTTACTTCTTGCTCCATTACCAGAGCCTGCTCGGGACGTACCACTGTGGGTAGCACCCCGCTGTAACGAGGAGGACGAGAGCCAAACTGGATTCTGTATCCTTTCTCTACAATCTGCAGGACCCAATGAGAAATATTCGGCAGAAGCTTCCACGCTGCCAGAAAATTTACTAAGGGAACCAGCCTCTCGAGGCTGGTCTCTGGTGTTACTGAGAGAGCCAAATCTGGAGCCTGAAACATACCGGCAGGAACTACCTGACCTGACTGCTCTAAAACCCCCCTCAGAGGGCGCGAAACCGATGCTGTGCCGCAGCATAGCACCAGCGACTCGCTGGAGACCACTGCGCCCTGAAGCACCGGAGGTGGCAGGGTTGGCAGGAGGGTCTCGTGAGGACCCCGAAGTGGAACGGGCACCGTGTACTGAGGTGAACACCGCTCCACCCCGGTCGGGGCTGTCCTCACAGGTCTGATGCCTAAGCATCAGGACCTTTTTTTTTTTTTAACCAAAGCTTTCTTCGCCTGAAGAACGGTCCTCAGATCCGGCTTAGGCTTAGTCGACTTCGGTTGAGAGGGCTGCGTCTGTCTCCAGTATCTTCGTGGAGGAGCACGAGACGCAACACTCTCTTTCTGTTGCACATGATATGATGAGCTAAATGGCTGGGGCTGCTCACGCCCAGCAGCCCCAGGGGGCTGGACACGGCGAGGGATAAACTTTTTAAAAGCGTCCGACTGTTTTTTAGCATCCTGGAATCTTTCTACTACAGCATGAACTGCGTCACCAAAGAGACCAGACGGTTCAAGCGGAGCATCTAACAAAAAAGTACGATCTTTCTCTTTAATATCAGATAGATTGAGCCATAAATGTCTCTCAGTGGCTACCAAAGCTGCCATAGACCGCCCAATTGCTCTGGCGGTCTCTTTAGTAGCCCTGAGAGAAAGATCGGTCGCCCTACGAAGTTCTCGAACATCGTCATGACTTATTCCCTCACTATTATCCAGATCCCCCAGCAGATCAGCCTGATAAGCCTGAAGCAGTGCCATAGTGTGCAGGCACGCTCCGGCTTGACCTGCTGCCGAATAAGCTTTGCCCACTAAACTAGATGTATTTCTTAGCGGTCTAGTGGGCAAAACTGGGGCTTTAATAGAAGATGCGGGACCAGGCGCGAGATAACTCGCTAAATTTTGTTCAACCTGGGGCATCGAACTATAGCCGTAATCTTTAGACCCTCTTATTTTAGAATATATATTAGAATGAGGGACAAAGACACGAGATGAAAACGGCTTTTTCCATGATTTAGATAATTCATCGTGTAAATCAGAAACACACTGTTTGTAGACTTGTTTCGCCATTTCGATACCAACAATATTGACAGACAACAATAAATAGACGGGGACAGTTTAGACACAGATCGCTTGCTGAGGCACAGAAGCTAATGCCGGCGAGCAGCGGAAGTGCTCTTATCCTTTCCTGGTCATGACGTCACCCGCCCGTGACGCTCATTCCCTTTTTCCATTGGACTAGTTGGCATAGATGCTTCAGACGCAATCACGCAGAAGGCGTTCCCGCAGCGTTTCGACGCATCTCGAAGTTCCCTTTTCGATAAGGGAACTATAGATCACCCACACACAAGCAACCCATAGTTTCACTGTGTCATTTTTCGTACAATCATTAAATATTGTAGAACAAAATAGGTGATACAGGTTTCATTATGGTCCTACATGTACAGTAAATACATCTCTGTAAAAGCACTGCAGTAGAAGAGAGAATACACACATAGTGGAATCATTGAACAAAGTGTGTAATATATTGATGCAAAACACTACAGTACAATCACAACATAGGTTTATTGGATTCAAAGCAAATCCGTAAAATAACAGAAAAAGTACTGCCAGCTCATTACCCGGACTTTGTCCCGTAATTAAAAAACGGAAATTTTCTGTTAATTCACAGTGTGCCCACTGTAAATAAAACAGAAATTTTCTGTTATTTAATGGTGTATCTATAGTAAAAGACCGGACACTTTCTGTCATTTAATGTTGTATTTATAGTAAAAAAACAGGACCCTTTCTGTTATTTAATGATGTATTTATAGTAAAAAAAACAGGACCCTTTCTGTTATTTAATGATGTATGTATAGTAAAAAAACTGGACACTTTCTGTTATTTATTGATGTATTTATAGTAAAAAAACAGGACCCTTTCTGTTGTTTAATGATATAACTACAGTAAAAAAACGAAAATATTAAATAAATCCGTAAAATAACAGAAAATGTACTGGCAGCTCATTACCCGGACTTTGTTCCGTTATTAAAAGATGAAAAATTTCTGTTAATTTATGGTTTTCCTACAGTAAAAATAAAACAGATTAATTTAGGCAATATACCTACAGCAAATAGAAATGTTACTTTTCTGTTAGTTCAGTGTAATGATAACTCTTGTTGAAAACATTTCAAACAAATCTTCTGTGATTAAAAAATATTTTTATTTACTTATAGATCTACAACAATTCCAAGAAAACAAAAATATAAAGGAAAAAAAACACAAAAGGGAAAAGTATATATAGTTTCTCATCTCTAAATTGTTTCAAGTCTGCTAATTCATGACACTCTTTGTTAACATTACAACAATTGCATCCACTGAATAAATTATTTTAAAATGTGTGAGGGGGGAAAAGGTTTTCCAGAGGAACATGGATTAGGTAATCTTCTTGTCTTCAGGTAAGATGAAGGCTGTAAAAGAAATACAAAACACTATTACTGACATACAGAATAGAGGCTGACATTTTTTCGGGAATCCCGCGGGTCACGGGAATCCCGCGGGAATCCCGCGGGATTCCCAACAAAATCACTATGTATCACGGGATTGGGACGGGAGAGAAAAAAATGTCAGCGGGAGTGGGCGGGACCGGGAATCGTTATAAAACTATAATACCCAACTTTATACACAAATTTACAGTTTATATAAATACAGTTTGAACTAAATTATATTTGCCACGTCTCTTTATGCTCTCCTGTTTGCTTTGGTGTGGCTGGTAAAATGAATGACATGCTCCACACACCCGTACCAGTTGGTGGCTGTAATATAGCTGCCAACTCTCATGCATATTGGCCGTGAGACACCCGCATTTGATTGGTTTTACACGCTCCACACGCCACACCCCCGATTTCTCACGCTGAAGTGTCAACCTGGCCGGTCAAATGCCTGGAAGATGAGTTTTTCTATATATCTACCTATATATCTACCTGTTGAGCCACTCGTGATCTAGAAGTTATGCCGCAAATTAGTTAAATTCTCTCGGAATCTAGAGCGAGCATGCACGCGAGACAGAGATTGTGCTTTAAACTGCCTAGCACGCGCACACGCACACAAGGCAGTCAGAGAGGGAAAGCGAACGAGAGTGCGCGTGTCATCCAAACTGCCCAGTTTTACAGTTATTTTTCTGTAACTGACAGATTCCGGTAAAAAAAAAAAACGGGAGTGGGAGGGAGTGGGAGGGAATATGAGTCATTCTTCCGGGAGTGGGACGGGAGAGGATTTTTTTTTGTGGGAGTGGGACGGGAGAGGATTTTTTTTTGTGGGAGTGGGACGGGAGAGGTTTGAAAATCCACTCCCGTGTCACCCTCTAATACAGAATGTGTCAAAACAAAGAAAACAAAGATTCTAGGTGGGGAAAACTCATCACTCACCAAGAAATGTGTAGTATTTAATTTTCAATTGAACAATACTATTACAACATTGTTTTCCTGTTATCTCTGTAAAGCTGCTTTGAAACAATTTGTATTGTAAAAAGCGCTATATAAATAAAGGTGACTTGACTTGACTTGACTAGTAAATTCTTCAGAGCCACCGGACTGATTGGACCAGGTCCTGGTAGGACTGCAGACTCGGGTTTAGGCGTGTGTGTGCGTGTGCAGCGCAATGTTAGGCTGCATAGTTTAGGTCAGCCGGAACCGGGAACACTTCCCATAAATCCTGATGTACTCGTTACATCATAAGAAGGATGGCGTCTACGCTAATACTAGTCTCTCTGTTTATCTGAGGTTTGCCGCAGTCCGCCGGATCCAGGCCGTATCCAGATCTGATGAAGGACCTTCGCCTGGAAACGACGACAACGCAGTCCTGAAGTGTCAACCAGTCCCTTCCCTGTTACTGAAGTCAGCCGGATCCCGGCCGTATCCAGATCAGATGGTGGACCTGCACCTGGACACATCCATGACACATCCTTCATCATATTCATATCCATTCTTTATTGTCCTCAAGAGGAAATTTGTTTCCACAGTCTGTACCAGGAGCAACATTCAACACTCATAACATACACATATACACATTGTACACATAAATTAGGCTTTCTGTGAATTCAACGCTCTTATGGCTGAAATCACAAAGCTCCTCCCTAGCCGTGATTTTCTAAGGGGTAGCTGCCTATATCTACGACCTGAGGGAAGAAGGGTGAAACATGAGTTAAGCGGGTGGCTCTGATTTTTTATGATGGTGTTTGCTCTGCGAATGATAGCAGCGTCAATGAGAGCCGGCAAATTGGGTGTGGGAAGGCCTATTATATTTGAGGAAGTGTTAGTGATTTTAAGAAGCTTGTTTCTATCAGTGAGTGAAAGCATAGTGAAATAGCAGGTGGCACAGTACAGAAGAACGGGTTCAATGATACTACGGTACAAAAGTAGAAGAAAATGTGGTCTTACTGAGAGAGTCCTGAGTTTTCGTATGACAAATAGTCTCTGACTCTCTGTTGGCAGCGTGAATGTCTGGTTTGATGGCGGAAATTCAGTTTATTTTCCAGAATAATGCCAAGATACCTGAAGCTGTCAACAATGTCTACTGACTGGCCACTGATGGAGATATGGCAATGAGCAGTGGAGAATTTTTGACGTGTGTCCAAGATAAGTTCCTTTGTCTTAGTGGCATTAAGAAGATGAAGACTAGATTAAAGTCGCATCTCTTTAACCAAGCATTCACTTAATGCTTACCTTTTATACTACTTCTGAATCAGTTCGAATGCATTAATATTATGAACATCAGCTATGCTAATTATTTCCCATCTGTCTTTCTGCTGTTATCTCGGGACGCTAGTCCCGAGGTAAATAGCGTTCGTCAGCTCCAGTTTGTATCCAGTCTCTCACGAAGACTTCAGATGCCCCAACACCTGTGATGAGACGACTAAACGCCTGTGGAGAGACGACTCGACGCCTGTGAAGAGACGACCCAACGCCGGCGATATGTTATGCCTAAATTTATACATGATTAACTAACTGTATTTTTCCATGTACATTTCTGAAATGCACTTTCTGTAAAGCTGCTTTGAGACAATGTGTATTGTGAAAAGCGCTATACAAATAAATTTGAATTGAATTGAATTGAACTGTCTGTACACCATTGAGTGAAATGGGCAACAGATTGGTGATGTGCTGTGACTGATTCCGTGCCAGAGAGGAGGGCGAGTATGGCTGTGTCATCTGAGTATTTGAAATACTTTGTGATATCGGAAGGGCTACGGCAGTCGTCAGTATATAGTGTGTATAGGAAAGGGCTGAGCACACACCCTTGAGGGGCTCCAGTGTTGACAGTAATGGTGGGGGATGTTATACTACCCACCCTTACTGCCTGTGGTCTGTCGCTGAGAAAATCATAAATACAGTGAATGAGAAGAGGTGGCACATTAAGTTGTTGAAGTTTGATTATCATGAGGTGGCGTTGTATCGTATTGAAGGCGGAGCTGAAGTCTATAAAAAGAATCCTGGCATAATGGCCCGGAGAATCCAGATGTTGGAGGAGAGTATGAAGGAGGCATGCTACAGCATCCTCTGTTCCTCTTTTGGCCTTGTAGGCAAACTGGTAAGGATCCAGCTGTGGGCAGACAACCTAGAAGGATAGTGTTTAAAACCAGTTTTTCAAGACATTTTGCAATTATTGAAGTGCTACTGGTCTGTAATGGTTCAATTCACAGGGGCGAGGTCTTTTGGGTACAGGAATGATAGTGGCGGTTTTCCAGAGGATTGGGACAGTTGCTGTCTGTAGTGACTCTTTGAAAAGTGAATGGAGAACAGGAGATAGCTCCAGGGCGCAATTCTTGAGCAGCCTCCCCGTAATTCCATCCGGGCCAGGGGCCTTGCCGGTATGGCACCTCCTGAGCTGCTGATGGACATCTCCCACCGTTAAGGGGACAAGGTGTGGCTCTTCAGGAGTGGGTAGGCTCCTGAGCAGTCTCTCACATTCAGTGGTGCAATTCAGGGTGTCAAACCTGGCATAAAATATATTCAGGTCCTTGGTGAACGAGCTGAGATCAGTAGATGTAGGAATGCTGGCATTCGAAGTGGTTCCAGTAAGTGTTTTCACCTTCTGAAAGGCTTGTCTGGTGTTCATACTACTGAAATCTTTTTCTAATTTGTCCTTATATGCAAGTTTTGTCTTTTTGATTTCATTTTTCACAGAGCGATTAATGTCTCCCAGCAAATGCCAATCTTTACAATTAAATGCATGTTGTTTCTCCTTGAGTTTAAGTTTTATTTGGCTGGTCATCCATGGTCTCGAGTTGGGATATCTTTTCACAGTTTTGACTGGAAATACTAGTTGCCACGCAGAACTTGATGTAATCCGTTATTATCTCCGTTTTTTTATTTAGGTCGCCATCAAAAATATTCCAGATATTCATATACAGATATCCAGATATCATCAGCCCTGTGAAGGCCTCATCGACACGACAGCCATCAGCACTGATCCTCAACAATCTCGTCTAGGGATGGGCATCGTTAAGAAATTATCGATATCGATGCCATTGTCGAGTCTGCTTATCGATCGATTCCTTATCGATTCCCATATCGATTCCTGTACCATTTGCTGAACACTTACAGTGTGGCTTTGAGAGTTGTTGGCTTTGAATGTCTAATTTAAAGTGGTTTTAGAGAATGAAAAACAAGTGTGCAATATTTAGGGCCCTATGAAATCAGTTTTATTTTTTCCCAAATTCCGTTTTATTTTTCCCCAAATTCCATTTTTTTCCTTTTTTATTTTTTGGGAATTCATGTTTTTTACCCTTTACTGTTATTTTAGTTATAAAAAGAGTGTGCTTTTAAAGTTAATGATTAAAATGTATACAAATAAAATAGGAATGACCTTAAATTACAGACATTTATTCAGTAGCCTTTTCAGGACAAATACTGCATGATGCCACTTGACACTGCACTCTTCAAGCAACAACAAAATATGTTTATGAGCTTTAAACTGTCCAGTAAAATAAATTATATTAGTTTAGCTATATAAGTTTAAATAAAAGTCACACTCTGTCTCTCTCTCTCGCCCAGTGTCACTCGCGGAGTTCGCTTCGCTTTTGTCCAGTCTGGCACCTCATAGACAGACGTTGTGTGTGTGTGTGTGTGTGTGTGTGTGTGTGTGTGTGGTGTGTGTGTGTGTGTGTGTGTGTGTGTGTGTGTGAGAGAGAGACGCGTGAGTGATAGAGAGACGGAGGGAGAGCGGGGAAAGGAAATACAAAGGAAAGAATACGCTGCGTGTTTTAAATAGCATTAAAAAAAATGAACGAAACGCAATATGTGGCGGCCGGAGTTGATTTTGTGGCCGCGAATTCGCCTTATTCACCTACGTCACCAGCTTAAACCAAAACGAGGCTGTGGGGTACGGAAATAACGGTGGCCCTCTGTAGGCTACAATCATAACGTTATCTTAACGCCCGTAACAGGCCTCTATGGAACAACGTCCCACTAACCCATCATTTTACCAACAAACGGAAGTTTTATCAGAAAACTAATCAAAAAGAAATCACTGGAAACGACTGAAAAGCGACCGTTTGCTGGCATTTTTGTTGTTTACTTGAATATCACACACACACACACACACACACTCACTCACACACCCAAGCATCGATGTTTTACTACAGCACAAAAAGTGACATTGATCATGAATTAATGTATGTCAAAATTGCACATTGGTCACAGAAATAAATTACCGTTAGGTTTCACAAAAGAAAGAGGACACACTTCTTCAAAGAAAGAGGACACACTTCTTCAGCCGCGTCTGTTTCTGTTTATTTGGTAGTTAACGTTACAAGTCATGCATCACATTTAGAAAGAATGATAATTTCTACAAATATATGCCACCAAAAATAAAACCTGATGAGCTTTCTCGACTCCCAGTAACTTAGGCTAACGTTACAGATATTTTCAGTCAGAGAAACAGCTCCCGAAAAAAAAAGTTGCTTTATTTTATGATGATACTATAAAGAGACGAGACGTATAGGCTTCTGACAGATAAGATTAGATTAGAATTAGAATTAGAAAAACTTTATTAATCCCCAAGGGGAAATTGCAGTGTTGCAGCAGGATTTCAACACAGTATACAAACCAAACATATTACATAGACTGACATATACTGACAAATAAATAAATTATATATTAATTATATAGTGTTAAAAATAATATAATGTCCTTTATCATCATTTACGTGTCATTCAGTCTCCTCAGTCTCCTCTCCCTGCCCAGAGAGTTGTTGTGGATTGTAATGGCAGTGGGAAGAAATGACTTCCTGTAACGGTCCTTGCTAGAGCGGAGATGTAGAAATCTCCAGCTGAATACACTGTGCTGCTTGACCAGCAGGTTGTGCAGCGGATGTGAAATGTTGTCCATGATGTTGTATAATTTGTGTAACATTCTTCTCTCCACAACCAACTCCAGGGGCTCCAGAGCAAACCCCAACACAGAGCCAGCCTTCTTTATTAACTTGTTCAGTCTCTTGCTGTCACTGACTCTGATACTACTGCCCCAGCAGATGGCAGCAAAGAGAATTGCGCTTTCGACAACAGACTGATAGAAAATATACATCATCCTGCTGCATACATTGAAAGACCTAAGCTTCCTCAAGAAGTAAAGTCTACTCTGACCCTTCTTGAAAATGGCCTCAGTGTTGCACTTCCAATCCAATCTGTTGTCAAGGTACACACCCAGATATTTAAAATTCTCAACCACCTCCACCTCCTCTCCCTGAAGGTGAATGGTGTTTAGTGTTGTTATCCTGGTCCGCCTAAAGTCCACCACCATCTCCTTCGTCTTTGTGACATTAAGGAAGAGGTGGTTTTCCCCACACCACAACACAAAGCGGTCAATCAGATTCCTGTACTCTGACTCGTCTCCACCACTAATACACCCAACAACTGCAGAGTCATCCGAGTATTTTTGGAGATGACAGGACTCTGAGTTGTGCTGGAAATCTGAAGTGTATAGCGTGAAGAGAAATGGTGAGAGAACTGCTCCTGTGCTGCTGACCACCCGTTCCGACACACCACCCCTTAGTCGCACAAACTGTGGTCTGTCTGTCAGGTAGTCTGTAATCCAGGAAACTGTGGAAGTGTCCGCCTGCATCTTCAGAAGCTTCTCTCGCAGCAGTAAAGGCTGGATCGTGTTAAAAGCACTGGAGAAATCAAAGAATGTGATCCTTACAATGCTGCCAGATTTATCCAGGTGTGAGTGAGCTCGCTGAAGCAGGTAGATGATAGAATCCTCCACACCAACCCCAGGGCGGTAAGCAAACTGCAGTGGGTCAATGGAAGTGGTCACCTGTGGTCTCAGGTGGGCTAGAACCAATCTCTCCAGAACCTTCATGATGTGAGATGTTAAGGCAACCGGTCTGTAGTCATTGAGGGCAGATGGAGAAGACTTCTTTGGCACAGCAACAAGGCATGATGTTTTCCACAACAGTGGGACCTTCTCCATGCTCAGACTGAGGTTGAAGAGGCGCTGTAAAATCCCACATAGCTGGTTTGCACAGGCCTTCAGGACTCTGGGGCTGATACCATCCGGACCTGGAGCCTTGTTCTGGTGCAGTTTCTCCAGCTCCCTCCTAACCTGACAACTTGAGACCGACAGGGGGGTGGGGGAGGTAGGTAGAGGGGGGGGCACAGTGCTTTCTGCAGGGAAGAAGGATGTTGATGTTGAGTGATGGGGGAAAGTACTGTGTGTGTCACCAGTCCTGATCACTGAGGAGGTGTGAGAGGGGAGCAGCTGAGGGGGCAAGGAGGGTGTGGTGCCTGTGTGACAGGGGGCAAGGGAGGGGACAGCTGAGCTAAACCTATTGAAAAACACATTCAGCTCATTAGCCCTGTCAACGCCTCCCTCAGCCTGATTTCCGTTCACCTTGAACCCTGTGATGGTCTTCATTCCTGACCACACGTCCCTTGCGTTGTTTTGCTGAAGCTTGTTCTCCAGCTTCTTCCTGTACGCCGCCTTGCTCTCCCTCAGCCTTACTTTCAGCTCCCTCTGTACAGTCTTCAGTGATTCTCCATCCCCATTCCTAAAAGCTCTTTTCTTCCTGTTTAACAGCTCCTTCAGGTCACTGGTTATCCATGGTTTGTTGTTGGGAAAGCATCGCACTCTCCTAGTGGGTATAACAGTGTCCACACAGAAATTAATGTATCCTGTGATGCAGTCTGTAATGGAGTTAATGTCATCTCCATGGGAATCACAGAGTACATCCCAGTTTGTTGATTCAAAGCACCCCTGCAGAACCTCATCCACTTCCACTGTCCATCTCCTCACCATCCTAGTGGTCACCAATTGCTTCTGAACAATAGGTGTATATGTGGAGGTGAGAAGTACCAGATTGTGGTCTGATTTGCCAAGAGGGGGAAGAGCTGTGGAGCTGTATGAGTCCTTAACATTTGCATAGAGTAAATCCAAGGTTTTATTATCTCTAGTGGGGCAGTTAACATACTGCTGAAATGTTGGGAGAGTAGCAGAAAGAGACGAAATCTCCAGAAATTGCAATAAAAGCATTCGGGTGTTTTGTTTGTTAGTCCGGCAGTGACCGAATGGATGACGTCACATGCCGCGTCGGCATCAGCTGATGGCGGGATGTAAACAGCCACAATAATAACGCACGTGAACTCCCTCGGCAGATAGTATGGACGCAGACTCACAGCTAACAGTTCGATATCTGGGCTACAGGAACGCTCCTTCACAGTAATATGTCCGGGATTACACCATCTATTGTTTACAAGCACTGCAATCCCCCCTCCTTTCTTCTTACCGCTCAGACATCGATCTCTGTCCGCCCGTACCGTCTGGAAGCCGGGGACAGTGGTGTTGGAATCGGGAATATGTTCCTGCAGCCACGTCTCTGTGAAACACATCACACTGCACTCACGAAACTCCCGCTGTGTCCTCGTCAGATAAAAACATGATTGTGATAGCCTTTATTATTGGTCTGATTTCTTCAATCGTTCACCATGTTTTTTTACTATGCGTAATCTTCAAGCATTTACTATGTTTACTATGGTAATGGTTAGCGTGCATAGTCTTTTGCATCGCGTATAGCTGCTATAACGTTATAAATATTTCTAACGTTACCTTATACGGTGATCAATCCACATCGGATCACAAACGGCATTCAAACATGAAAGTGAGTTAATTATTTCGCCTGTTCGTAACCCTCTAGCCCGAGCTTGCTTGGTAACGTTAAACAAGTTGTAGCTCTTTAGACTAGCCTGATCAGCTAATGTCCTGCCGTGACTAGCCGTGTGTTTTCAGCAAAACAGCCCGGGGAATCTCGCAGTCGTTATTTGCCCATTTTTCAACATACTCCACAGTTATTTCCGGAAGAGATGAGAGGTTTGTTGTCCACACAGGTACACAGATATCTATGAAACAGACGCCCGCCGCCGCGCTCTGTCACTGCACTTCCGGTAGAGTGTACCCCACAGCCTCGTTTTGGTTTTCAAGATGGAGGCGCGGTGAATAAGGGGAATTAGTCTATGTGTGGGAAACACTGCATAAAAGTCACGTGCGAACTGCTCGGTACTGAGGGCTTATAGCGTCGAGTTTCTTAACTTTTTCGCCGACGAAAGCAGAGCCGTGGAGAGCCGCTTCGCCATGCTTTAATTGTTTTGATGCCGTCATTGGAGCTGTAAATGTCGCCCAGATTTGCTTCCCCCGGTCTGTTCCCTCTTCATTTAAAATGAAGCCACACTCTCGATCGTTTACGTCTTGGGTGATTTAAAAATCCAGTCGCATACTGTAACGTCATGCCGCGATGCGGGAATGGATGGAACGGAACGGAACATTCGGAATCGTTAGTGGAATCGTTAACGTGTGGACGTGTACGATTCCGATGGATCGGAACCGGTTCCAAACCGGAACCTGGAACCGATTCCCAAGCCTAATCTCGTCTCCATACCGGCGTGAAGACTCCGACTTCCAACCAGATGAACTGCATAATATAATGTTCTGATCCAATCTGACTTCTGACCTGTAATGCTGCCTGGATCATAATCATACACTGTTCACTCATTGGCCAGAGGAGAACTGGCCCCCCCGACTGAGCCTGGGTTCTCCCAAGGCTTTTTTCTCCATTCTGTCACTGATGGAGTTTTGGTTCCTTGCCACTGTTGCCTTGGCTTTTGGCTTGCTTAGTTGGGGACATTTAATATTCGACAATATTATTGATCCGCCTCACTTAAGGTGGACGATGATGCAATTTTCTTCTAGAAACAACTTTGTTGTATTATTTTTATGTTACTTTCTCTGCAGTATTTTGCAGACGAGGAGGAGGATAAAACAAAAGTCTAATAAATATTTTATATATAATTATGGTCCACTCTTCTCATTTGTAAAACATGTATTTCCATCAGTATACAGTACAAGTCTTAGGCCCCCACCAGATTGATTGTTTTAGCTGTATTTTATAGTTACATATAAATCTTATGACTTTACATGTAATACATAAATAAAAATGGAACTTAGTTTAAATATCTCAATATAAAATATCCACATAGAACAAATATAAAATAGATTTGGGTATCCAAATATACCAAACAATTATTTGGCTTTGTAATTGTCCTTATTTCACCCGTACACAAATGCTATCCCGGATGCTGAAGGCACGTCAGCTGCACACAGATGTAGAACTACAACTACACTCCTCATCATGCTGCAGTGTTTGGCCAGTTATTCACTTCTTTTGGTCCATTCACTTAAGATGCATATCTGATTCCAAAGATGCAAGTATAAGTTCTCATTAGATGTGTGGTCATACCTGGTGGCGCGTCTGCCTCTTCTGGTCCAGCATCTCAGGGCACACATGCCAGAAGCGCTGAAGACGGGGCGGTCTGTCTAACTGCTGCAGTCTATGCCTACCCTGGAGACTTCCTGGTGCTCTTCTTCACTTTCGTCCCCAAGCTGCTGATTGAAAGTGCAAAGATTTTTAAATGTCTTTAAATTAGGCCGTCCATCATCTTCACTGCCTCCAAAGCCCTTCTTGTGCAGTACCAGCTTGAATGACTTGTTTGTCTTCATGGTAACTGCTACTGAGGGAATCCTTGTTAGTTTCTTTTTCTCCGCTTAGTGACATGCTTAAATTCAGCGGGTCGTCTCGCCTGATCTGAGTTTCATTTTTATTGCTGCATTCTTCCAATCGACAGATAAGGCAAGGCAAGTTTATTTATATAGCACATTTCAATATAGCACATGGCAATTCAAAGTGCTTTACATAGAAGAGATTAAAATCAGAATAATTAAAACAGTTTAGAAAAAGAAAATAAATGCAGTACAAACAGTCGGACACAGTGGCACAGTGCTCATTCAGTAAATGCACATCTAAACAGAAGTGTTTTGAGTCTGGATTTGAATGTGACTGTAGGAGCACATCTGATCTCCTCTGGAAGAGTTCCAGCACAGTAGCTAAAGCAGACTCAACACGCTCAGAGTGAATCCTCACATGCATCGCCACAGAGTTAACCATTTCAGACATTACTGGACAGCCTCTGTCTCGTTCACTTCATGTCTGGCGTTACGCACAGCTCAGTGTGGCCGCTCCAATTTACCTTCAGTGAAATCTAACCTTAGTGTAATTGACAGAATTACTAAAAAATATTTTGCTACTTAAAGTTAAAGATTTTTAATAAATCTCAAGAGATGGAGGATGTGTGAAATTTCATGATTTTTGAGTGACGTCTAGTAGAATTTTCTAAAAAATATTTTGCTATACCTAAAAGTCTATTTCCCTCATATTACATAGCCTATATAACGCATGTGGACTGATATTTTTCCATTGTCTGGACTCCTTTATTAATGGAGTATATAAACAGACGTTTCAATATATTGGTATTAAATGCATTTTCTGAGTATGCATTAATTTTTATTTTTAATATTTCAAGTTTTTACTGCAAATATTGAAATGCGCACTCTTTGGTCCATCAGTGCTTAAGTTGAGTCACTGACCGATCACATTGGAATAAAATATCTCATAATAAAATACAAAATTGACTGATTTATGAATGTATATGCATAGTTCTCATCAGTCGGAAATACAGATAAACGCATTCATTTGTTGTATTTTTGATCCTGAAAGAAAACAGAACAACAAAAGCACGAACCATAGGCCTACATGGAGTACGTGTTATGCTTCTTACGTGGACTTTTGGGACTGGTGTCAAGGCGCAATGAATAAAATGCACTAATGATAATTTAATAGAAGCCCTGAAATGAACGGGGGAGAGCTGTGTTTTATTTTCACAACATCTCATATTGTTTGGAACATGAAAATTCATAATATCAAGCCACTGAACGAACATATAGAGCCCTATTGAAATAGCATTGACAGGTATGAACATGCTAATAGACACATACGCTACTCAAAAAGTGCATTAAACCAAAACAATTAATTCATGCATTTGCAAAGGTGGATCTTCTTTCAGTTGTTCGACTTATAAATTGTTTTATTAGAGTCGAGACATCGATTTCATCCAGGAGATCACTGTGGGCATTCATAATGGCCAAGTGCGTTAGTCTCTCCTGTGACATGGTGTTACGCAGCCAGGTTTTCAACCTGCGCAAAGCCGAGAAGGAGCGCTCTGATGCAGCGACAGATATGGGCAGGCACAGGCATAGTTTGATGAGCTTTTCCACCTCTGACAGCATGGAACGGGTTTGTGGTTGCGTGGTTTGGAGAATGGACACAACATCCCGAATTGTGTTAACTTCCCGCCCTGTACAAAAGATATCCCGCAGTATGTCCAACTCATGACTCAGTCGCTCTCTTGTAAAACCGGTGAGTTTCAGGGAAGTCACATCCATTTTTTTTCCTTGAGCTGCCTCAGTGATCGCCTGCTCTCGCCCTGCAGCAACTTGGATTCCGACCTGGTCAAAACGCCTCTCCACTTCTGAGCGCCTGGCCTCCTCCACTTGTGTATAGTGAAAGCGTGCAGGTGTCTTGCTACTGCGCACTGGATGTGGCGGCTTCAGGCCGTAACGCTCTGCATATTGCTGGGTCTTGGCCACAAGGTCAGTGATGGTTTTATCCTGCCGCAGTGTGCCCAGCTGTTTGCAAAGGAGTTTGCCAGCTTCCATGGATCCTAGAGCTGCACTGAAAAAAGTGCATATGGCTTGTCATTATGTTAAATAACTTTTTATACTTGAACTGACTCAATAAATTCACCTTTCTACCTTGTCATTGGTCTAATGTAATTGAGTTTATTTGTCTTGAAGTAAAACTATTTTTTTTCGGTGTAATTTAAAGGGTACCTATCATGGAATTTTGAAAATTACCTTTCATGTAGTGTGTAACATAGATCTAAGTGAACAAAAACATCCTGCAAAGTTTTAAATATGAAAGTTCACCGTATACAAAGTTATTGTCTCTCAAAAGTAAGAGTCGACTCTGAGTCGCTGATATGAATCGATAGACAAACGATGCATTTTCTCTAACTTTCGTACGTCACTTGTACAAGTTATTTGAATTCGACACGCCCACTCAGTGCGCGCGCCGAGCAGACAGAGAAACCTGACAACATCATGTCGACGAGACTCTGTTCTGAAGTGCGAATCAAAAGCAAACTTTTTTTTTTTCACTGCCCAGTGACGAGCATGTGAAGACTCAGTGGCTAGAGTTTATATTTACAACTATACCACACAAGTATAGCCACCTTGAGCTGTGTTCGCGTTATTTTAATGACAATCGCTTCACAAACACAAATGCTTTCAAGTGTGGATTCGCGAGTCGCCTGATACTGAAGGAACGTTCAATACCAAGTTTATTTAGATCAGCTTCCTCCTCCGAATCACAACCTGTAAGTACTATTAATAATTGTTGCTTTTATGTGTGTGTGTGTGTGTGTGTGTGTGTGTGTGTGTGTGTGTGTGTGTGTGTGTGTGTGTGTGTGTGTGTGTGTGTGTGTGTGTGTGCGTGTGTGTGAGAGAGTGAGAGTTACGCTCAGCAGCTTCTAGGTCTCCGATGTCATTTTTTTTGTTTTTTGAAATATGTGAAATTATGTGAAGCGTATTGTAGTACTGCAGTGCTTTATCAATATGTTTAAGCTTTGGGCTAATGCAAAATATAACTGACTGCGTCATCTGACCAATCACCGCCGATTAGCGTCACGCAAAGGAGGGGTTTGGACAAATGAGTCGTTGAATGAATCATTAGGGAGTCGGTGAGCAAATCAGGTAAAAATAAATGCATATTATAAGACAACAAAAGTGTTTTTTGTCATTGCATGCATGTAAAACTGTTGTTGGGGACTCCCAGAACATTATTAGGAACATTTTAAATGCCATAATAGGTACCCTTTAAACTTTTTCTTTAAATCAAATTACAATTTTACAGCCACGACCAAACCACGTGACACCATGACGTCATCGAATTTGCTTCGAGAATTTTCTTTTCAGCTGCCATCTTGTATTGCTGTATGAAGACTGCATTGCTGATACGCAATTTCCACAGCATTGGTGAGTAATCCTACAAATAAGTTTTCATTCAGTTTTATCGCCGTTGATATACACTTGTATACTATTAAAGTAGATTCCACTGGTTTTGTTGAATATTTGCTTTATTTTGCTCATAGTCATCGGATATTTCAAGTGTAGCTATAACGGTCGTTAGGCCTTAGTAATGACGTCAAAATCTTTATCGTTAAACGATGGATAGCCATTAATAAATACTTTAGTAATAGATAATTTGTGGACTTTAAATTACATGATTTATTTGGATTTTTCCTGCATCGAGAATTACGAGGCGGTCGCCTCCGTCAAATGTCGTGCCCCATCCGGCTGTCCAAAATACAGGCTGTCACGACTCGCATAGGCCTAACGTTACTCAGATTAGGCCTGACGCGATAATTAAATAATCAGAGATGTATATCTGTGTTACTCAATCCCTCATAAATTCTAATATATTGATTAAAGTGGTCTAAAGCCATTTTATATCATCTTGTGAGGAACAGAAGGAATTTTACATTGTTAAATTAAAGTTCACTTAAACTCGTCTTCCCGCCGCTGCAGCTGTCAATCATTCTCCATTCAGCATTCAAACAGGGCGTCAGTACGGTAAGTTAAAACTCCTCGTCTACCAAATTTAATAATCGTGACAGCCCTAGCTCAGGATTTTACCACCTTCCCCTCATTTTGAGTGAAACTGTGCATAAAGCCTACATTGCGTGTATCTGCATTCATTGCGTTCATTGAATGGTTGCATAAACATTCTGACATTTGATTGATGAAGAAACATTGGTGAATGAGAAAAATAAAGAGTAGTTTATACTTAAAAATGAGCCAAGTAACAGTTTAGTTAGTTGGTGTGATGTAACTAAAATTATTATATAATCAAATTTTGCGTTCCATTTAGGCATGTGACCACTGACGCTGGTTTGGCTTGTGAAAAATCATATCAGCCACCATCTTCTTTGTCTGCAGGATAACGTGGTTATCCCAAAATTACATAAGGTGAGTAATCTTACAAATTATGTTGAGTTTGTTACAACCGTGCATTTATAATCACGTAAGGATCAGTTAACTTAATGCAAGTGTTTTAGCAAATAATTGTATTTTTCAATTTATAAATTTTATTTGAATTAATATGATTCTGGAATAGATAAAATCGATTTTTAAACTGTCACAAAATTGAGAAAGTTAGGTCAATCGATTTTTTTTTTCTCCCAGTTCAACAAATTACATTATTTTATGAAATCTGCATGACATGACATCTTTGCAGCTTTTAAAATAGTTACTGATAAGTGTTCAAATTACACCTATTTATTTAATAAATGTATTTAAAAATAACAAAACTTGCAAAACTTTTTGCTCTTAGGTGCAAAAGTATATCCATGCATAGGCTTGGGAATCGGTTCTAGGTTCCGGTTTGGAACCGGTTCCGATCCATCGGAATCGTACACGTCCACACGTTAACGATTCCACTAACGATTCCGAATGTTCCGTTCCGTTCCATCCATTCCCGCGTCGCGCATGACGTTACAGTATGCGACTGGATTTTTAAATCCCCCAAGACGTAAACGATCGAGAGTGTGGCTTCATTTTAAATGCAGACCGGGAGAAGCAAATCTGGGCGACATCTACAGCTCCAATGACGGCATCAAAACAATGAAAGCATGGCGAAGCGGCTCTCCACGGCTCTGCTTTCGTCGGCGAAAAAGTTAAGAAACTCAGCGCTATAAGCCCTCAGTACCGAGCCGAGCAGTTCGCACGTGACTTTTATGCAGTGTTTCCCACACATAGACTAATTCGCGGCCACAAAATCAACTCCGGCCGCCACATATTGCGTTTCGTTCATTTTTATTAATGCTATTTAAAACACGCAGCGTATTCTTTCCGTTGTATTTCCTTTCCCCGCTCTCCCTCCGTCTCTCTATCACTCACGCGTCTCTCTCACATACACGCATACACACACACACACACACACACACACACACACACACACCACACACACACACACACACACACACACACACACACACCACACCGCGTCTGTCTATGAGGCGCCAGACTGGACAAAAGCGAAGCGAACTCCGCGAGTGACACTGGGCGAGAGAGAGACAGAGTGTGACTTTTATTTAAACTTATATAAACTAATATAATTTATTTTACTGGACAGTTTAAAGCTGATAAACATATTTTGTTGTTGCTTGAAGAGTGCAGTGTCAAGTGGCATCATGCAGTATTTGTCCTGAAAAGGCTACTGAATAACTGTCTGTAATTTAAGGTCATTCCTATTTTATTTGTATACATTTTAATCATTAACTTTAAAAGCACACTCTTTTTATTACTAAAATAACAGTAAAGGGTAAAAAAAAAAATGAATTCCCAAAAAAACAAAAAAGGAAAAAAACGGAATTTGGGAAAAAAATAAAACTGATTTCATAGGGCCCTAAATATTGCACACTTGTTTTTCATTCTCTAAAACCACTTTAAATTAGACATTCAAAGCCAACAACTCTCAAAGCCACACTGTAAGTGTTCAGCAAATGGTACAGGAATCGATATGGGAATCGATAAGGAATCGCATCGATAAGCAGACTCGACAATGGCATCGATATCGATAATTTCTTAACGATGCCCATCCCTATCCATGCATTTTTATTTTCTTTATGAAAGTTGGTGATTGCTGTGTGTGTCTTTTTTTAAAGATAGAGATGTTGAATGACAACAGTTTTCGACATTGTAGTCCAGTCACAAGATAACATAAGTAAATTTTTTGGTAAGAGCAGTTTAATTTATGAATTTGGTCTTGGTGTTAGAATTGTTTCTTTTTATTTTGCTAACTGTAGTTTAGATTTTTACAGCAACTATTTTTTTTTTTTTTTTTCAGCTATTATTTAATGTGGAAATGCAAAGACTGTGGTGTCATCAAATGCAAGAGACCTTAACTTCTCAAGCATTATAAGCTTGACCACAGACATTTTGGAATACAGTCTCTCATTTGTCTCTCTGTGCTTGTGTGTCTTTCAGATTGGCCAGAAAGAAGCAGCACAGCGAGAACTTGGACAGGCCCCCATGGCCATTTTTGTGCTCCGTGATAGTGATGGTCTAAGCACTGCACTGGACATCAGCATTGTCATGGATGGTATTGAGGTTTTACATGAGTTGTCCTCAGTTGCATCTGCTTGTGCCATGATGTTTGGCATCACTTATGTACTGAACTTGAGGTATCCCGAAGTACTTAAAAATACATTTGAGGCCTTTCAAAAAATTGTCATGGACATAGAAAGCAGACAGATGTCACAGAGAGTGCAAAACCTTTTCTCAAAGCTGCAGGAGTAAAATCTTCCAATTAGACCCAGCAGTATGAACCAGCATGTTTATTTTTATATATATATATGGTTTCTTAGTAAGCAAACTGTTATTTTGCAATCCTGAACAAGTAGTCCTTGATTATCAAATAGGAGAAATGTTAGTGATTTTGTTTGATCTATTTGTTTTGATAGTGATTTGCCCACAAGAACTTTTCCACAAAAATGTCTAATACACTACTGTGTAATGTTTGCTTTTTTGTGCCAAGCACTTATGAAGTTTTCAGTGTTAACCGTTACTGTTCAATTTAATGAAATCAATTAATATGAAATGTCTGGGTGACAATTGTTTGTTGTTGTTTTTGTTCTAGTAATTGATGTTCAATTTTCTTGATGGACCTCTTAAAGGATTAGTTCACCTCAAAATGAAAATTTCCTGATAATTTACTCACCCCAATGCCATCCAAGATGTTCATGTCTTTCTTTCTTTAGTGGAAAAGAAATTAAGTTTTTTGGGGGAAACATTTCAGGATTATTCAATGGACTTCAACGGTAACCAGATTGTTGAAGTTCAAATCAATGCAGTTTCAAAGGGCTTTAAAGTGCTTCAAAGGTCTCTGCACAATCCCAGCTGAGGAATAGTGTCTTATCATGCGAAACGATGTTATTTTCTTAAAAAAAAAAAAATTTGATATACTTTTAACCACAATTGTTCGTCTTGTGCTGGTCTGCGACGCGCCAGGCATTACGTCCTCACGTTGGAAAGGTCAAGTGGAAGTACCGGCCCATTGTTTTAAACATCCAGGATACGCACACGAAAGGGCCATTTTAAACAATAAACTGACACAAAGACATAAATATGTCATTCAACATAAAATTTGAAGTGATTCTCCACACTTGCAAACAATGGGCCGGTACTTCCACTTGACCTTTCCAACGTGAGGACGTAATGCCTGGCGCGTCGCAGACCAGCACAAGACGAACAATTGTGGTTAAAAGTATATCAAATTTTTTTTTTTTTAAGAAAATAACATCGTTTCGCATGATAAGACACTATTCCTCAGCTGGGATTGTGCAGAGACCTTTGAAGCACTTTAAAGCCCTTTGAAACTGCATTGATTTGAACTTCAACAATCTGGTTACCGTTGAAGTCCATTGTGTGGAGAATAATCCTGAAATGTTTCCCCCAAAAAACTTAATTTCTTTTCCACTAAAGAAAGAAAGACATGAACATCTTGGATGGCATTGGGGTGAGTAAATTATCAGGAAATTTTCATTTTGAGGTGAGCTAATCCTTAAATTATCTACAGCACCAAATAGTGGGAAACAGTTTATTGGGGGGGTGGGGTTGATTTACTGTTGCACATGGATGTTCAATTTTCTTTCATGTCTTTTAATGAACTATCAATGCTGATGTTAAACTTTTCAATGAATTGATGTTACTGGATGATTTATCAATACCATATTAAGGGCTTTTTAATGTTTTCTGTTACATTCTTAAATTTAATGCAAGATAGTCTTAAATGTCTGAGTGACAATTTTACTGCCACAAATGGAATTGATGTATACATTTATTGATGGATGTTTTTTTTTTAAGTCATGAACTAAAACAGTTTCAGTATTGACTTTTGTAAATCAAATGAATTCTTCCTCAAATGTCTATAGAACAAGTGTAAATTCTGGTTTGTTGGAAGATTGCACTAAATAAACTGTTAAATGTTTAAATTCCAGAGTGTAAAAGACTTATTTTTTCAGACAAAATTTCAGTCATGTTGTGTTATCGTTTTGGGTCATTCCTGGTATGCGGTGACTTTTCCTGTCCCAATGGTTTATTTACTCGTATTTTCTCTAAAATGAGTCACATGTTTATAGTAAATGGCTTAAATTGTAGATTTAAGTATTCTTTACCATTTAAACAGAGATAATAGACATTAAAAATTATATTTTGTATTTTACACAATTTTAATTGATGTATGCATTCAATTATATCATGTCCTCAGTGCACAGTAATCAACTTCTGCAAGAAATATAAACCATGAAATGACAAAAACCTCAAAATATTTTTTTATTATGTTATAGACTAGGCTAAATTGCCTCTAATCATACATATAAATCATGTGAAAATATAGGTCTTTTCTTAAAATTTTCTTCAATTACTGCGTCCCTGAAGTCATCTTCCACCCTGTTAGTATGTACTTTTTTGCCTTCCAAATCCGACTGCAATTTCATTGAGACCATTTTCAATAAGTGACTTAATTTATTTTACCTGCTGGAATTCAACTGTACAAACTGAAGTAAGCTTCAACTCTCCCCATCCTAACTTTTTTTTTAGTTTTTGAAATGTTATCCTGCTTGTCCCACCCTTAAAGTTCCACCCTGTTAGGCTATGTTATGGAGAATGTTTGTCCTATCAAAAAAATTTAAAAACAAATCGGACATAGTTATAAAAGTTACATTCATAGAAGGTTAGCTAGCTAAATGTTGATCACTCAAAGAGCTATGGCTAACTTAGCTCAGAATTTTTCACCCTGTTAGATTCCACCCTGTTAGGTCTATAAACCTAACAGGGTGGAATGTGAAACATATTCTATTCATCAAAAATTGTTTTGCTTGTTGGCATAAGGGACATATACTATCCAATAAAAGCTCATTATTGTTTAACATTTACATTATTAACATGTTGTGATAACTATGTATATGTCCCTAACAGGGTGGAATATTTTCATGGGCCGTGTCTGAACAAACTACCCATAATTATTATTATAGAGTCCCTGAGCTTGACCAATATGTATTCCTTATAGTTAAACATGTCAATATTTTGGTAGAATGCTAAAAACATGAAAATCGTGTTCTTTTTTTTCCAACACTTATGAAGCCGAAATGTCACCGCATGCCAGGAATGACCCATTTATTTTGATATTTAATATCTAAAAGTTTGAAAAATTAAGTTAATCCAAATTATTATTTATACTTTTAATGCTAATTAAAAAAATCTCTTTGGTTGAAAGAGTATTTTTACTTTCAACTGGTTATAGAAATGTGATTTGTGTAAATTAAATTTTTTTAAGTTGAGAAAAAGTAAACCGATTACTTGTAACAAGTTAAAGTTTTTTTTTTACTTTGATCCAATGACTCATTTTTTTCAGTGTGTGACTTTGGTTCCTTGAAGTGATCGTGCCACTGCTTCACATGGGGTAAATAGGGTTACGCAGGCAAACAAGCCAAACACTGTGCGCATATTTGTGGCCTTTGTTAGCAATCCTGCAATTTTGGCACGGGTGTCCCCTTTCACAGCCTTGTCACTCTCCAAGGTTCTGAAAGTCTGTATCACCACTTTTTTTTTTGACTGGAAAATTATAATCAGGCGGAGGCCTGAAGGACTATGCACCTGCATCTGCTTTTTGACTATCCGCGCGTGGCGACGGGGGATGAGGGCGGCTCGTAGTGATGGTGGCGGTGGTGGGTTCACTCACTTGGTTCAGCTGCCGCTGCTCATCCCGGCGGCTTTCTGCCGGTGGTGCTGCACATAACGTTGAATCGGATGTAAAATCCAGTAATGTTGCCCCCCCCCCTTCTCTTATTCGCTTTGCTGTGGGAGCTTTTAAAAAGAAATTTGAAATTCGTTTTTGTGTCATTACCGGAATTCTTGGGGGACTCGCGCCCTTAAATCCTTAAATTATGTTTCCGCTGCGGCTGCGCATATATATATATATATATATATATATATATATATATATATATATATATATATATATATATATATATATATATATATATATATATTATTCACACGTAAATTTGAAATAATCTGGCTGACCCCCCACTAGGGGTGGAGCCGAACCCGAATACGGTATTCGGAAAGGCACAAATAACGTGTTTTTTACGAATAATTATTTCGAACAAATACTTAAAAAAATATTTGTATTCGGGAACAAGAAAAACTTTATATAAAAAAATCTTTTCTCACGAGACCGCATGCCCGGATGAGTGAGTTAGAGTGAGTGAGTGAGTGAGGTTCAGGAAGAGGTGACTGATAGCTGCACACAGCAACACCCTGTAGCGAAAAAAACACTTAACTGCTTCACTATTTTTGTTGAATAGATTTGTGTACCTTAACTGGGTTCCGGAGGCAGTTTATAACTTTCGGGAAGCGGAGTTTGATCGGGAGATTATTCCATTACGCTGCATTATTGACGTCTGCAGTCGGATGCTCTCATGTTCGCTCTGTGTACGTAGCTCTGTTAGCTCGTAATTTAGACAATGAATAGGCAGTTGACAGAGTAACGTTAACGTTCGGTTTTAAAAGGTTAAAAAAATGCTTGTGTAGGTGTGTCGAATTGTATACACTTGTGGGAGTTATAGCACGCAGACATCCCAAGTCTCCCGGAAGTTCAGGGAATCTCCCGCATATTGATAGCGGCTCCCTGATGCCCGCAAATTAGTTCAAATCTCCCGTAAATCTAGAGCGCGCATGCGAGACAGAACTGCTTCAAAACCGTGTAGCGCGCGCACGGCAGTAGGTAGAGAGCGAGAGACCTTGCGTGTGTGCGTCATGAAAGCTAGTCTTCCGCGCCCCCCCTCCCCCTACATTTTACCCGAATACAAATACGAATACAAATACTTTTCCCCCCTCAACAAATACAGATACAGATACAAATACCGGCTGCTTTGCACATCCCTACCCCCCACTGCGTGAGATTTTCAAGGTGACCGTTATTTTCAAGGTGACCGTTATCTTTTACCGTGTCACTTTATGGTTTCCATGGTGACGCGTCATTGCTTGGTGAGTCACGTGACAGCCCGCAGCAGCAAAATGAATGAATGATGATCTGCATTTATGTCATTTTTGCTTTTTATTCAGAATATTCACAAATGTGTTAGCTATGGCATGAAATATCTGCAATAAAGAATCAGCGATCAGTGGAGTACAGTGAGTACAGTGGGAAAAACTTTACAGAAGAATTTGAGAATTTGTTTCTGAACAAGTTTGTTTCTGATCTTTGTGATTCTCATGGTGATTCATTTTTTAAACCGTCGTTCAGTGAAAGTAAAGTTTAGATTGCTGGAGCTCAGCAGCTGAAGATGATTATATTTGTCCTGTGTGCTGTGAAATCTACAAGGCTCCAGTTATTTTATCCTGTAGTCACAGTTTCTGTAAAGAGTGTCTGCAACAGTTCTGGAGAACCAATACATCTCAGGAGTGTCCTGGAGAAGATCCTCAAAACCTGATCCTACAGTTTATCTTGCGCTAAAAAAACTTGTGTGAGTCGTTCCTGAAGGAGAGAAATGAGAGGTGTTCATCAGGGTCTGAGGAAATCTGCAGTTTACACAGTGAGAAACTCAAACTCTTCTGTCTGGAGGACAAACAGCCTGTGTGTTTAGTGTGCAGAGATTCAAAACAACATGACACTCATAAATTCAGACCCATAAGTGAAGTGGTTTCATCATATGAGGTAAGGCAAATGTTTCTTGATTCACATCCCATACAGAAATGTAATATATGTACACACATGAAATATATTAAATATATCCACATAAAGTGAAAACATATATAGCCTACATATCTGCCCATATATAAAACCTATTAGAAAATGGAACAATATTGACATATAAAACTAGCCTACTACATTTTATGTATGTATAATACAGTCTTGTATGTGTGATATTAGAATGCTTTAACTTTCATTATCCGTTTCTTCTTTCCACTCGACAAGGGCGAACATTCTTCATCCGTTCGTTGGTCTCTGGATGCGCGTCATTTGGCGGTCTTTTGATTGCGTTTGAATTTTGGCGGGCCTAATAAAGATAGGGCATTAGGCAATGACGTAAGGTATTGGGGTGGAACCTATTTTTTACAGTCTATGGGTGGGGTGGAACGCATGCTAAATGCATGGCCTGAAATGCAGACAGAAAGTGTTTCTACATGCATTTATTTGGAACAGCACAAATGTGATTATATTATGACATTTCTTAATTATTATGAAGGAACATTTTAATTTTTTTCATATATGACATCAGTTTTTGCAGCTCTGTAAAGCTTTGTTGGAGACATATTAACTGTGTATTATTCTGTAGGCTATGCATCTGCATAGGTAGTGCATGTATTAATGTGTATGCATGTATTTACTTACATGTATACATTTATTATAGCCTATTGATGTATGGTTAAAATAAAATTTAAGTTTGCAAATATAATTTGTTTAGTATTTATTTTGTTTTTATGAGCCAGTTAAGATAAGGTAAAATAATAATAAAAAAAAATAAGTTTAAAAAAAAATGTTTTATAAAAAATTGTGCTAATTCTAAAATGGGATATACATTTAAATGAAATGTGGATTGTGTAGACTTGTTAAAAGTTCAAGAAATAAGGAAAACAAGGAATTAATTAATAAGGAAGCCATAAGCATGTAAAATGTATGTTGTTTAAATAAAGTGGCATGTATAAATTAAACATATCGGTGAAATACACTACCGTTCAAAAGTTTGGGGTCAGTGAGATTTTTAATGTTTTTAAAATAAGTCTCTTCTGCGCACCAAGGCTGCATTTATTTGATTAATAATACAAAACAAACCCAGTAATATTGTGAAATATTATTTCAATGTAAATCATCTGTTTTCTATGTGAATATATAGTAAAGTGTAATTTATTCCTGTGATCAAAGCTGAATTTTCAGCATCATTACTCCAGTCTTCAGTGTCACATGATCCTTCAGCAATCACTATAATATGATGATCTGATGCTCAAGAAACATTTCTGATTATTATCACAGTTGAAAACAGTTTTGCTGCTTCATATTTTTGTGCAAACAGTGATTCATTTTTTTCAGGATTCTTTGAAAGTTCAAGAGAAAAGCATTTAATTAAAAAATAAATATTTAGCATTATTATAAATGTCTTTACTGTCACTTTTGATCAATTTAATGCGTCCTTTATGAAGAAAAGTATTAATTTCTTTAAAAAAAACAAAAAAAAACGTACTGACCCCAAACTTTTGACCGGTAGTGTATATGGTTATAACATACAATATTATATAAACAATAATCATATAAATTGTATTACTATATGTCAATATAGTAATTTAATATGGACAATTTATATGTTTTAAACCTATATCAACATATATCTAGATATATGTATATAGCAGCAATATATTGTCTTATATTTAGCATATATGACAGCATCACTTGCGATATAGGGACATATATGTCATATATTAGATTTCCGTATGGGTTGTGAAGAACCATAACGAGACAAACACAGATCGTTCCAGTTACTAACGTAACCTTGGTTCCCTGAGATAACGAGCATTGCATCAGTAACTGACGTTAATGGGGAAAACTTAGTTTTTCCCTGAATACTGAAGCCTGATTGGTTCACGTCAAATGGAACCGGCTGCCTTTTTAAGTCGCCCTAAAATACAATTTCGTCTGAATTTTTTCTACTGAGGAGCAACAGCTTCGACTTGCGTACAGTAACACGACAAACCATTCTCTCAGGGAACCAGGGTTACGCTAGTAACTGGAACGTTCCCTTTCGATGCGGTTCACTCGCCTTGCGTCAGTAACTGACACTTATGAGGAACGCAGTTCAATAGCGCTGTGCTTCTAGTGAACTTCACACTTGTGAAGAATTGACCAGCTTGACCATTCGCGGCATACTCTCTGAGCAAGACCAGTTTTATCCACGGTGCAGAGAAGGTTGACCTGGTAGACTTGAAGAACCGCCATTGTATGAGGCATCCGAACACTACTAACAATACTCTCTCCCTGAATTCGCTTTCCGCGAGGGCAGATTGAGCAGGGCTGCAGTGATCAGGACTGGTTGTGTTTAGACCAGCTGAACTACATTATAAATGCAGTTTCATAGATTTGAGGAATTAATAACTACGGGGGCAAATACATTTTCACACCGGCCCAATTGGTATTGGATAACTTTTTGGATTTAAAAAATAACATTGTCATTTAAAAACTGTACTTTGATTCAGAAATCACAACCTGAGTAAACACCATTTAGTATGAGATGTACACAAAAAAATCAGGATCGGGGCAAATACTTTTTCACTGCATTATATGATCATATTGCTGTATTGTCTTCTGTTCACTGTAATCTGGTGTTTTATGTATTTTTGTTCAATTTTAGGAGGAGCTCAATACAGCACTGAAGTCCTTACAAGAGAAACTTCAACACAATGAAGAAATGAAAGGAGAGTTTGAGAAAACAGTTCAACACATCAAGGTGAGGAAACAGAAACGAGAGTCATTTTCATTACAGCTGTTGGACACTATATACAGTTATGATTTTATATAGTGGATATTTCTGTAAATGACTAGCAGCAATCTGGTTCTGGATCTGCTTTATGTCAGGTATCTGAGTTTATTTTGGATATTAATGATGTGTGTCGATTGAGATGATTGAAGTGAATGTGCTTTGATTTCAGTCTCAAGCTGAGCACACAGAGCGTCAGATTAAACAGCAGTTTGAGAGGCTGCGTGTTTGTTCTGCAGGAATTTCCAGTCTCGATGGAAAGGTGAGTGATCTGCTCCTGTCTCTGGTCTCTCTGGTTCTGACCCAAAGCCACTGCAGTTCTGACTCCTGAATGTTCTTCCAGAGTCCAGAGCTCACAGCCGGATCCACAGATGGCTTCTGGAGCTTTGATTCATGTGCCACGATACTTGGGCAACCTGCCGTTCAGAGTCTGGAAGAAGATGCAGGACATCGTCCAAAACAGTGAGTCTGACTGCAGGAGATCTGAGCTGGACATGATGGATGGGTGGAGAGTTAGAGGGTCTTCAAGTGTGCAAGTAAAAAAAAAAAACCAAGAAGCAGAAAAATTAAATGTTAGTCCGTTTTAATTGAAAAGGTGAAATGAGTTTACAGAATAAACGAGCAGACACTGATTAGCTACTTGTCTGTTTTCTTTCGTTTTGAATTGTTCTGTTTAAAAGTAGACATTTCAATATAGATATACACTCACCTAAAGGATTATTAGGAACACCTGTTCAATTTCTCATTAATGCAATTATCTAATCAACCAATCACATGGGAGTTGCTTCAATGCATTTAGGGGTGTGGTCCTGGTCAAGACAATCTCCTGAACTCCAAACTGAATGTCAGAATAGGAAAGAAAGGTGATTTAAGCAATTTTGAGCGTGGCATGGTTGTTGGTGCCAGACGGGCCGGTCTGAGTATTTCACAATCTGCTCAGTTACTGGGATTTTCACGCACAACTATTTCTAGGGTTTACAAAGAATGGTTTGTTGATGCTAGAGGTCAGAGGAGAATGGGCCGACTGATTCAAGCTGATAGAAGTGCAACTTTGACTGAAATAACCACTCGTTACAACCCAGGTATGCAGCAAAGCATTTGTGAAGCCACAACACGCACAACCTTGAGGCGGATGGGCTACAACAGCAGAAGACCCCACCGGGTACCACTCATCTCCACTACAAATAGGAAAAAGAGGCTACAATTTGCAAGAGCTCACCAAAATTGGACAGTTGAAGACTGGAAAAATGTTGCCTGGTCTGATGAGTCTCGATTTCTGTTGAGACATTCAGATGGTAGAGTCAGAATTTGGCAGTAAACAGAATGAGAACATGGATCCATCCTGCCTTGTTACCACTGTGCAGGCTGGTGGTGGTGGTGTAATGGTTTGGGGGATGTTTTCTTGGCTCTATTTAGGCCCCTTAGTGCCAATTGGGCATCGTTTAAATGCCACAGCCTAACCTGAGCATTGTTACTGACCATGTCCATCCCTTTATGACCACCATGTACCCATCAGCCCCTTTCACACAGCGCGATGATCCCGGCAAATTGCCAGAACGCCTTCTGTGTGAACGCAAACACAACCCAGGATTGATATCGGGATTGATGCCGGGTTGAGGACCTAGTAACATTGCCGGGATCAGTCCCGGAACGCGCCCTGTGTGAACAAAAGCCAGGACCAATGCCGTAAGGGGTGTGTCATAGTGATGACGCACGTGCCATTGCGCGACTCTATTGCTCTTAGAAGAAAGTTTGTGTTCGTCATTAACAAAGAAAGAACGAAAAAATGTCTGCAAACTGGAACGAAGCAGAGACCAGGAGCTCCTTACTATCCGCGCTGAAGCTGAGATCGTTCGCCAGCTTTGTGGAACGGTACGCGCGTGTACATGTTTTCGACGCGTACGTTTCACGTCTCATCCTGACGTCATGTGTCTTTACGGGATGTGTGTGAATGCACTCACAGATGCCGGCAAATCACTGGCAGTGTGAATGAACCCGAAATCAAACAATCCCGGGACAAATGCCGGGTCACATTATCCGTGTTTTTTCCAGAATCTCTGTGTGAAAGGGGCTATCCTCTGATGGCTACTTCCAGCAGGAAAATGCACCATGTCACAAAGCTCGAATCATTTCAAATTGGTTTCTTGAACATGACAATAAGTTCACTGTTCTAAAATGGCCGCCGCAGTCACCAGATCTCAACCCAATAGAGCATCTTTGGGATGTGGTGGAACGGGAGCTTCGTGCCCTGGACGTGCATCCCACAAATCTCCATCAACTGCAAGATGCTATCCTATCAATATGGGCCAACATTTCTAAAGAATGCTTTCAGCACCTTGTTGAATCAATGCCACGTAGAATTAAGGCAGTTCTGAAGGCGAAAGGGGGTCAAACACAGTATTAGTATGGTGTTCCTAATAATCCTTTAGGTGAGTGTATTTCTCAGGTCTATACGCTGAGTTTCTGTTCATTTATGAGACGATCTCCAGTTCACGCGCCGGCGCCTCCGTGTCGAGATTATCTATCGTCTGCTATATTTACTAATTATTTATTAAATCCAGGCAATTGGCTGATGAAACATTGATTAAAATTAAGATACAATTAATACAAAACGAAATTCACTTTAAAGAAAGGTTTGTGCTTATGATTTACCGATGGTAAAAACAAATTATATGTTGTTGTATTACTTATCAATATATTGTTAACATTTTACAAAAGTCAAACTCAAATGCAGTCATGTTTTTTTTTACCAGTGAATGTGTGCAAATGTGCATTTTGACCATCATTAAAACGGTGCCGGCGGCATCACATTACATTTTCATCAACAGGTTACAAACTAGTTTGTTGTAGCTATGGGCACTCATTTTTTCCTGTTGTAAAATACATTTGGCCCAAATCTCATTTTATAAAAAATGAAATGCTACTGTATGCACAGGCTATTTAAGTGTAGGCTATGTATTAGCTATGACTAGATGGCAAATGCTAGACGTCTCTCTCAGGTCCCACATATCTCAGTCAGACATCAAATAAATAAAATTTGAGTCTTTATAGACATAGTGTTGAGTACTTATTCAAACAACAAGATCTTTGTTTACCCTTGCAAAACTTCTTTCAGCTGCTGTCTGCTGTGCGGCTGCTGCGGAGCTTCAGTTCATTCATTCACGATAGAGGGGCGGAGTTATCAGACCGAGGGGGCGGAGTTAGGTTAACTGACATTTTGAGGATCGGAATCCTGTAAGATTTACACAAGCTCTTTTTAAGAACTTTCATTGGCTAAATAATTGTAAAACAGACAGACAGACAGACGTAAAGGGTGACCAATAGCATTGATTTATTGAAGAAGAAAAAAACACCACCACCAAAAAAAGGCACTTCGTAGTGTAAGGGCAAAAAGGGCATGTGCTCTGCCTACCAGGTTGAGCCCTACCTGTGCACGTGCCTGACGCTGACTAAAACAGAAAAGATACAGTGGATGGCAATCACTCTTCAACTAACTAACAAAAATATAGGTACAAAACAATTTGTGCAATTAACAATTAAAACAATTAAGTGTATGGCGGCACCCTATACGGCAGCGGCTACTCCAGCTCCAAGTAACGATGCGCGTTTTATGTTAAATGTGTCGTCTGAATCGTCCCAGTCTTGTATGAGAAAAGTCTACAACAGAAGCTTACTACTTGGACTACGAAATTCAACTTTTAAAACGATCTTTCTGGAATTATGTTTGTTCTGGAACACAAAGCACTCCCCTGAGTGGACTGAGTGGCAAAAGAGCTGCTGCGTGACTGGATTTAATAGGGGAAACTGCGGAAACGAGAGTAAAACAAACGATGTTTGGACTCGATATAAGTGTTCCTTACAATTTAGGCCTACCAAAGATCCAGTGATCCATGGATATTGACACGCAGCCATTGTGTTTCCTTGTTATATGTGCCTGATTTCGACGCCGGGGAAATACGTAAAGCAAATTTTCCTGTGAACGCATACAATATAGGTAGGTCTAAATCCAGGTGATCACTCATATCAATGTTATATATAGGCTATAATCATATCGTCCAGCCCTAAAACTTGTAGCCTATAGTTTTTTGTCATGACAACGCATGTGGTCATGTAAACACGGAAACCCGTTTTCTTTTATCGGAGTAGGGTCATAACCGGCTTAATCATAAACAGGTCGACACGGGTAGTTTTTTGCCTCTTACTTGGATTTCGCATTATTTAAACGCATTGACCTGCTTTCTGCTTTTTTTTTCTCATCTTGTGCAGCAGAAGTAGAAGGGGTTCAGTCAAAACTCTGCACCTGTAACCGCATGAGAGGATCATTGTCACGGGTGCTGAAGAAGAGAGTCCAAAAAGGCGTAAAGTAGATAATACAGTCTTTTAATGGAAACAAGGCAAAGCCGCAATGGCCGTATAACAAAGGAAAGTTCACAAAAATATTCTTGGTAGCAGAGTGATGCTCAAGCGACCGGTCCAGAAGGCTTGTGAGAGATAAGCGCAGGATAGCTGGTGAGGCGTCGAACCCTCTGCAACACTCCACGGCACAGCACTGGACACAGCACAAACAAGGTAACGTACTGTACAAAATAATAATCAGCACCGGACAGGACAAGACAGGACAGGACTAATCATCTGTAGATGAAACACAAGCGTTTAGCAACATATGTGACGGGTAACAATAATCCGACAGAGAAGAGGTGAAAGAGACAGCTAGAAATAGAGAGACTAATGACAAGAGATTGAGAGCAGGTGAGGAGATGAGAGAACGAGGAACAGGTGAAAGAGATGAGTGAGTAACAACGTGTTGTGTGTGTGTGTGTGTGTGTGTGTGTGTGTGTGTGTGTGTGTGTGTGTGTGTGTGTGTGTGTGTGTGTGTATGAGAGCAACCAGCAGATGGAGAGAGAGAAAGAACCAGGATCATGACAATCATATACGAGCTGTAAGTTTCACGCTGACATGTTGCAAGCTTTATTTAACATCAACCGACAAAACAAATGAAATACTCGGAGTCAGATACGCAAATTCAGGGTCATGGCCTGATTTATTAATAAAGTCATGTAAACACGGTTTACTTGTGTTGTCATGGTTACTGATTTGCATGTAAACGGGAAACTGGTTATTTCAATAAGCTGATATATGTGCGTTATCATCTTTCTGGTGTGCATGTAAACATGCTCAATGATAACTGCGAATCCACTTTTCTCTGCCTGGAGTCAAGTTGTTTCTATGAATTGCATCGATCCATTTGCTTCTCTGTTCTGTAGCTTTTGGCAGTCTGTAAAAATATACCTCAGATTTCTTGTGAAATGTAGTTGTACAGTCAATCGCAAAGCTCTTTCCCATTTTAGATGTGTTTTTTGTGGTTTTAACGGCATTCACGCTGAAAACCAATGCTGCCGCTCAGTCTTTTGCCACTCAGTGGGCGTGACCGCAATCACTCCAGCTGACGGTGACGTCATACGCATTCCCTCTATACCGTTATCCCACAACCCTTGGTGAATAAACTCAGTGCTGTAGGCATCAGCACCTCACTTTGCAACTGGCTACTAGACTTTCTCACCAACAGACCACAGACAGTAAGAGTTGGCAAAAACTCTTTGCAGACCACCATCATGAACACTGGGGTCCCTCAAGGATGTGTGTTGAGTCCACTGCTGTTTACACTGATGACCCATGACTGTTGTGCCAGACACAGCTCAAACCACATCATCAAGTTTGCAGATGACACAACAGTGGTGGGTCTGATTGGCAACGACGACGACTCAGCATACAGAGATAAGGTATACCAACTCATCAATTGGTGTGACACTAACAATTTACATTTAAATGTTAATACAAACAAAGGAAATAACTGTGGACTTCATGAAAAATCATAGGCCACACACACACCCCTCACCATCAATGGCAGCACTGTGGAATCAGTGAAAAGCATCAAGTTCCTGGGGGTGCACATCACTGATGACCTGTCATGGTCTACCAACACCATCTCCCTTGTCAGGAAAGCTCAGCACTTCTTACGCAGGATGAGAAGAGCCAACCTTCCTTCATTGGCACTCACTACCTTTTACAGGGGTGCCATTGAGAGTATCCTCACCAGCAGTTTCTCATTGTGGTATGGTAGCTGTTCTGTTGCTGACCGGAAAGCTCTACAGAGGGTGGTGAGGTCAGCTGAGAAGATCACCAGATCAGCCCAACCATCCATCCAGGACATATACCCATCCCGCTGCCACAAAAGAGCCACCAACATCACCCCACCCACCCCACACAAACGGTTCACCCTCCTACCGTCTGGTAAGCGCTACAGCAGTATGCGTTGCAGGACTACCAGACTCAGCAATAGCTTTTTCCCACAAGCCATCAGACTGCTCAACTCACTCATGAAAACTGGACTATAACACCCCTCTCTCCCCCCACAACCCACACACACTAAGACCTGTGAGACTGTGGAAAAGGCATACTCAAATGTTTCCAAAATACTCATATGTACATATGCCAATATCCTCGTGCACAAGAATGTAACAAGTTTACAATATTTATGTATCTCCATGCTGCTACTTGCACTTTGCCATATTGCACCTTATATTGCACTACAGTGAAAAACCTTAACCCGACTATATTTTGAAACTCTGTGATAGTCTGGTAACTGTAAGCTCACTGTAGGCCATATGCTATGTGGATCTGTCTATCTGTTGAATATCTATCTGCACTTGTTTAGTGTTGTCCTATGTTTAGCCGTATGTTTAGTCTATCTTAAATCTTGTTTTAATATTGTACATTGGAGTATGGGAGAAACGCAATTTCAGTCTGCTGCGTAATGTACTGTTGCATGGTTTGATTGACAATAAAGTTGACTTGAAACTTGAAATACAAAATACAAAACACACGTGGAACGTAACTTATCGGTTGATTGTGTCTCATCAGCTCCTGTGATTCTGGATCCAAACACTGTTCATCCACGTCTCGTCCTGTCTGATGATCTGACCAGTGTGAGACTCAGCGGGAACTATCAAACTCTTCCTGATAATCCAGAGAGATTTAACTATAACTACTGTGTTCTGGGTTCAGAGGGTTTTAACTCAGGAACACACTGCTGGGATGTGGAGGCCGTGTTTTCTTCAACACTGATGTCTGGAGAGTGGAGTATGATCCGCGCGGACTGCCTTTAGGTTCTGGTTTTTGTGTTAAACAAGATCTTGATCATGTGAGAGTGAATCTGGACTATAATGGAGGAACGGTGTCGTTATCTGATCCTGTAACTAACACACATCTACACACATTCACAACCACCTTCACTCACACACTCTTTCCATTCTTCCGGTGTTATCTCGGCTCTCTGAGGATCTTACCGGTCAATAGTCAGTAAACGTCACTCCTGTAGATCTGGATCTTCTGCTTTCATCATGTTTACAATATTTAATCCAGATCACATGAGTAAACCCCGCCATTTTTAAATAGTTTGGCCAGAGATTGGCCAGAGATTTCGTGGTATACCCATTACTAATATTATGGCAACTCGGAAGAATATATGCCAGAGCATTTGATGTTTTGTATTGATGATCTTTGAACTGATTATGAAATTGGCATGATACATTTACCTGACATAATAAATTGTAAACGTTTGATTTTATTCTAACGGACTTTATTATTTTCATTAAAGAGTTTAAAAGAATAATCAAACATTCGCTAACGTTTAATGATGCAAGGATATCATTAAAAACCTCATGGTAAAAAATTAAATACTAATATATAATATATATTAAATATTAATTTAAATAATTAAAATTATTATTTTTTTTAAATTCATGGAGTCAGATGAAATAACGAGAAAATACATATGAGAAAATGTACTGCATTTAACCCAAAATACTTTGCCATGAGAAAAGACACACGCTGATCGAGTGCCGCCATTGTTTCGATTGAGAATGTTCTTGCTGATAATCCCTTGAACTATGTGTTTTAAATAAATAAATAATATGTGATTATGTGATTTAATGCTCAGAGTGAAAGATTAAATGTTTGGGATGATAATTAGGGTTTAAGTCATGGAAATAATACCTCACAGACGTAACATGTTCTTTATTTTGCCTTTCTTTTTCATTCATCTTATTTTCATAATATTATTAAATTGTATACAAAAAAAATATTTTTATTAACAAGTGTCATGATGTTTTGTACTTTGTTATAAAGACTATTTGATCAACTTGATCAAGCAATATCCAGAAACAGGAGCAGATATTAGGCTATTTTTCTGTTTAACTTTTTTTAGATTATAAAAAACAGACAAAATTACACAAATAAGGAAGAATGATGTTTAAGAGGTAACATGTATTATTCTTACCAATAGTGATAAATGTAGCCTAATATACAATTTAATTATATGAATATTATTAACCTTTTAACGGTGCTTTAACAGGATCGACAAATACAGCTTCTGTCATGTGACACCATATTTATTTGCTTTAAAACCCTTTTTCTCAACAAAAAGTGTTTCCAAACTAGTTTTTCACAACATTTGAAGTTAAATGGAAAAAGATTTGATGATTGATAATCCAAAAATTATCGATAAATTGCCATTTCCATGTCGGTAAACATATGCACTAAACCTTTTTTTGCAAACAATCCCTACTGGAAACCTAAATCAAATATTCGATGTAAATCCACATTGACAATTTAGTTGACAAACCAGCTAATAAGCACAAGAATTATTCCATATGGTTTTTTGTTTAAACATATTTTAAATATGGCAGTTTTTTCTGTGAAGTATTTTCTGCATCCCAGTATTATAATTTCTAAAAAATATTACATGATTTATTACAGTGATTACTTGGTCATGGGCCATTGAAACCACAGAAACATCCTTTTCATTGTAAGGATGTTCATTTTGATTATACTGAATTATTACTTTGTCTTCTGGGTATGTTTCATCTTCACAAAGCCAGAACCATTAAATGTAATCCTGATTTTAGAATATTCTCCTCTGATATAATAAAGTCCCTTTTTACTTCCCTTAAGAAAATATCAAAACCTAACTCAACGGTTTCTAAAACATAATATCCTTGAGTGTTTTATTTAAGGAACCTTTCATTTTTCATATTGACAAAATTTAATATTGTATTGATTTGTGTAGCCTAATTTATTCTCTTATGATGTCTCTCCATCTGTTTTTCTGCACTATTAATGTCTGTAACCTTTAATTTGCAATAAATATAAAAAATCCAACTTCCGCGTCTTGACGTTCATGTAGTTTTTTCAGTCAAAGCTGCGCTGCAAATGCGCAGTGCGATTGAAAACAAAAGCATTTCCTCTTTGTTACACTGCGCAGAGTCACGCAGCTTATGCACAGAGATCAGGAAAGAGTATCAGAGCAGTGAAGACGTGTCGATAGATCCCGATCCTCATGATTTCACCTGAACTTCAGCCACTGCTTCCATGAGAGAATGTGAAAGAGCTCCGAAGATGAAGCGTGTTTCGATGCGGATTAAATGTCTCGGATGAACACATTGGGTAGAGTATCATGTTTCTATTTAACAGTATCACTTCATCCTGTTGTTTGTTCGTGCAGATATCTTGCATGAGGCGGAATGAAGTCTTGACTGATCTTTGGTCTTTATTTGTAATGTACTGTTTTGAAGAAATACTAGCATAAATAGGCTTTTAGTTTCTTTAAATAACCATTAGCCAAATTAAACATAGATTAGACAAACATACAAGACATAAGTACACAAACAAGCACGGAGGACGTTCTCGAAAACTATTTGAACACTCACTTAAAGACATGTGTAAAAAAGTAACTTGGCAAGGTCCTACTTTACATTATTTGCATTTATGTGCTACGATTTAAAGGGTACCTATTATGGCATTTAAAATGTTCCTAATAATGTTCTGGGAGTCCCCAACAACAGTTTTACATGCATGCAATGACAAAAAACACTTTTGTTGTCTTATAATATGCATTTATTTTTACCTGATTTGCTCACCGACTCCCTAATGATTCGTTTGACGACTCATTTGTCCAAACCCCTCCTTTGCGTGACGCTAATCGGCGGTGATTGGTCAGATGACGCAGTCAGTTATATTTTGCGTTAACCCAAAGCTTAAACATATTGATAAAGCACTGCAGTGCTACAATACGCTTCACATAATTTCACATATTTCAAAAAACAAAAAAAAATGACATCGGAGACCTAGAAGCTGCTGAGCGTAACTCTCACTCTCTCACACACACGCGCACCACACACGCACCACACACACACACACACACACACACACACACACACACACACACACACACACACACACACACACACACACACACACACACACACACACACACACACACACAAGCAACAATTATTAATAGTACTTACAGGTTGTGATTCGGAGGAGGAAGCTGATCCAAATAAACTTGGTATTGAACCTTCCTATATCAGCCGACTCGCGAATCCACACGTGAAAGCATTTGTGTTTGTGAAGGGATCGTCATTAAAATAACGCGAACACAGCTCAAGGTTGGGTTATACTTGTGTGGTATAGTTGTAAATATAAACTCTAGCCACTGAGTCTTCACATGCTTGTCACTGGGCAGTGAAAAAAAAAAGTTTGCTTTTGATTCGCACTTCAGAACAGAGTCTCGTCGACATGTGTTGTCAGGTTTCTCTGTCTGCTGGCGCGCGCGCACTGAGTGGGCGTGTCGAATTCAAATAACTTGTACAAGTGATGTACGAAAGTTAGAGAAAATGCATCGTTTGTCTATCGATTCATATCAGCGACTCAGAGTCGACTCTTACTTTTGAGAGACAATAACTTTGTATACGGTGAACTTTCATATTTAAAACTTTGCAGGATGTTTTTGTTCACTTAGATCTATGTTACACACTACATGAAAGGTAATTTTCAAAATTCCATGATAGGTACCCTTTAAATGAGTCATTTGATTCATGCGCTTATTGTGTGCATACATGTTTTTATAAATACCTGAGGTGACATTTCTGATACAAACAGGGCACTCATAATTCATGCTATTTGTCATTTATTAATTTATTTGAGCACATAATGACCACATGCTTTTGTGTTCATACACACCCATCTGCTTTACATAATGTTTGGACAAGATCCGTTTAATTAAGGTGTGGCATGAAAGGAAAGTTTTACACTAATCTTTTCTTCTCTATTGTGTCTCCGAGTGAAACGCTTACCGAACAAGAACAAATGTGGGCGGGGCTTGATTGTGTCCGTGGGGAATTGATTTCAATGGTTGTGGTTTACTATTGGCTGATCTCATGTGAGTGACAGGTTGCCCCGCCCACTGATAAATAATTAATAATAAACACTGATATTCCCTAAACAAATTTAAGATGACTTTAACGATCTATTATATCATGAGTTTTGCACTAGAATGGTGTGAATGAGCGTATTGTCCTGTGTTTGCAGATGTCCTTCTCATGTGTTGGGTCATTGCTTCATCATTACTCCTGGAGTTTGCCACCGTCGTCCCGCACCATGGCCGGCAGCGAGCGCTCAGGGAAGTCCTCGTTCTGGCCCTCGTTCGGCAGCTTCCGGCCGCGGCAGGAGCGGGTGTTGCTGTCCCGCAGCGAGAGCACGCCGGGACAGCCGGTCCTGAAGATCACCATCACCGAGACCACGGTGATCGAGGACGACGCCGGCGTGTGGAACTCCAGGGCTCTGACGTACCTGCGCTCTGGTACTTCTTCAGCTTCTGCACGCTCTTCCTCAACAAGTACATACTCTCTCTGCTGGAGGGAGAGCCGAGCATGCTGGGTAGGTTTCTCAGATGTGTCTTTGCCGCTGTGATTTAGCCGTTTGTAAACGCTGATTCTCAAACAAAGATAAGTGCAATAAACCTCTGTCTTGGCAAACAAAGCATGAAAGTGAACTTGGCCTCTGTTCAGGCGATGGGGGAAGAACACGATCAGATCAAACTTCACCACAAAATAAAAATAAAGATATTTCCAGGGTTCCCACATGAAAAAAGATTAAAGTCCCCCTGTAGTCAATCATTGTATCATCGATGTAATCATCTTTGACCATCAAAATTACATCTTTCGATGTTTTTCATTGATAAAAATGCCTTGAAATATAATGTAACTCGACACCCTTGCCTCATTTAGTATTTGCAGTTCTATGAATATGCAAATGAGCCCCGCCTCCACTCACTCAGAGATCCACTGGTTGACGATCACACGTTGATCTGATTGGTTACTGTAGTTTGTGACGTCAGAAACACCAGCGATTTCAGTGTTTTTGAGACTGTCTTTGGTTCACTGCAGTTTTAAGCAGAAAATACTTATGAATTTACACATGATTTGTCTTAAAGCATATTAAAAACACCACATAGACACATAAACAACATTAAAAACTACATTAAAAATTGCTTAAAGGGATACTCCACTTTTTTTTTGGAAATAGGCTCATTTTACAACTCCCCCAGAGTTAAACAGTTGAGTTTTACCGTTTTCGAATCCATTCAGCCGATTTTCTGATATTTAGAAGAATATCAGTAACCAGACAGTTTCTGGTTTCATTGACTTCCATAGTATATATTTTTGTGCATTGAATGTGTTTTTGTCTGTCAGGTGCCGTCCAGATGCTCTCCACGACTGTGATTGGCTGTGGTAAGATGTTGGTGCCGTGTCCGCTTTACCAGCACAAGTCCCGCGCCGAATACCCCTCCAACTTCATCATGATCATGCTGTTCGTGGGACTCATGATTTTGGTGTGTGTGTGTGTGTGTGTGTGTGTGTGTGTGGGTTTGTGTTGTGTGCGCGTTTGTGTTCATGTGTGTTGTGTCGTTTGTGTTCGTTTGTGTTTGTGGTTTGTGTTCATGTGTGCTTTGTGTTCATGTGTGCGTTTTGTGTTCGTTGTGTGTGTGTGTGTGTGTGTGTGTGTACAACACACACAACTCTATTAAGGCGAGACACGGCAGGCAAAAACATCGTTTTTTTTCACTGGTCGGTTTTGGGATATTTGGCTGCGTTCACACTGCAGGGGCTTCATGCTCAATTCCGATTTTTTGAAAAAAGTAGATTTTTTTGCAAGGTCGTTCACATTTCCAATTACATGCGACCTTTTGTGATCTCCTGTGTGAACGTGAAATGACCCAGAAGTGACCCGCATGTGCAGAAGAGTACTCGACGGTCAACTCGACTTGCTGTTTGCAGAAGTAGCTAAACATGAATGTCAACAGTGGAGCTCGTTTAGCAATATTGAAGTTATTTTCCCAACAGAGCCAGCACAATTACAATCTTCTCGTTTTAAGAAAATTAAGGAGGAGGAGAGCAAAGTTTTTGGCCATGGCGTTTTGAGGAGCAGTGGTAGCAACGTCGGTAACGTACAGAGAAGCGTGTGTGTGCGGAGTCGCAGCCAGGAGTGGTGGGATACAACGTGCTGCACCAGGGCTCTCAAGTGTCACGCATTGAGCGTGACAGTCACTCATTTCGGTGTTTTGTCACGCTCTCCCGCCACACATTGTATTTCTCACGCTGTAAAACTATTTGATATATAATTAATATGCCGCAGCTCCCAAAACGCGCCGCTCTCACTGTGGAACCGGCAGGAATCAAGCGCGTCTCCTCTGGTGTTGTTCGTCAAGCTATAGCCAATCAGAAAATAGCACTATTGTATCCGGGTAAGATATAACGCAACAACCAATCACTATTCTCTCTCTTTCACCCAAACCCCCCCCCGTGGGCTGGATGTCACTCTAAGCAGTATTCAAAACTTGAGAGCCCTACTGCACTGTTATGGGCCGCCGCAGACGTGTCTCTTCCCATGACAGAGTTAATCAAAGGCGCTCAAACATAATCGAAGGTGGATCTGGTCATTCGGAAGTTACTGATGAATTCTGTATTAGTGAAGCCACGCACATCAGTATCCCACCAGGTGCTATCGTACGGTAGCTAACGTGTTCATCTTCTCTTTCCCGCCTACTTCAACACAGAATTATGACGTTTGTCGCATATCAATGGCGTGCGGGTCGGATACATGTGAGCTGGCCGTTCAGATTGAGGTCGCATTTCAAAAGATCGGATACATATAGGATTTGGACCACATACCCAAGTGGCCTGGGTCGCATTTGAAAAGATCGGATCTGTGTCGTTCAGACTGTCATGAAAAGATCAGATACAGGTCGCATAGGGGCAAAAAAATCGGAATTGGGTCGTTTCAGCCTGCAGTGTGAACGTAGCCTTTGTCTTCATCTCCTTTCAGACTTGTGGTGAAAAAAAGTCTGAAATACACATTTAGGTCTTTATTTTATTACACTTTGTCTGTTTGCATCTGTAGATTTCTCATAAATTCATCAAAAGTTGTTGTTATAAATCATCCTGTCATCACCAGTGTTGTGCAAGTTACTTCCAAACTGGAATACATTATATATTACATGTTACTGTTATTTAAAAGTAATTCATTACCTTACAATATTACTGTCTCAGAATTGTAATGCGTTACATTACTCCTGTATTACTTTTGAGTTACTTTCACCAAAATAACTATACAGAAGTAGAACTTAACATTCTAAAATGACTAGGGCTTTAACGATATGCGATATGAAACCGAAATCGCGACACTCAGATCCACGAACCTGCAGAATCGCGACACACCCCTTCCAACTCCCAGAGTTATCCATACCGTCCAGATCCAATGCTACCACATCTTTAAATTACTATTAGTATTATTTGAAGTTAACTTAACATTATAAAATACGTAGATCTACGTCTTAAAAAATTTTTAGGATAAATTATTTAAAATTTGGGAATTCCAGCGTAATGGACATGACATTTGCTGTCAAAACTTGAAAAATAAATTCTCAGAAAATGCATTAATACCAAAATATTGAAACGTCTGTTTATCCATAGGCACCTCCCTGAAAGGAGTCCAGACATTAGAAAAATATCAGTCTACACATATATTTATTTATATTTAATATTAGGGAAATAGACAGTCATGCGTGACAAAAAAAAACTTTAACTTTTAGGAGGCAACGATTTTTTTTGTAATTTTGTGAATTACACTGCGCAAATCGGATGAAGAAGGGGTTGGCTCTCCAGTCTCCACAGAACATAAAATATTCATTTTATTTTATTTTTCGTGTTCGCATTTATGAGGAAAAACAATGTTACAGACGTGACAGTTCTCCGTTACGGACGCGAGCGCTCTGAAGCGGCACTAAAAGATGCTTTTGTGGAGTGCAATAAGGAGTAGACAAGAGACGGAAATGCGTCGAGTCAGCTTTACTCTCCACTTCAATAAAGACAGAACTGTACAGCAGTGAGATCGACACAACAACGTTATACCGGAAACTCTAACTAACTTCCCATTCCCTTAAAGGTATACTCCCTTGGTGAATGTCTCTCAGTGTTATTTGTGGGTCACCACACAGGCCCCCCCAGAATTCACCCATAAACAAGTCCACACCGAACAGGTACCCCCAACAGAACATAGGACGCTATTCACCAGTGCCAAACAGAACAGTCCAGCTCCTAACAGATCCTAGAAAAGTTAACGTATAGGGGGGCGGACCGGGCGGCCATACCGGCTGAGCTTAACAAGAGGGGGGCAAGTGGCTAGGGGCGGGGCAGGCACCTGGTTCGAGGCTGCCGCAGGGGGGCGCCCCCGCCGTGGGGGCAGGGCCAACTGCAGTGGTTCGCCAATATCCACATGAGCAGGCTTAAGCCGGTCTATAGCCACCCGCTCGGGCCTGCCTCCCATATCCACCACAAAGTTCTTAGACCCCCTTGTCAGGACACGGAAGGGCCCATCATAGGGGGGGCGCAGCGGAGTACGATGTCCGTCATGGCGGATGAACACATACTTGGCTGACGGTAAATCCTTGGGCACGTAGGTCTGGGGGAGGCCATGGTGCGACGTTGGGATGGGAACAAAAGCGTCGGCAATGTCCCGAGACACAGCACGATGGGAGGCAACCGACCACGGGGCCGTGGCATCTGGAAGAAACTCCCCCGGGACGCGCAGAGGCTGGCCGTACACCAGCTCGGCCGATGAGGCTTGAAGATCCTCTTTGGGGGCAGAGCGAAGGCCAAGCATAACCCATGGGAGGCGGTCAGCCCAGTCACTACCCGTGAGGCTGGCCCTGAGCGCGGCCTTCATGTCCCGATGAAACCGCTCGCAAAGTCCGTTGCTCTGCGGGTTATAGGCTGTGGTACGGTGGACCTTCACTCCCAGGACCTCGGCGACCGCAGTCCAAAGCTCCGATGTAAACTGCGGACCTCGGTATAGCGTCAAACACCTTACGCCTCCAGCCAGCAGGTACCATGGGGCGCGGTTGGCCAGTGGAGACGTCGCAGAGGAGTGTAGCGTTGGCATTGTCAAACACCACATCCTCCATGAGCAGCGCCGTGGGAGCCGTCCTGTAGGCTTGCACCTCAGAGTCCGCGGTTTGATCCTCAGCCATAGCTGCGTAGTCCAGGCCCAAGTGGACGGAACCAATGATCGCCCGGGTGAGGCAGTCGGCCACGAAGTTGTCCTTGCCGGCCACATGCTGAATGTCGGTGGTATATTCGGATATGGCAGAGAGCTGACGCTGCTGGCGACCAGACCATGGCTCCGAAGACTTGGCCATAGCAAATGTCAGCGGCTTGTGGTCAACGAAAGCCGTGAACCGCCGGCCCTCCAACAGGAAACGGAAATGACGGGTGGCGAGGAAAAGACCCAGGAGCTCCCTGTCGAAGGCGCTGTATTTCCTCTCGTTGTCCCGAAGCTTCCTGCTGAAAAAGGCCAGCGGCTGCCAGGCTCCGCCCACCCACTGCTCACACACAGCCCCAACGGCGTAGTCCGAGGCGTCCGTAGTCAGAGCCACTGGGGCGGTAGGAGATGGGTGCGCTAGCAGAGCAGCGTTGGCCAGCGCAGTTTTGGCAGCATCAAAAGCACCAGTCATCTCTGGGGACCAATCCAACACGTCCGCCGCCCACCCACCACGCAAGGCATCGTACAATGGTCGCATGAGCTGAGCCGCATGGGGGAGGAAACGGTTGTAGAAGTTCACCATACCCAGAAACTCCTGCAGGGACTTTACAGTGCGTGGACGTGGGAAATTGGCGATGGCGTCCACCTTGGCCGGGAGGGGGACGGCCCCCTGCGGTGTGACGTGATGGCCGAGGAAAGTGATGGATGACCGGCCAAACTCACACTTGGCCGGGTTGATGATGAGACCATGCTCACTGAGCCTGCTGAACAGCTGCTGGAGATGCGTCAGGTGGTCGTCTGCGGACGCACTGGCCACGAGAATGTCGTCCAAGTAGACAAACAGAAACGGCATGTCTCTCAGCACAGAGTCCATAAGGCGCTGAAACGTTTGCGCTGCCCCTTTAAGGCCGAAAGGCATCCGTAAGAATTCGAAAAGGCCAAAGGGTGTGATGACCGCTGTCTTGGGGACATCCTGCGGGTGGACCGGTACCTGGTGGTAACCGCGCACCAGGTCTACCTTTGAGAATATGGTGGTGCCGGCTAGGTGGGCGGAGAAGTCCTGTATGTGCGGCACAGGGTACCGGTCTGGGGTTGTAGCGTTGTTCAGGCGGCGGAAATCACCACAGGGACGCCAACTGCCATCGGCCTTTGTCACCATGTGCAGGGGGGAAGCCCACGGGCTGTTGGAGCGGCGCACGATGCCGAGGTGCTCCATAGTGGCAAACTCCTCCCTGGCGATCGCGAGCTTGGCAGAGTCGAGGCGCCGAGCTCGTGCATAGACTGGTGGGCCCACCGTGGTGATGTAGTGCTCCACGCCATGTTTAGCCACCGCCGATGAAAACGTGGGTGTGGTGATGTCAGGGAACTCAGCGAGAAGGCATTGATACAGGTCCCCTGTGGCAAACGTGTTCGACAGACAAAGCGCCCCCGTCCCCCCAAGCGTACAGGGGTATGAAGCAAAAGAGAGGGCGTCGATCAGGCGGTGGTTTGTAACGTCCACCAACAGCCTGTAAGCACAGAGGAAATCCGCCCCTAGGAGCGACGTAGACACGGCAGCCATGACGAAATCCCAGCCGAAACGCCGCCCGCCGAAACACACTTCCACATACCTTGTGCCATAGGTACGAATGGGTGTGCCATTGGCGGCATCCATCGGGGGGCCATGCCCGCCAGCCATGGTGTCCACCAGCTTCGCCGCAGGATGCTACGCTGAGCCCCCGAATCGACCAGCAGACGCCGGCCGGACAATGTGTCAGTGATGAATAACAGCTTGCAGTCCCGGCCAGCGCCCATAGCTGCTAATGAGCGCCGGCCCTGGCTTTTCCCTGTGCTCCAAAACTGCAAGGCTGGCGACACTGTTTGGCCTTGGCCCCAAACCTTGAGTGGTAATAACACCACCCGTCTTCACGCTGTCGGCGGGCCGTCACCGCAGCCACGGTGTCCGGGTCGTCCGCCGCGGGTGGAAAAGGGACAGCCGTGTGCAGGGGGGGAAGCAGTGCGTGGACAAACTGTTGCCGATTGGCGAGAAAAATCCTGTCTGCCTCCACAGCAAGCGCTCGGTAGTCTCTGGAGGAAAGGAGGGCGGAGCTGGCCAGTGCGGTGCGCACGGGTGCTGGAAGCTGCCGCAAGAATATGTGGGCGAAAAGGAACGCGGGATCCGCCGCGCCCAGCACCGCTAGCATCCTCTCCATTAACTCGGACGGCTTACTGTCGCCAAGGCCGTTCAGGGACAGCAGGCGATCTGCCTTCTCTAGCTCCGACAGTTCAAAGAGGTTCAACAGAAACGTTTTGAGCGCGTCGTATTTGCCGTCAGCTGGCGGAGCCTCTAGTAGCGCCATAGCCCTGGCCGTTGTCGAGGCATCTAAAGCCTCTACCACATGGAAATATTTTGTAACGTCCTGTGTTATTCCTCTCAGCTGGAACTGTGCCTCGATGTGTTGAAACCACGGCCGCGGATTGTGCTGCCAAAAGTCCGGTAACTTGATGGTGGCCGCGTATATAGCGCCGACATTAGCCGCGCCGCTAACAGCATCCGGCGCCGCAGCAGCAGCATTTTCGCCACCGTCGTTGTGTGACATAATTCAGCCGTATCCAACTCGCGTCGGGGTCACCAATGTGGAGTGCAATAAGGAGTAGACAAGAGACGGAAATGCGTCGAGTCAGCTTTACTCTCCACTTCAATAAAGACAGAACTGTACAGCAGTGAGATCGACACAACAACGTTATACCGGAAACTCTAACTAACTTCCCATTCCCTTAAAGGTATACTCCCTTGGTGAATGTCTCTCAGTGTTATTTGTGGGTCACCACACTTTAAAACTTCCACAAAGACCTTACACAGAAGACACAAAGCCTTTCTTTAAAGTGAATTACGTTTTGTATTAAATTGTATCTTAATTTTAATCAATGATTGATCAAACAATTGCCTGGCTGGATTTTATAAATAAGAAGTAGGCTAAATATAGACAATTATAAATAATCACGACACGGAGGACAATTCACTCATAGCCTCAGCGTATAAGGTAGCCTATTCACGGACCTGAAAAATATATCTATATTGAAATGTCTACGTGTAAAACAGAACAATTCAAAACGAAAGAAAACAGACTGCTCTCTGCTCATGAAATGAAATGTGCATTTCTCTCTGGTGCACTATAGCCTACTGCGAAGATCACGAGTCAGCATCGTCAACTTCATCTTGACTTTATTAATAAACAATTAAAATGTCTCCTTGCTATATTTGACATATTCATAATCATTGCTTTTGCCGGTTCTTTGTGACAACTTTTAGGTGCTTTATCGGCAGAGCCGCCGACCTTGAACGCGTCACCACCGCATCAAAAACATGATTGCGTGATGAAAACATGAAAAATAGCACATAAACATAGCCTAACTGTTTAGAAAGAAAACACAGAATGAATAGCCTAATGCGCACGTCCATCTCGCGAATGGACAGTCTTCTTCATGCCATATTCACCCATTAGCCGCTTCTAACATTCGTGGTATTCATACGCACTTTCATGAGGCTCCTTCTCTACTGGCCAGCACGAGCACAGAGGCCGAAATCATACCTCACGGCACTCCTGTAAAAAATAAATCGCTACAAATATATCAGACGCTGCCATATAGTTTTTATTAACAGACTTGGACACCACACGCGGCTATTGACTGACCACGAACAGGTAATTTAGCCTACTTGCATTTTTCATTTGTTAATGTCTCGCGGTCTTGCTGTGTAGCTATTTTTTTTTTTTTTTTTTACAATTAAATCTAAAAGTCTGTTATAACTTGTAACGCAAGCCTTACTGAACATGTACCGAGTAAAATATTACTGAAAATTGATTAGTAATGCCTTACACTACTGCGTTACAGCAAAAAGTAATATGTTACTGTAATGCATTACTTTTGTAACGCATTACTCCCAACACTGGTCATCACACACACCGTTAGAAAGCTCTCTCTCTCCTGAACAATACTGTCAGATCCAAATATGGTCATTTCCTCTTATCAGAAACCAATCGTGAAAGTAAAGGGGGATTTAACTCTAAATGAGCGATCTCATTGGCTGATGCTAAATCTTTAAAGCCCGTTTTCTCAAAATGACTTTTCTCTCAAACTCAAGTCTGAAATCTGCACTTCAGTCGCACATATACACAAACTCTCCAGTCGTGTACCTAGTTATATTATGAAGACATTTACAGAGGGATTTGTAAATATATTATTCTTAGCCTGATTTATATAACATTTTATTCCAAAAAACATGGCGAAAATCATTTAAGGCAATTGGCAGTATATTCTGATTTACAGGATAACAAAAGTAGATATCCATAAATCCCTCTGTCATTTTTTCCCATCTAATATGTGAACACAATATAAAAATAATTTTAAACCTGGCTTTGTCCAATACTCAGATTTTGTTTTTTAAAATGTATGTGAATTAGTGCATATTTAATTAGATAATGCCTAATTTGCATATTTAAACATTAAATTACAGAGAACTTGTAATGCATTGTTTTCTCATCTTAATGTAGGTAATCAACTGGGAAAGTTTCATGGTGAAATCTGCTAGTGTAAATAATTACCCTATTCACCCTAAAGGTGCTATATGTAGCTTTTCTTCTAAAATGAATCCTTTTTTTATTGCCTATGTGTGAAGGGGTTGTAATCACACATTACAATGATCCACTTGTCGGGTTTTGCTATTACCTCTGAAGGCCAGTATTCCTATTTCTATGTGAAGGCTTCGGGTCGGATTTACCGCGAAATCCATCGGATGTGACGTGCGTGCGCGCTCCCGAGCCTCTCTCCTTATATACAGTCTATATGTGACGGCACTGCAGAGAACTACATGAGTCTGATAACACCACACGACCTCCAGCACAACACACACTCCAACACACACTACACATAAATATAAAAAAACAAAACAAAAGTTTTATCAGCTCGTCAGGCCAAACGTGAATCGGATCAACTTCGGACGAAAACATGGATCAACATCGGCAGAGCGTTTGAATTATGGAGAGACCTCCGCTTTGTTTTAGGTATAGGTGTATATTTAGGTATAAAAACAGAGCCGGTTGGCTTTCATATCTATTGTGATGCTTTCTCTGGTGTGTTTGAAAGTCTTGTGTGGCCGGTGCCATGAGTGCTCGCTCTTGAGTTCCAGCACGCGCACGAGCGCTCTTGTAAAAATTGGTTGCAATCTGGACATCACCACTAGAGGCTGCTAAAAACTACATATAGCCCCTTTAAAGCGATAGTTCACCCAAAAATGTAAACTCTGTCAGTAATTACTCTCCCTCATGTTGTTCAACCCCGTCAGACTTTCGTTCATCTTCGGAACACAAATGAAGATATTTGTGATTAAATCTGAGAGCTGGGTCACTCCTCCATAGGCTTCTGAGTGACTGAAACCTGACAGCCCAGAAAAGTTATTAAAGACATCGTTAAAATAGTCCAAGTGACGACAGTGACTCAATCTTAAGTTTATCAAGCGACGAGAATACTCTTTCACCCTGATGACGTAATGTGTGTCGCATCACAGCAAGTGCAAGACCAGCATTAGTGGTATAAAAGTATATAAATGTGTATTTTGTTATAAATGTCGCTGGTTTGTCTAGACAAGACTCTTATTCCTCGGCTGGATCGTGTCGAGACTTTGAAGCTGCACTGAAACTCACATCTGGACCTTCGACCCGTTGGACTCCATTGAAGAGTCACTATATGGAGAAAATCCTGGAGTGTTTTCCTCAAAAACCTTCATTTCTTTTCCACTGAAGAAAAAAACACGGGAGAGTAAATTATCAGGAGATTTTAATTCTGAAGTGAACTACTCCTTTAATAGTTTAGTGTGGGATGTGAGGATTCTCTAGTCAAGTCAAGTCAAGTCAAGTCACCTTTATTTATATAGCGCTTTTTACAATACAAATTGTTTCAAAGCAGCTTTACAGAGATAACAGGAAAACAATGTTGTAATAGTATTGTTCAATTGAAAATTAAATGTCCCCAACTAAGCAAGCCAAAAGGCGAAGGCAACAGTGGCAAGGAACCAAAACTCCATCAGGTGACAGAATGGAGAAAAAAACCTTGGGAGAACCCAGGCTCAGTCGGGGGGCCAGTCCTCCTTTGGCCAACGAATGAACAGTGTATGATTATGAGTTAGGCAGCATAATGCCAGGAGTCAGATGGGATCAGAACTTTCACGATATTATCCAGTTCATCTGGTTGGGTTGGGTCATCCGGCCGGTGAGGAGATGAGTGGTGAGTTGTCCATGGGCCTTCACAGCCCTGATAATGCGTGTCGGCGTGTCCATGTGATGGTCCTTCTTCAGATCTGGATATGCCCTGGATCCGGCGGTCTGCGGTAAACCTCGGGATAAACAGAGAGACTAATATTAGCGTAGACGCCATCCTTCTTATGATGTACAAAGTACATCAGGAATTATGGGAAGTGTTCCCGGTTCCGGCTGATCTAATCTATGCAGCCTAACATTGAATTATAGAAATCTATAATGTGTTATGTGTATGCTAAGCCAAAGAGATGTGTTTTTAGTCTAGATTTAAACTGACAGACTGTATCTGCTTCCCGGACCGTGTTAGGAAGATTGTTCCAAAGTTTTGGTGCTAAATAGGAAAAGGATCTACCGCCAGCAGTCGATTTTGATATTTTAGGTATTATCAACTGGCCAGAATTTTGAGATCGCAATAGACGTGAAGGACTATAATGCGTTAAGAGCTCGCTCAAGTACTGGGGAGCTAAACCATTTAGTGCTTTGTAAGTAATCAGCAATATTTTAAAATTTATACGATGTTTAATAGGCAGCCAATGCAGTGTTGACAGAACCGGGCTAATATGGTCATACTTCCTGGTTCTGGTAAGAACTCTAGCGGCTGCGTTTTGAACTAGCTGTAGTTTGTTTAATAAGCGTGCAGGGCAACCACCCAGTAGAGCATTACAATAATCTAGCCTTGAGGTCATGAACGCATGAACTAATTGTTCCGCATTTGTCAGTGAGAGCATATGACGTAATTTAGATATATTTTTAAGATGGAAAAATGCGGTTTTACAAATACTAGACACGTGACTTTCAAATGAAAGATTGGTATCAAAGAGCACACCCAGGTTCCTAACTAACGTCGAAGACTTAACAGAGCAGCCATCAAGTGTTAGACAGTATTCTAGGTTATTAGGTGAGGAAGTTTTTTGTCCAATGATTAGAATCTCTGTTTTTTCAGAATTTAGTAATAGGAAATTACTGGTCATCCAATTTTTTATATCAGCTATGCATTCTGTTAATTTTGTGAATTGGTAAGTTTCGTTAGGTTTTGAAGAAATATACAGCTGAGTATCATCAGCATAACAGTGAAAGCTAATTCCATATTTCCTAATTATATCTCCTAATGGTAGCATGTACAGAGTGAAGAGCAGCGGTCCTAGTACTGAGCCTTGTGGTACGCCATACTGAACTTGTGATCGATAAGACATCTCTTCATTTACTGCTACAAACTGATATCGGTCAGATAAGTATGATTTAAACCATGCTAGTGCAATTCCGCTAATGCCAACATAGTTTTCTAGTCTATTTAAAAGAATGTTGTGGTCGATAGTATCAAATGCCGCACTAAGATCAAGTAACACTAATAGAGAGATACAACCACGATCGGATGATAGGAGCAAATCATTTGTGACTTTAATGAGAGCAGTCTCAGTACTATGGTACGGTCTAAATCCGGACTGAAAATCCTCGCAGATATTATTTCTTTCTAAAAAGGAACACAGTTGTGAGGATACTGCTTTTTCTAGTATCTTTGACAGAAAAGGCAGATTCGAGATCGGCCTGTAATTGACTAATTCTGTAGGATCAAGTTGCGTTTTTTTAACAAGCGGTTTAATCATAGCCAACTTAAAGGTTTTTGGTACGTATCCTAATGACAAAGATGAATTAATGATATCTAGAAGAGGATCTATGACCTCTGGAAGCATCTCTTTCAGTAGCTTAGTCGGTATAGGGTCTAGCATACAAGTTGTCGATTTAGATGAATTAACAATTTTGCAAAATTCTTCCTCTCCTATAGCAACAAATGAATCAAAATGCTCCTCACGGAGACTACAATATACTCCCTGATGCGATACTGTAGTAGACGGTTGCATAGTTATAATTTTGTCCCTGATATTATCAATCTTATAAGTGAAGAAGTTCATAAAGTCATTACTGCTGTGTTTCTTATAAACTTCTGGGCTTGAAGCTTTCTTTTTCGTTAGTTTAGTCACTTGTTCAAATAAATACCTAGGATTATGTTTATTTTCTTCTAATAGGGTTGAAAAATAATTAGTTCTAGCATCTTTTAAGGCCTCTCTGTAAGCAATCGAGCTCTCCTTCCATGAAATCCGAAATACCTCTAGTTTTGTTTTCTTCCAGTTGCGCTCCATTTTTCTGGCTGCTCTCTTAAGGGCCCGGGTGTGCTCATTGTACCACGGCGTTGGACTATTTTCTTTGATTTTCTTTAAGCGCAGCGGAGCAACTGTGTCTAAAGTGCTGGAAAAGAGAGAGTTAAAAGTTTCTGTTGCAATATCAAGTTCTTCTAAGCTATCTGGGATGCTGAGATTATGAAACTGATTTGGAAGATTATTGATAAAGCAATCTTTAGTGGCAGAAGTGATAGGTCTAACATATTTATAACATGGAGTCGGCTTTGCAGCCTTGGCTAAATGTAATTTACACGAGACTAGATAGTGATCGGAGATGTCGTCGCTCTGCTGTAGAATTTCAACGCCATCAACATCTATTCCATGTGATAATATTAGATCAAGAGTATGATTACGACAATGAGTAGGTCCTGACACGTGCTGTCTCACTCCAATTGAGTTTATAATGTCTTTAAATGCCAATCCCAATGCATCTTTTTCATTATCTACATGTATATTAAAATCACCAACAATTAGGACTTTATCTGCAGCCAATACTAATTCTGATAGAAAGTCAGCAAATTCTTTGATAAAATCTTTATGGTGCCCTGGTGGCCTGTATACAGTAGCCAGCAGAATTCTCAAACGTGATTTATTGTTTACACTATAAATTTTTACATTAAGCACCAACACTTCAAAAGAAGTATATTTAAAACTAGATTTCTTAGTGGTTTTCAGAATATTACTATAAATTACAGCAACACCTCCCCTTTGCCTTTCGGACGAGGCTCATGTTTATAACAATAATCTTGCGGAGTGGACTCATTTAAAGTAATGTAATCGTTTGGTTTAAGCCAGGTTTCTGTCAAACACAGCACATCTAGGTTATAGTCTTTAATCTTATCATTAACTATGAGCGATTTTGAATTAAGGGATCGAATATTCAGCAACCCAAGCTTTATCGTTTGCTCATCTGTATTATATCTGTTTTTTATTTGTTGAACATCAATTAGATTTTTAACCTTAGAAAGGTTTGGCAGTTTTTTGGATTTCCAAATTCGGGGAACAGACACAGTCTCTATATGATGATATCTAGGTGAAAGAGTCTCTATGTGATGGGATTTATCTGACCTTGGTGACGTGAGGCCGCTAGCAGACGGTCGGTTTAGCCAGTTTGTCTGCTTCCTGACCTGAGCCCCAGATTGTCATGTTTTATCTCTAAGACTATGAGCCAAATTACTAGAGAGAAGAGCAGCACCATCCCAGGTGGGATGAATACCATCTCTTTTCAACAGGTCAGGCTTGCCCCAAAAACTTTTCCAATTGTCTATGAATTCTATATTATGTTGCGGACACCAATTAGACAACCAGCCATTGAGTGAACACAATCTACTAACTATCTCATCACTCCTTCGAACAGGAAGGGGGCCAGAGCAGATTACAGTGCCTGACATCGTACTTGCGAGTTCAAACACCTCTTTAATATTAATTTTGGTGATCTCCGACTGGCGAAGTCGAACATCATTAGTGCCGACGTGAATAACAATCTTAGAGAATTTACGATTAGCATTAGCCAGCACTTTTAAATTTGATTTGATGTCAGGCGCTCTGGCTCCCGGCAAACATGTGACTATGGTGGCTGGTGTCTCTATTTTCACGTTCCATGTAATAGAATCGCCAATTACCAGGGCACAATCAACAGCATTCTCAGTGGGTGTTTCACTGAGAGGGGCAAATCGATTTGTTATGGTAACCGGAACAGAAGAGTGGTTTTTTGATCCGCGACTAGAGCGATTTCTCACCGACACCCATCTGCCTGGCTGCACAGGCAATAACTCAGCCGGAACCGAATCATGTAAATGGTTCACTATGCTAGGCGCATCCAAAGTAGTATCTAAAGCTCGAGCACACTTACTATCCTCAATTAAAGTTTGGATGCGTGTCTCTAATTCTGAAATCTTCTCCGTCAGCCTGACTGTCTCCTTGCATTTATCACATATAAACCCTATGCCGACGGGGAAGGCTATGGTAAACATATGGCATGATGTGCAAGTGACAATAACAGGACAAGACATTACTCACCGTGTTTGTTGACTGATTCTTACTCACCTGGGCTTTTTATGAACTCAGATGTGCGGGCGCGCACGAGAAAAATAAATAAATAACTGAGCGCACGGGGGGCGCCTTAACAGGCTAGCGAGATACTAGCGTGTTGTGCTAACAATAACGGAAGCTAGCGATGTTAGGTAAGCTGTAATTAGTAGTATAAACAACTAGAAATGATAGTAAACGATGGTTCAAAACAGAAAGAAATGCGAGGCTTAGACGGAGCTAACAGCCTCGGAGCAAAACACACTCACACACAACAGCAGGCAGCGAGGCAGACAGGAGCCAAGTGTCACAGACAGGACGAGGCAGACAGGATTCAGTGTCTACACAAAACTCTACACAAATATATGTGATGTGTTGTTGCATGTGTGTGTATTTAACATGAAAATGTTTGAGTGTAAAGTGGAGGAGTGAGAACTTCACAAAAAACAGGCATGTGAAGTAGAACAAAAGCTATCTGTGCTTCAGATCGCTCGATGGATTACAGACAGCAAGCGGGACCTGTTTTACGGGCCCGGCGACTCATTCTCCTGTGTGTGTGTGTGTGTGTGTGTGTGTGTGTAGGTTCACGACTGTGGTGCTGGGTTTGGTCAGTCTGAAGAATGTGGCCGTGTCGTTCGCGGAGACGGTGAAGAGTTCGGCTCCCATCTTCACTGTCATCATGTCCCGCCTCATTCTGGGAGAATACACAGGTGAATACACACACACTGCTGATCCTGCGCACGACTGACTGTGCAAACACACACACACACACACACACACACACACACACTGCTGTGACGCTGAGGGATCGGAGTCGCTGGAAGAATACGAGCCACTAAAGTCCCACAGACTTGCACTCAGGGAGGGACCAGAGTATGGAAGCTTGTTTTAATTTAAAAAAACTTTTTATCTCGCAATTCTGCTTTTTTTTCTCAGAATTGAAATACCGTAAAAGTTCAAATAATGGCCGAGTCCCGAATAGACGCCTGTCTCTTTTACACGCCTGGTGTGGCGACAGGTAAATAAAGGCCGGTCTCAAATAGAGGCGGGGTCTGTTGTTTAGTTTCGTGTTGTATTTAATCTTCTAAACCCCGTCGGATCGTCCGCTTTTTGGCGCCGCCAAGGCAAATGTGTGTCCCGCCAAAGCCTTTTTTGATCGGTGAGTGATAGAGAGAGAGAGAGTGATAGAGAGAGAGAGAGAGAGAGAGAGAGAGAGAGACTGTCTTGATCTCTCTCCCTCGCGCATATTAATCATAATCAATGGACACGATAGTAAAAGGTCAGAAGACCGCAGTTTCACGTGGAGCATTTGGAGATTTTTAGAGATTAGAGACTCTAGGAACAACATCTCAACTCTAAATTATAAAGGCCTGTCTCAAATACAAGCCGGTGCAGTTTGGCGACAATTTGGGCAAATAAAAGCCTGGGCTATTTGAAGTTTTACGGTAAACACAATTCAGACTTTTTTCTCAGAATGGTGATATAAACTCGCAATTCAGATTTTTTGTTCGCATTTCAGATTTTCTTTACTCTCGCAATTCAGATTTTTTTTCTAGCAATACTGGGATTTTTTTCTCGCAATTCTCTTTTTCTCTCTCTCTCGTGGAAGCTTGTTTTAATTTAAAAAACTTTTTATCTCACAATTTTGACTTTTCTCACAATTCTGGGATTTTAT